>CM060393.1:94454469-95054469 GCA_030545235.1 Helianthus tuberosus | reverse complement strand
TTTTATTAAATGGATTAGTGGGCTAACTTGTTTATATAATTGGGTCGGGTTTCAATCCGTGTTTACACATTTTTTTATACAAATTCGTAACATTTTTTTCTAAGAGGTGCGGACGAAAATTTCCAAGGGTGCGGTCGCCAAGGGGTGCGGTCGAAGTTTTTCGCAAAAAATAACACAATTTTTTTTTCAAGTGGTGCGACAGCCCACCCACGGGCTAAGGTGGGTCCGCCCCTATCGTTAGGGACAGGTTATGTTCTATGATGCCTACTATGTTCGTGAACAAGCTGATGGAGGGGAGGGGTTTGAATGATGGTCACTTTTCAATATTTTTTAAGTTAATTGCCATTTTAGTTCCTGAGGTTTGTCCAAATTTGCCATTTTAATCCAAATAGTTTTTTTTTTCACTTCTGGGTCCCTGACTTTTCTCTTTTGTTGCCATTTTGATCACATACCCTAACTCCATCCAAAAACCCCATTTTTAACCAGGGTATTTTGGGGATTTTCATTTTAAATCTTTTCAATTGCCATTTTGATTCAATTCTAAAAAATAAAATAAAATAAAAATCTAAAAAATAAAAATAAATCATAAAAATCAAATAAAAAATCTAAAAATAAAATAAATTCTAAAAAATCAAAAAATTCTAAAAAACAAAAAAAAAAATCATAAAAACAAAAATAACTAAAAATATAAAAAAATCCAAAAATAAAAAAAACTCTAAAAAATAAAAATATTATAAAAAAATAAAAAAACAATTATAAAAAATCAAAAAAATTCTAAAAAAATCTAAAAACTCAAACAAACATATTTTAAAGTTTCAAATTCAAAAAATGATGATATATTCCTCGTCCAGATGAATATATTTTCAAGTTTTATCTATTTTGTTGAGTGAATGAGTGGTCATGATAAGATAGAACCATTTATCCATTTAAAAAAACAAATTTCATTTTAAGTTGACATCTTTCACAAAATTCTTACATTTCCACATTAAATGGATAAGTGGTTCTATCTCATTATAACCACTCATTCACTCAACAAAATAGATAAAACATGAAAATATATTCGTCTGGACGTGGAATACATCGTCATTTTTTGAATTTGAAACTTTAAAATATGTTTGTTTGATTTTTTAGATTTTTTTTATTTTTTAGATTTTTTTAGAATGTTTTAGAATTTTTATTATTATTTTTTTTAGAATTTTTTTTATTTTTTAGAATTTTTTTATTTTTTTTATTTTTTTAGATTTTTTTTACTTTTAGATTTTTTTTTTATTTTTAGATTTTTTTAGAATTTTTAGAATTGTTTTTGATTTTTTAGAATTTGATCAAGATAGCAATTGAAAAGATTTAAAATAAAAATCCCTAAAATACCCCTGGTTAAAAATGAGGTTTTTGGATGGAGTTAGGGTATATGACCAAAATGGCAACAAAAGGGAAAAGTCAAGGACCCAGAATTGAACAAAAAACTATTTGGACTAAAATGACAAATTTTGACAAATCTCAGGGACTAAAATGACAATTAACTCATATTTTTTGGTTGTTAAATAAAAGAAAAAGTAATAATTCGGTGGGCCCGCAAGCCGACATGCACACACTCAAAAGCATGTTTTGTCAGGTTGGGAATCCCGGGGGATGGGGGGGTTTGGGCATGGGGAGCTCATTCTGTTGTTGATTTTTTTATGTGATTTTATTATTATATTTTTTTGGTGGTCTTTTTTAATGAAAATTTACATTCATAACCAACAAAGAAAAAATAGCACCAGCCCAAACACAAGCAAGGCGCACAGAACAACCCCGCACTACATCAGATTAAATGCACACCAGTCGTTCCATAAAATCGACCCTTTGTTCGACCTATGTTTAAACCAAAAAAAGCTAAAAGATCTAATATTTACAATAATGTCTTTGATCTTTATCTTTTTTTGTCTGAACTTCCAATCATTTCTCGTCTTCTACAAGCACCAACACGTCACTACTATAATCCCTTGAAACACACTTCTTTTCAACGGACATAGACGATACTGTTCCATAAGATATTTAATGGATAAACCAAAAATGGGAGGAACTTTCATCCATTTTGACACAAACCCCCAAAGCATGCACGTGGAAGAATCAACCTGAATATTTCTTTTTTTTTTCAGCGCCTCTAGCGTCGGTAAGACCAAGCGGTATGGGGGCCGGCTTAGGCCCGGCGAGGCCCGGCGTCGGTCCCCCACACCGCCCCCTCTTCCCGGCTTGTGATAACCGGCTCCCTCACGACGAAGATGACCGGCCTGATCTCTCTCTCTCTCTTCTTTCTCTCTCCTGTCTCTCTCTTTCTCTCTCTAAATAATCAAATAAGTTATATTTTTATTTGTTTTTATAAATAGTGTGGGCCCCATCCTCCACCCCCCTCAAAATGCAAGGAGGCCTATCCTCCATAGGATGGTGATGTGGCGCCTACGTGGCGGCCCATCCTCATGGGATGAGCCTACCCATACCCTCTAGTCTAAGCGGTTTATCTCGACTCTCCACATAAAAATATTGCATTCGCTCGGTATCCATTTAGCCCAATCCATCACGTAACTACTTCTCACCTCCACATCCTCATACAAAAGAGCTTTAACTCCAGCCACCGAGAAGCATCCCGACTTATCCCCCAACCATTTCCAAGTGTCACTTCTGTCGTCCCCTTTCGCTGAGCTGAGCACAATAAACATATTTTTCCATTCCTTCATTTCTTCCGTGGTCCGTGGTTCCTTGGACCAATCCCAAGACCATTCAATAAAATGGTCAACCCACCACACACGGTCTCTAATCCAACATGTTTTATTTTTTTCCAGCCTAAAAAGATTAGGAAATCTATCTTTTAAAGGCTCATTTTCATACCAGATGTCTAACCAGAATTTAGTGTCTTCCCCGGTTCCAATAACCACTTTTAACATTTTAGCCAAAGGGGCACCCCGCAAATTTAAGCTTCGCCACCATATTGTTAATGTTTTTCCAAACTCCCGTGATGTTGTTGTTGCAAGGAATTAACTCCCATCCCGACTTTTTATAGTGAAAAGCAACAATAACTTTCCTCCATAAACTATTTTTCTCCGTTTTGAATCATCACACCCATTTGGATAGAAGGGTTTGGTTCATGAATTTAAGGCGATTGATTCCAAGCCCTCCTAATTTTTTCGGTAACGCCACCCTGTCCCACACCACCCAATGCATCTTATTTTTTTGTGGTTGGTGATTTTGGTGGTTGATTTTTTATGTCTTTTCCTATTAAAAATATATAATTTCTGTCTTTTCCTATTAAAAATACATGTATATATATATTTAATTTATACAAATATATACATAAAATTACTTATTGATTTATTATTGCTCATTGTTTTCTTTATATGTGTAAAGTTTTAATAGAACATGGATAAAAATTAAACTTAACATGGATAAAAAACAAATTAAACTTTTTCCCGTACAGACTAAAAAAATCTTCAAATTATTTTTCAAACGAGGTCAGAGCATTCGGATTTCGGAAAGTATTCAAGGATATTAATTTTTTTTTGTGACAAAATAGTGATTAAATGAATATTTAAATGACAAAGTGAAGCTAATCAAATAATCAATAATATTAGGAGTGAGGAAATAATAAAGAGGGATAAAACGAATGTTGTAGAAGGCGCTAGGCGTTAGTCGGGCGGTGAGGTACCGCCTATGGATTAATCGGGATTAATAGGAATGAGAATTTTTATATGTAATTTTTCAAAGGGTAAATTACACTTTTCGTCCTTTATGTTTGTATTAGATTGCAATGGATAACCTTTAAGTTCAATAATTACAGTCGCAGTCCTTTATTTGTGAAACCTATTACATTGTACGTCCTTTAGCACAAACCAGGTTTGTTTTAAACGTTAAGCTTGATCATGTGCACCCCATGTGAGAGCATTAAAGTCTTTTTACCCCTGTCTTCTTCCCCATTATAAACAGACTCACCACATTCAACAACTTATTATCTTCTTCACCATCAAAACCTAAACCACCATAACCACCCACTGTAAATGAAAATCCTCAAATCCCCATCCCTAATTTCCACTTCGAACCCCAACAATCAGACCCACCAGACACAGTATTCGAACCAGAGTTTCAATCAAACCTCCATCGCCAGAATTCGACTTCAGACTGAAATATCATCCGGATCTCGAGTCCTAATTGCTGAACACATCCGGAGTTGCTCGATTTAACCGAGGATCGGAAATATTCACAACACTCACCTACATTTGAGCTAGAGAGAGATAAGTACCCGGGAAAGGAGTTCCGGTAGCACCCACATCTGATGATGTCACACCCCGATATTTCCACGTATTACCGGTGGGCCCGGTGGGGAGTATCGTGACGTAGTTTATATCATCATAGTCAATAATCACAGTTTAATGCACAGCGGAAGTCTAAAAGTGAAAATATTACAAACCGAATGAAAGTATCACAAATATTACAGACGGAGTGTAAAAGGATCCACAGGCGGATCAAAACAGAGGAAATATTGTTCAACAGATTTTTAAGTGACAAAGCTTGCAAGACTTCTTTATTTATTCACTCAGGAGTAGCCAGCCTATTTAGCATAGTACCTGCACTTAACCTTTTGGAAAATACGTCAGTTTACACTGGTAAATACGATTAACCGACACTTTTTGAAAAGTTGTTTAAGAAAACTGATTTAAATGCACAAGGCACAAATAAGCTTTTATAACTTGGGATAATTATTTGAAAATAATCTTGTAAAAGAATTATATGTTTGTTATACGTTCAGTAGCCCGGGTTAAATACCGGGTTAAAGATTAATAGACACACCACATAATATAACCTACGGCGAGTTATTCTCGAACAAGCAGGTATATCATTTTAATCCATACTATGCGTTTAAACGCATAAAAAGTCGGTTTTAGGCGATTTTCAGGTTATATAAGGAAAACTGAGATTTTTATCAGTCCAGAAGGCTAAAAATATTTTATTTAACTTATGAAATCGGTAGCAAAAAGTTTGGTCTCAAAATGTTATGTAAAACTCATTTTATTCAAGAAAAGGGTATAACCGTCAATTACCGAATCAAAGCAAGAACCCTACATTATGATCAGTTTAAAAATAAATAAAAATCTTCAAAAATCCCAAAATATTATATTACATCAGTGGGTAAAAAGTTTGGTGTCGAAATTTGGGTTTAAATAGGCTTTATGCTAAAATGCCGTTTAAATAAATAAAAAGCTTTCAAATTACGATATTGAGTATAACTCCTAATTTAGACCTCAAACTGATGTCAAATTTTGAGGACATGTTTATAAATCAGTAATAAAGGTTTTTGTCCTCTCACATTTTCAAAAATCTCGTTTTAATATCAAAAGGGCATAATGGTCAACATTTAAGCGATTAACGGAAACATGCAAATGAATCGGATTACAAAGGAACCACATTGTATAAACTCAGAGGATTATACTAATATGTAATATGGTCCTAATGGAACCCTAAGGCATATCTAAAACAAGCTAAATCAGGTCAGAACTGAAAGTCAAAGCAAAAGTCTTCCTTTGCGACTTTTGGTTCCGAACCGAGCCTAAACTCAGAATTGTTGAGTTGAACATGCCTAGACATGTTCTTACATTAATTACCAAGTTATATTAGTGTCAAAACAGGTGCCATAACCTCTGCATTATTAGTTATGAGTTTATTTGCAAAATAGCTTTCTGTTGACTTTTTAATATTAAGTTTGACTCGACAATTGACCAAGTTAGAGTGGAAATCAGAGGGTGCCCTTTTAAGGGTTTATTACCCACATAATTGCCAACTCATAGCCACTTTCAATTCGAATAAAGGCTGGACCATTAGTGATTAATCACTCAGTTAAAGCTTAATTACGACGACTTTGACTTTCGGTCATTAGACTAATAAAACATAAACTAGAGAGGCTAAGAATGCTTACTAGAGCTCTTAGCACGAAAATGGAACTGAAGAAAACTTCTTGAAGTCCAGAGAGCTCCAGAGAATGGGTTTTGAAATGATTTCAAAATGAGCAAGTTCAAGTGTTGCAACATGGGGTCTTATATAGGATTTCAAAATTCACAAGATCATTCCACACAAGCCTATAACTGATTTCTGATGATCCCAGGTGTCCCCTATGCATGTAATACTGTTGGCTCAGTCCCTGAATCCGAAAACAAGCTTCCTAAGGCGGTGGAACTGGCTGGACAGGCAGCTGTCCATTTTTCTGCCCAGTTACAGGTCTTACGGACCGTAAGCTTAGGGCCTTACGGTCCGTATCCGCTTTTTAATCTTTATCGCCCAGATCAGCCACCTTACGGTCCGTAAGGTGGTCTCTTTGCGGTCCGTAAGACAAAAATTTTGAGAACTTTTGACATTTGACCATGCAACCTATAATACCTTGAGTCTCTGGTCATTATCAGCAGGAAAAGCCCATAAGATCAGGCCTGCATTGCTAAGAATGCATTGCCATGCATTGGTTGCGTTGGAGTCTTGTAAAAGGAGGTCATTGAATGAAAATTGTCGATTTTTGCACATGGGATTCCAAATTCTTGGATTTGAATATTGAATTATTCATTACATGTTTTAACCGGATACCCACGAAATCCTAATCAGATTTTCATGGGAATGTAATTATATTTTACAAAATTTGAAATTGTTAAAAGGTCACTCAGAGGTAACAATTAACATGTTGACACTTTTAATTTCTTCATATATCCTTTTTAACATGACCCAGGTTTATAACACGTTTAATGTTCATGACACGTGTCTTTATTATATTGGTAGTGATTTTACGAGGTGTTACATCCTCACCCCCTTAAAAGAAATCTTGACCTTGAGATTTACTGAAATAAATGAGGGTACTTCTATTTCATTGTGGATTCAACCTCCCACGTGTATTTGGGACCTCTACGGGCATCCCATTTAACCTTCACAATCGGTACGTGCTTCCTTCGAAGCTTCTTAACCTGTCGATCCTCGATCGACAAAGGTTTTTCAACAAACTTTAAGCTTCATCTATATGCACATCCTTATGTGACATGGCTAGCGATTCATCGGCTAGACACTTTTTCAAGTTGCAAATGTGGAACACATTATGGATTCCACTGAGCTCTTCAGGCAGGTTTAACTTGTAAGCCACTGTTCGGACACATTCGATGATCTCGAATGGTCCTATGTATCTTGGGCTTAACTTGCCTTTCTTGCCAAAACACATTACCCCTTTCCAGGGTGATACTTTAAGTAACACTTTATCACCTACCTTGAATTTTAGAGGTTTACGCCTCTTATCTGCGTAGCTTTTCTGCCTATCCCTGGCAGCTATGAGGCGATCACGTATCTGCACAATCTTATCTGTCGTCTCTAGGACTATATCAGGTCCTGTCAGTTGGATATCTCCAACTTCTGCCCAACAAACGGGTGTCCTGCACTTTCTTCCATACAAAGCTTCAAAAGGTGCAGCTTGAATACTGGAATGATAGTTATTATTATATGAAAATTCAATCAATGGAAGGTGATCATCCCAACTTCCACCTAAATCAATAACACAAGCTCGTTGCATATCTTCGAGTGTTTGTATCGTACGTTCGCTCTGACCATCCGTCTGCGGATGATATGCGGTGCTGAAATTCAATCGAGTACCTAACGATTGCTGAAAACTTTTCCAAAAGTGCGATGTGTATCTTGTATCTCTATCAGAGATAATAGACACTGGTACTCCGTGAAGAGATACAATCTCGTCCACGTATAGCTGAGCTAACTTATCTGAGCTGTGTGTTTCCTTAACAGGTAAGAAGTGGGCTGACTTAGTCAGTCTATCCATTATAACCCAAATAGTATCATTCCCTCGCTTTGTTTTTTGGTAACTTAGTGATAAAGTCCATAGTTACTATTTCCCACTTCCAGGTGGGAAGTTCAGGCTGTTGCAGCAAGCCTGACGGTTTCTGATGTTCTGCTTTGACTTGTGCGCATGTTAGACATTTAGCCACATAAGTGGCTATAGACTTCTTCAAGCCTATCCACCAATAATTTGCCTTTAAATCCTGGTACATCTTATCACAGCCAGGATGAACAAAATATTTGGAGCTATGTGCTTCTTGAAGAATCACTTCTCGAAGTCCTCCATAAATTGGAACCCATATTCGTCCATTCAATCTTAGGATTCCATCCTTTCCATATGATAATTGTTCTACAGTGACTCCCAGCTTTTCATTTGGATAGTTAGCTTCTAATACGGCTTCTTTTTGAGCGGCTAACAACCTTTCATTCAAACTGTTCTTCAATTCAATGCTCTTGGCATTGATCCTAATGGGCTTAACCCTTTCCTTTCTGCTCAAAGTGTCGGTGACCACATTTGCCTTGCCTGGATGATATCGGATTTCACAATCATAGTCGTTCAGTGTCTCCATCCATCGACGTTGTCTCATGTTCAGATCCTTCTGATTAAACAAATGCTGATGCCTCCAAAGTTTTAGTGCAAACACAACGGCACCCAAATCCAAGTCGTGGGTGGTGTAATTCTTTTTGTGCACTTTTAATTGTCGAGAAGCATAGGCAATAACTTTGCCCTTCTGCATTAGCACACATCCCATGCAAGTGTGTGATGCGTCACAATAAACCACAAATTCTTCAATCCCTTCAGGCAATGTCAACACAGCTGCATTGCTTAGCTTTTGTTTAAGAATATCAAAGGATTCTTGTTGCTTCGGACCCCAATCAAACTTGATATTCTTGCGAGTTAATGAAGTTAGGGGTGCAGCAATCCTTGAGAAGTTTTCAATAAAACGCCTATAATATCCTGCCAGACCCAAGAAGCTGCGAATCTCTGTGGGCATCTTCGGTTCTTGCCAATTCATGATGGCTTCAATCTTAGCGGGATCCACCTGGATACCACGCTTGCTAACCACATGTCCAAGGAATTGGACCTTACGAAGCTAGAACTCGCATTTTGAAAACTTGGCGTAGAGCTTCTCTTGCTGAAGAAGTTTAAGAATACACCGAAGGTGCTTTTCATGGTCGGTCTGGTTCTTTGAATAAATAAGAATGTCATCAATGAAGACGATGACAAACTTGTCTAAATAGGGTTTGCAAACGCGATTCATGAGATCCATGAACGCCGCTGGTGCATTAGTGAGCCCGAAAGGCATCACTAAGAACTCGTAGTGACCATAACGAGTTCTGAATGTAGTCTTATGCACATCTTCATCTCTAACCTTCAGCTGATGGTAACCTGACCTCAGATCAATCTTTGAAAAGTAACTTGCTCCTTGAAGCTGATCGAACAGATCGTCGATCCTGGGCAAAGGATATCTGTTCTTGATTGTAACTTTGTTTAGCTCGCGATAATCGATGCATAAATGCATCGATCCATCCTTTTTCTTTACAAACAGAATCGGCGCTCCCCAAGGAGATGAGCTAGGCCTAATAAAACCTCTCACCAATAAATCATCCAGTTGAGTCTTTAACTCTTTCATCTCAGTCGGTGCCAACCGGTAAGGTGCTCTTGCAACCGGTGCTGTTCCAGGAATAATGTCGATTCTGAACTCCACTTGCCTATCTGGGGGTAAACCAGGTAGTTCTTCGGGGAATACATCAGGGTATTCAGAGATAGTGGGAATGTTTTTGATCTTGGGCTTTGGTTCATCAATGGTCACCTGTGCCATATAGATGACACAACCTTTCTTCATACACCTTTATGGCTTAAGCATAGACACTTGCTTAGGCAACCCATACTGAGTATCTCCTTGTATTGTGAGTGACTCACCATAAGGAGTCTTAATAACCGCTTGCTTCTTATCACAAACGATCTGAGCTTGGTTATGGGATAACCAATCCATGCCTATTACTATGTCGAATCCAGCTAGTTTCAAAGGAAGCAAAGACAATGGAAAGGAGTGATTCCTAATGGATATAAAACATCCATCTAACACGGTTAAAGCAGTTTCTATGGTACCATCGACTAATTCTACTTCATATTTTATATTTAAGGTTCTATAACTTACAAAATTTATCATCCACAAATGACTTATCCGCACCCGAATCAAACAACACCCTTGCATAAACATCATTTATAAGGAAGGTACCTGTTATCACGTTGTCATCCTGAACTGCTTTCCGTGCATTCATTTGAAAGACCCTAGCATTGGTCTTTTTACCTTCTTCAGGTTTCTTGGCATACTTTGTGCAGTTAGACTTGATGTGCCCCTTCTCGTTACTGTTATAGCACGTCGCATCCTTTATCTTCTTGCAGTCTAACGTCTTATGCTCATTTGACTTACAAATCCCACAAGCCCTGGGCTGTGACTGGGATTTCGATTCGTACCTGCATTTCCCCAGATGACGTTTCTTGCAAGTTTTACACTTGGGGTTTTCACCCGACTGATGATCATCCTTTTTAAAACCGGAACTCTTTTTGTGATCAGAGTTCCCTTTGTGCTTCTTATCAGAACGTCGTGAGTTCTCATCCTCACGCTTCCTTTTCCCCTCATCCGAATTCCTAAGCGATCTCTGCCTGACCGCGTCGAGGGTAAGAGACAATGATAAATCAGCCACTGACCTAAAGGTAGTAGGTCTTGATGCTTTCACACTAGCCTTAATCTCCGGAGCTAACCCTCCAATGAATTGAGCTATACGTTTTGGTTCTGGTGTAACTAAGTATGGAATCAAACATGACATAGTGTTGAAGCTCGCGAGATAAGCCTGGCAGTCTAAGTTTTTCATAACTAAGGTTAAGAAATCAGTCTCAATCTTCTCAATTTCATGTTGAGGGCAGAAATTCTCTTTGATTAGAGCAACAAACTGCTCCCAAGACATGCTATATAAGTGGATCTTTTCTGTAGCTTGAATCAGTGACCTCCACCAAGCTAGAGCTTCTCCCTTAAACGATTGTGATACAAACTTCACAACGTCCTGCTCTGCACAACCACTAATGTCAACCACTGTATCCATCTCATCGAGCCAGGTCATATAATCGATGGCTCCCTTCTCTCCTGTGAAATCTCTGGGCTTACAGGAGACGGAATACTTATAAGAACAACCCTTAACACGAGGCTCTTGGTTACGGCTTCTTTTTGAGCGGCTAACAACCTTTCATTCAAACTGTTCTTCAATTCAATGCTCTTGGCATTGATCCTAATGGGCTTAACCCTTTCCTTTCTGCTCAAAGTGTCGGTGACCACATTTGCCTTGCCTGGATGATATCGGATTTCACAATCATAGTCGTTCAGTGTCTCCATCCATCGACGTTGTCTCATGTTCAGATCCTTCTGATTAAACAAATGCTGATGCCTCCAAAGTTTTAGTGCAAACACAACGGCACCCAAATCCAAGTCGTGGGTGGTGTAATTCTTTTTGTGCACTTTTAATTGTCGAGAAGCATAGGCAATAACTTTGCCCTTCTGCATTAGCACACATCCCATGCCAGTGTGTGATGCGTCACAATAAACCACAAATTCTTCAATCCCTTCAGGCAATGTCAACACAGCTGCATTGCTTAGCTTTTGTTTAAGAATATCAAAGGATTCTTGTTGCTTCGGACCCCAATCAAACTTGATATTCTTGCGAGTTAATGAAGTTAGGGGTGCAGCAATCCTTGAGAAGTTTTCAATAAAACGCCTATAATATCCTGCCAGACCCAAGAAGCTGCGAATCTCTGTGGGCATCTTCGGTTCTTGCCAATTCATGATGGCTTCAATCTTAGCGGGATCCACCTGGATACCATGCTTGCTAACCACATGTCCAAGGAATTGGACCTTACGAAGCTAGAACTCGCATTTTGAAAACTTGGCGTAGAGCTTCTCTTGCTGAAGAAGTTTAAGAATACACCGAAGGTGCTTTTCATGGTCGGTCTGGTTCTTTGAATAAATAAGAATGTCATCAATGAAGACGATGACAAACTTGTCTAAATAGGGTTTGCAAACGCGATTCATGAGATCCATGAACGCCGCTGGTGCATTAGTGAGCCCGAAAGGCATCACTAAGAACTCGTAGTGACCATAACGAGTTCTGAATGTAGTCTTATGCACATCTTCATCTCTAACCTTCAGCTGATGGTAACCTGACCTCAGATCAATCTTTGAAAAGTAACTTGCTCCTTGAAGCTGATCGAACAGATCGTCGATCCTGGGCAAAGGATATCTGTTCTTGATTGTAACTTTGTTTAGCTCGCGATAATCGATGCATAAATGCATCGATCCATCCTTTTTCTTTACAAACAGAATCGGCGCTCCCCAAGGAGATGAGCTAGGCCTAATAAAACCTCTCACCAATAAATCATCCAGTTGAGTCTTTAACTCTTTCATCTCAGTCGGTGCCAACCGGTAAGGTGCTCTTGCAACCGGTGCTGTTCCAGGAATAATGTCGATTCTGAACTCCACTTGCCTATCTGGGGGTAAACCAGGTAGTTCTTCGGGGAATACATCAGGGTATTCAGAGATAGTGGGAATGTTTTTGATCTTGGGCTTTGGTTCATCAATGGTCACCTGTGCCATATAGATGACACAACCTTTCTTCATACACCTTTATGGCTTAAGCATAGACACTTGCTTAGGCAACCCATACTGAGTATCTCCTTGTATTGTGAGTGACTCACCATAAGGAGTCTTAATAACCGCTTGCTTCTTATCACAAACGATCTGAGCTTGGTTATGGGATAACCAATCCATGCCTATTACTATGTCGAATCCAGCTAGTTTCAAAGGAAGCAAAGACAATGGAAAGGAGTGATTCCTAATGGATATAAAACATCCATCTAACACGGTTAAAGCAGTTTCTATGGTACCATCGACTAATTCTACTTCATATTTTATATTTAAGGTTCTATAACTTACAAAATTTATCATCCACAAATGACTTATCCGCACCCGAATCAAACAACACCCTTGCATAAACATCATTTATAAGGAAGGTACCTGTTATCACGTTGTCATCCTGAACTGCTTTCCGTGCATTCATTTGAAAGACCCTAGCATTGGTCTTTTTACCTTCTTCAGGTTTCTTGGCATACTTTGTGCAGTTAGACTTGATGTGCCCCTTCTCGTTACTGTTATAGCACGTCGCATCCTTTATCTTCTTGCAGTCTAACGTCTTATGCTCATTTGACTTACAAATCCCACAAGCCCTGGGCTGTGACTGGGATTTCGATTCGTACCTGCATTTCCCCAGATGACGTTTCTTGCAAGTTTTACACTTGGGGTTTTCACCCGACTGATGATCATCCTTTTTAAAACCGGAACTCTTTTTGTGATCAGAGTTCCCTTTGTGCTTCTTATCAGAACGTCGTGAGTTCTCATCCTCACGCTTCCTTTTCCCCTCATCCGAATTCCTAAGCGATCTCTGCCTGACCGCGTCGAGGGTAAGAGACAATGATAAATCAGCCACTGACCTAAAGGTAGTAGGTCTTGATGCTTTCACACTAGCCTTAATCTCCGGAGCTAACCCTCCAATGAATTGAGCTATACGTTTTGGTTCTGGTGTAACTAAGTATGGAATCAAACATGACATAGTGTTGAAGCTCGCGAGATAAGCCTGGCAGTCTAAGTTTTTCATAACTAAGGTTAAGAAATCAGTCTCAATCTTCTCAATTTCATGTTGAGGGCAGAAATTCTCTTTGATTAGAGCAACAAACTGCTCCCAAGACATGCTATATAAGTGGATCTTTTCTGTAGCTTGAATCAGTGACCTCCACCAAGCTAGAGCTTCTCCCTTAAACGATTGTGATACAAACTTCACAACGTCCTGCTCTGCACAACCACTAATGTCAACCACTGTATCCATCTCATCGAGCCAGGTCATATAATCGATGGCTCCCTTCTCTCCTGTGAAATCTCTGGGCTTACAGGAGACGGGATACTTATAAGAACAACCCTTAACACGAGGCTCTTGGTTACGGCTTTTCTGTTTAGATGGAACACTTCTTTGATTCGACGAGTGATGAGCATCGTCCTTCTTTGACTCATTTTCTTTAGATGGGGGCTTACTACGAGCCACAGATAGAGTCTTAGAATGTGTACCACTTGATTCTTTGAATTGTCTGTCAAGTGCCCTAGTAACAGCATTGTCTATCAATGCCTGTAGATCCGTACCAGCTACATTAATCCTGGTGGTATCATGATTTTCCCTCGGGAGACTATTTACTTCCTCCGATTCAGCCATGTAGCTTGATTGCTACAAAACAATTGGCAATATTTTATTCAGAGGTTATTTATCGAATCATCCCTTTTTGATGATTCATTAACCATGGCAAATATAAACCATATTTGGTTAATTTGTTAAACATATTTATTTAGGATTTTCATTATAATTTATCCTTTTATTATAGGTCATTAAAGATATTAAAGCAGCATAAAAAGCCTAGTCACAAGGACAGTTTTAAGATTGTAAGCCATGATTTCATAGAATCGAGGCATTAAGGTTTGAATGTAGTTCATTACCTTTTCTTGATAGGGAGTCATAGGCTACAACTGTCTTTTGTCTTATATGACAATGAATATAGCCCGCATGCATTACATCACTAATGGATGTTTATTATATGATCATCTTAATTGATGATTTAAACCTATGATTTCTAAATCACTAGGTTGGAAGAATCCAATATAAGGAGGACATGTGTGCTTTTACCGAATCACATCTGCCAGGAGTGCTATCATGTTTTCAGATGTTAACAAGGATTTGAATCTTTTTAAATAGGTTTTATCATCATGGCCAGGTTTATAATGACACATAGGCTAGGTCATACCTTTTTAAGATTCTTTTAATATAAAGAGGCAGATCAATTAAAAGGAATGATATTTTGATTTATTTCATATATTATATTCATACATATGATGACAATGAAATTTAATTAAAACATTCCAATAAAATTTAAAAAGGAGTACATAGATGCCCTAAACGGGACTTTTAAATAACTAACTTGCCCATGAAAGGGCTAAAATTAAAATACAAGTCCTCGCAGGGACTGAATACATAAATAGATGTCCACACAGAGACTTAATTGAAAATAAACAACAATACAATTAAATAAATAAGGAATCTTCAAAAATCCCTCTTCTTCTTCCCCTTGATCAGATTTGCCAAACCCTTAAGAAATCCCTGGTGGTTTCTACGCTCCTCTTTAACCTCTCGTTCCACCTGGCTCAACCTCTGAAGAATCTCCTGTTGCTGCTGAGGCTGAATCAATGGCGGCTGTGGCGGCTGCTGCTGTGGAGGTTGAGGTGGTGGTGGGTATTGATACTCATAGGCTTGGTACCCAGACTGGTACGAAGCTGCATAAGGTCCTTCAGGGTGAAGAGCATTGTAGTTGGCCGCCTCGAGGTACGGGTCGACGGCATGGGCATTGTAGTAGTCGTAGCCAGGGTAAGCTGGCTGCTCAAAAGGGTTATACGCCGCTGCACTGGCGTATGAAGGAATTGGGTTATCAAAACCCACATGTGGTGGTGGTGGTGCGACTGGCGCAGAGTCCACCTCAGAAACGGGGTTTGAAGGCCCACGATGCTGCGGGTCTTCATATAGTGGCGAGTAGTGGCTGCCACTGGAGTGTTGAGGGGTGCTGAAATGGAAATCCCCTCCTCGCACGGACATCCGTGCACCTGTTCTTCTTCGCCTCGGTGGCTTCGGAGGCAGTTGCTGCTCAAGCGGCGGCGGTGGCGGTGGCGGTGGCGTGACTGCTACGAAAGGTGAATCCTCATAGGGATCCTGCTACTGTTGTTGTTGGTTGAATGAAGGAGTAAACTCCCAGGGGTATGAGGCAAACCTCGCCTCATTGCTGTCTGGACCTCGATAAGGCGATCCATGAAAAGATGACCCATCAGATATCTCTATGGGATGCGTGGGCGTCCCAGATGGTGGTTCGGCAGGATCAGGGTCATCATCCATATCCATACCCTGAGCTTCAGGGAAATGGTCTTCAAGGCCTAATGGGTTGTAACCCATTGGTTCTTCGCTCACGTTTGCCGGATTAAACCGGCTCTGAAAGAACGGGGTCAGGTCTTGAAAGGCGCGGTGAGAACCCGACCGCTGCAACGGCAAGTAAGAATGGCGTGAATGGTCGGACTCATTGTCTTGATAGAGCCCGAAAGAGTCATAGTAGGAAGGTGAGGAGCTAAGCGAGATAGAACGCCTCGCAGGCTCTAAGTAGGTCCTCCAGTCTTCTTGAGGACTTGTGTTCATTGTGACTGATGGAGTTCGCCGGTGGGAAGGCCCGGCCTCATGATCGTTAGGAGCAGTGAACGGCACCTTGCCTCGTCCTCCTCCTCGTCTGAATCGTGGCAGCATCTTTTTGTCCCTGTCACAACAACAAAGAAAAACAATAAAGGACAAAATAAAAGATTAGGATTAGTCCTAAGTCCTTTGCCTAGACTCGGAAGTCGAGGAATGTGCAACTGTTTCATTGAGATTAAACACAAAAGGCTAGTGTTTAATTCACTCAATGTTGGCTCTGATACCAACCTGTTACACCCCGATATTTCCACGTATTACCGGTGGGCCCGGTGGGGAGTATCGTGACGTAGTTGATATCATCATAGTCAATAATCACAGTTCAATGCACAGCGGAAGTCTAAAAGTGAAAATATTACAAAACGAATGAAAGTATCATAAATATTACAAACGGAGTGTAAAAGGATCCACAGGCGGATCAAAACATAGGAAATATTGTTCAACAGATTTTTAAGTGACAAATCTTGCAAGACTTCTTTATTTATTCACTCAGCAGTAGCCAGCCTATTTCGCATAGTACCTACACTTAACCTTTTGGAAAATACGTAAGTTCACACTGGTAAATACGATTAACTGACACTTTTTGAAAAGTTGTTTAAGAAAATTTATTTAAATGCACAAGGCACAAATAAGCTTTTATACCTTGGGATAATTATTTGAAAAATAATCTTGTAAAAGAATTATATGTTTGTTATACGTTCAGTAGCCCGGGTTAAATACAGAGTTAAAGATTAATAGACACACCATATAATATAACCTACGGCGAGTTATTCTCGAACAAGCAGGTATATCATTTTACATATGCACCGGCAAGTGTATGCCTACACCCTGTGCTTAAGTCGTGGCCATTTCAATGAATGAGCCGAGGATATCCAGGACATGGTCATTAACCCCCCAAAGGCTTAAAACAAACAAAACAGATTAAACGGGTTATCTCAATGATTTAACCTTCATACGATTAAAGATTCAATACCTGACCAAGCAGTATTTTATATACCGTACCCCAAGCCCGTATAAGGGAAAATAAGTTAAAAGTATTTACCTGAGCAAATTATTCAAATTTTTCCTAGTCGTATACAATCAGCAAGTGCAAATATCTTTTACTGGGCTCCTAAATCTCGAACTAAGGTTTTAATAACCTATTAGATTCCTAACGGGTCTTACTTAAGTTTAAACTTAGACCGGTTAGTTTAAAAGAAGGATATACGGTTCAAAACGCAAGATTAAGAGAAGACCGGATCAGGATGTGATTTAGACCTGAAAAGTATGAAGACTTGTATAATATGGGTAAAGTAAACACATTCTGGATTTTGAAGCAAAAATGATAAGGTTTGACCCGTTTCGGTCAATTTATGCAAACTAGTTACATAAACCGTACCGAACGCGAAAAATGCATAACGGGTAACCAAAAGAGTCATATACAGGTTTCACAAGTTAATATGCCTTAAACATATTGTGATATCAGTAGGATACTTTCCATTATGCCCAAAATGGATTTAAAATCAATTTAAGCCCCATAGGGGTATTTTGGTCATTTTTAAGGTTATAAAAGAGATTAAATATTAATCTGAGGTTCTGATTTAAAATGATCAGTAAAAATATTCACTTTTGCAAGTCATATCAGTAGGCTATTGCATATATGTGAAATTTATTATTTATAACCAAACTATGCGCCGTAGGGGTATTTTGGTCATTTCACATAAGCTTTAAAGGTCAAATTTGGAAATCTGAGTTCAAAAGTTTTATTTACTGTTAAAGTATGAAAATTTACTTAAAACATCAGTAGGTGTTAAGTCTTATGGGTCAAAAATAGTTTTAATCCATACTATGCGTTTAAACGCGTAAAAAGTCGGTTTTAGGCGATTTTCAGGTTATATAAGGAAAACTGAGATTTTTATCAGTCCAGAAGGCTAAAAATATTTTATTTAACTTATGAAATCGGTAGCAAAAAGTTTGGTATCAAAATGTTATGTAAAACTCACTTTATTCAAGAAAATGGTATAACCGTCAATTACCGAATCAAAGCAAGAACCCTACATTATGATCAGTTTAAAAATAAATAAAAATCTCCAAAAATCCCAAAATATTATATTACATCAGTGGGTAAAAATTTTGGTGTCAAAATTTGGGTTTAAATAGTCTTTATGCTTAAATGCCGTTTAAATAAATAAAAAGCTTTCAAATTACGATGTTGAGTGTAACTCATAATTTAGACCTCAAACTGATGTCAAATTTTGAGGACATATTTATAAATCAGTAATAAAGGTTTTTGTCCTCTCACATTTTCAAAAATCTCGTTTTAATATCAAAAGGGCATAATGGTCAACATTTAAGCGATTAACGGAAACATGCAAATGAATCGGATTACAAAGGAACCACATTGTATAAACTCAGAGGATTATACTAATATGTAATATGGTCCTAATGGAACCCTAAGGCATATCTAAAACAAGCTAAATCGGGTCAGAACTGAAAGTCAAAGCAAAAGTCTTCTTTTGCGACTTTTGGTTCCGAACCGAGCCTAAACTCAGAATTGTCGGGTTGAACATGCCTAGACATGTTCTTACATTAATTACCAAGTTATATTAGTGTTAAAACAGGTTCCATAACCTCTGCATTGTTAGTTATGAGTTTATTTGCAAAATAGCTTTCTGTTGACTTTTTAATATTAAGTTTGACCCGACAATTGACCAAGTTAGAGTGGAAATCAGAGGGTGCCCTTTTAAGGGTTTATTACCCACATAATTATCAACTCATAGCCACTTTCAATTCGAATAATGGCTAGAACATTAGTGATTAATCACTAAGTCAAAGCTTAATTACGATGGCTTTGACTTTCGGTCATTAGACTAATAACACATAAATTAGAGAGGCTAAGAATGCTTACTAGAGCTCTTAGCACGAAAATGGAACTGAAGAAAACTTCTTGAAGTCCAGAGAGCTCCAGAGAATGGGTTTTGAAATGATTTCAAAGTGAGCAAGTTCAAGTGTTGCAACATGGGATCTTATATAGGATTTCAAAATCACAAGATCATTCCACACAAGCCTATATCTGATTTCTGATGATCCCAGGTGTCCCACATGCATGTAATACTGTTGGCTCAGTTCCTGAATCCGAAAACAAGCTTCCTAAGGCAGTGGAACTGGCTGGACAGGCAGCTGTCCATTTTTCTGCCCAGTTACAGGTCTTACGGACCGTAAGCTTAGGGCCTTACGGTCCGTATCCGCCTTTTAATCTTTATCGCCCAGATCAGCCACCTTACGGTCCGTAAGGTGGTCTCTTTGCGGTCCGTAAGACTTGGTCAGAAGACAAAAATTTTGAGAACTTTTGACATTTGACCATGCAACCTAAAATACCTTGAGTCTCTGGTCATTATCAGCCGGAAAAGCCCATAAGATCAGGTCTGCATTGCTAAGAATGCATTGCCATGCATTGGTTGCGTTGGAGTATTGTAAAAGGATGTCATTGAATGAAAATTGTTGATTTTTGCACATGGGATTCCAAATTCTTGGATTTGAATATTGAATTATTCATTACATGTTTTAACCGGATACCCACAAAATCCTAATCAGATTTTCATGGGAATGTAATTATATTTTACAAAAGTTGAAATTGTTAAAAGGTCACTCGGAGGTAACAATTAACATGTTGACACTTTTAATTTCTTCATATATCCTTTTTAACATGACCCAGGTTTATAACACGTTTAATGTTCATGACACGTGTGTTTATTATATTGGTCGTGATTTTACGAGGTGTTATAGATGATGAACTTACATAATCTCTTCGTCATCAATCTCTTCGTTTTAACATCGTCGTCAACCTCTAATGACCCATATTTGATGACGGAGGTCTGATGATGAACTTAACATCGTCGTCAACCTCTCGGTCCTCTCCCACTGTCGTCTATAACCGCTACGAAACTCATTCGTCATCAATCTCTTTGTTTTAAGAGAGAGAGAGAGTGTGTGTGTGTGTGTTGCGACAGATGAAATGAACTTACATGAGGGTTTCAGATCTGAGAGGGAGGGTTTCCGATCTAAGGTGGTGAGCGGTTGTGCCTGTGAGGTGGCCTTAGAAAGTGAACGTGGTGTGTTTTTAGAGAGAGAGAGAGAGAGAGAGAGAGAGTAAAGTGTGTGTTTTTTAGAGAGAGTAGAAAGAGTGCAAATGATCTTTTAGAGATTTACTGTAATTTAGTTTTTTTTTTAAATCCTTTTAGATTAAGATTTTTTTATTAAATAGGTAAAATGTCTAAATTGCCTTCATGTGCAGTCACATGACAAGGCTAAACAAATAAATTTAACTTGGTTAGTGCTAAAGGATGTACAATGTAATAAGTTTTACAAATAAAGGCTTGTGCCTCTAAATATTAAAGTTAAAGATTATCCATTGCAATATGATACAAACATAAAGGACGAAAAATGTAGTTTACCCTTTTCAAATTTATATATATATACAAAATAATTTAAAAATAATACTTTAAAATTCACATAAATACTTCAAGTTTTAAATAGTATGGTTCAAACATAAGCAATTAAGCTTAACATAACAAATCAATTACTTCGAAATTCAAAAAGTAACCGACTTTTGACCGACTAGGACCGATTTTGAGCAAAAAATACCCTGGTCCGATTAGTCCGACTTGACCGACTAGGACTGATTTTGACCTGGACCGATTTATTGGCCGATTAGCTCAAATTTAGGGAATGAGCAGCCGATTAACGCCTAAGCGCCGATTAATTGGCCGCGTAGACCGATTTCTGCAACACTGGATAAAACACTATTATGGTTAATACTTTTGAAAGAAGGCCATTACAATAAATATTTTTTCCATCAACACCACTTTGAAAAAAAAAAACTCATATTTTTTTGGTGGTTGGTGATTTTGACGGTTGATTTTTTATATCTTAATCTACAAATTGAATTTTGAAATTATAGCTCAATCTCATTGATTTATTAGATTTACAATATTTAATACATACCTATTTAAAAATTATATAAAAAAACTGAATACACTTATATTATATAACAATGTTTGTAACTTATATAAATCTTGGCTTGTAGGCATTATATATGTCATTCGTACCAGATTAGTGAGACGAGTTATTTATCATTATCATGGTAACAAGACAAAGCGGGGACCACCACCAGGGGCGGAACCAGTATTATTTGAGCCGTAACACGGGCTATGGCTAAAGTCCGTATGTGTAGTGTTTTCTTTTTTTATTTTTTTCCGGTTTTATCCAAAGGATACCCCTAAAATAATACAACGATATCCCTAACCAACCCAAACTTATAAAATAAGGGAGTCCGATTGAAACAATGACCCAATTGATTAGATAAGCCCAGCTGATTAGATTAGCCCAAAAAATCACAAAATACGTATGGCGGCATTCTTTCTGATCGTCGCTCAGGATCTGGAAGAAAACCAAACGTTGCTGGTCATCCTTTATGCACTGGTCTCCTGTTTTGCTGTTACCAATAACCCTGGTTCAATAAAAAAAATCCACAATCATGCTGTTTGCTGTTGCGATAACACTGGTTCCGACCGTTCTGCCACTGCCTTGCAGTTTTGTTGCTGAAATCAAAAGAAAATCACTGACATTATATCTATTTCTTTATTAGTATTAGATGTAAACCTTGCTTGTGTGTTATGTTTTATTAGAAACAAAATTAGTTTCATATCCCATTAAATCCCATTGTCAATAAATGGAAATTTTGAAAATAGCCATTAAGCGTATACAAACATACATATAAAAGCCCATTTATTTTTATTTTTAAAAGCGTACAAATGTGTACATGCGTGGTTCATGTCGAGGGTACTTACGTCATTTCTATACAAGCGTTCAGCAAACATATTCACATCTTGTAAATTGGCCAAATGCACCAAGTAATGCAAAACCAAAACCCATAAAGACTTAGATCGAAAGGCATGTGGACCGTATAAATACCTAAATTAATGTACCGTGTAAAACTAGATTAAAAAAAAACATATATTGCACCATTCATTGCATATGCAGTAGAGCTTAGATAAACAAACCATATAATGCACCATTCGTTGCATATAGGCTTGTAAATGAACCGAACGAACACGAACGGGGCATGTTCGTGTTCGTTCGATAAAGTTTCACCAAACAAACGATCGGACATGAACATTTTAACGAACGGTTTTTCGTGTTCGTGTTCGTTCGTTTAGAGAATGAAAATGTTCGTGTTCGTTTATTAATAGTGTAAACGAACGGTTCACGAACATAAACAAGCATAAGAACATAAACGAAAGCAGTTTCACATAAGCTAACCTAAACGAATATAAATGAGCAAACATAAACGAAAATAACTAAACATAAATTAATGAACACAAATGATGAAACACCAATTAAAAGTAAACGTGAAATCCAAACATAACCATCATAAAAAAGAACTTCAAATGTAAATAAATTCGTTAAAATTATAGTCTAAAAGACATTTCAAAGCACTATCTTGAAATCACCAATTTCACCATTATGATCAACAATGCACCAACTTCATTCTTTTTTTTTTTTGAATGACAAATTTGGATCACTGATGGACCACTAGAGTATCATCGTTACACTAGCGAAACCACCCAATCATATCCATTTTCACCGGGATTGTTTTGAAATCGAAAACTCAAAACATGTAATGGGATGGTAAAGAAAATCTTGTAAATTTTAAATTTAGTATTAGTTTTCTTAATATTTGTAATATATAAAGTTAAACAATTAAATAAACGAACAGATATAAATGACCAAAAACGATCGAATTCAAACAAACATAACTGAACCAACATAAATGATCGCAAGGGCGGATGTACCATATGAGAAGGGGTAGCCTCCGCTACCCCTTGGCGCTCCGGCGGTAGTGTAAATTTTGGAAAAATTTGACATTTTTTTAACATTTTTTCGATTTCGTTACCCCTTTCTTTTAAGACGTTACCCCTATGAAGGTTTTCTAGATCCGCCACTGAACCATCGTTCGTGAACATAAATGAACGAACGAGACATTGTCCGTGTTCGTTTATTTAGTTAAATGAATGGAAAAAATTGTTCATGTTAGTTCGTTTACTAAATAAACGAACATAAACGAGTTTCTTGCCGAATGATACATGAATGGTTCACTGAACGTTTGATTCGTTTACAAGCCTAGTTGCATATGCATTAGACCGTTAAATTTGTATAACTATATCAGTTAGGAACTCAACTCATTACACGCCACGTCACAATTTAGAAACATGTTCCTATAATTACGTAGTTTTTATTTTTTCTAAAGAAAGGGTTGCAACATCGTGAACATTGTTTCTATATTATTACCTCTATATCTTCCTATACTAATAAACGAAATTTTTTTTTGGACACGTGTCACTCTCTGGTGCTTTCTCACTTTATTTTTCTATTTATCTCTCATATTAAATAATAATAATTTTAAACAAAATATTAGATAAGAATAAATATTTAGATAATGATAAACATTTGTTTTTATTATGATCATATTAAATAATAATAATAATAATAATAATAATACTAATAATAATAGTAATAATAGTAATAATAATAATAATAATAATAATAATAATAATAATAATAATAATAATAATAATAATAATTTTAAACAAAAAAATTAGATAGGAATATAAACGTTTGTTTTTATTATAATCATAGTAAATAATAATATTTTTTTTAAACGATTGGAATTATGGTAAATTAGGAATTAAAGGTTCCCGTTTGATATATACTTAATAGTTGTATTATTGTTTTTTTTCACTAGAATTAAATAATTATTCTAGGTCGGGCATACACCTCTATCAAATTGCAAGTGTTTTTTATGCATCGCTAGCTATAATGGTAGGTGTACTGTTATAATTGTTTTAAACCCATTATTTATTACACATTACATCAACATGTAGAAAGAACATCATTTTTAAATATAACAATTCTGTACTCCATTCAAAGAGAATTTAATTCTCGATTTTACGGTATAATTCATAAAAATGATAAAACGTATAAAAACTTGGGGATCGATCTCCACCTTTTTGTAGATTTTTTTTATTATTTATTATATAAAATTACATTTATGCAACCCGTGTAATACACGGGTTTCTAACCTAGTTAATTAACAAAATTAAACCCCATCACAATACTACTGTTCAACATTTGTTTCTTTCTATTCGTCAAAACCTAACTTCTCTTTCTTTTACTTGTTTATTGGTGTTGACTTTTTAGTATTAAGTTTGACCCGACAATTGACCAAGTTAGAGTGGAAATCAGAGAGTGCCCTTTTAAGGGTTTATTACCCACATAATTACCAACTCATAGCCACTTTCAATTCGAATAATGGCTGGACCATTAGTGATTAATCACTAAGTCAAAGCTTAATTACGACGGCTTTGACTTTCGGTCATTAGACTAATAAAACATAAATTAGAGAGGCTAAGAATGCTTACTAGAGCTCTTAGCATGAAAATGGAACCGAAGAAAACTTCTTGAAGTCCAGAGAACTTACCTCATTTCTATACAAGCGTTCAGCAAACATATTCACATCTTGTAAATTGGCCAAATGCACCAAGTAATGCAAAACCAAAACCCATAAAGACTTAGATTGAAAGGCATGTGTACCGTATAAATACCTAAATTAATGTACCGTGTAAAACTAGATTAAAAAAAAAACATATAATGCACCATTCGTTGCATATGCAGTAGAGCTTAGATAAACAAACCCTATAATGCACCATTCGTTGCATATGAATTAGACCGTTAAATTTGTATAACTATATCAGTTAGGAACTCAACTCATTACACGCCACGTCCCAATTTATAAACATTTTCCTATAATTACGTAGTTTTATTTTTTCTAAAGAAAGGGTTGCAACATCGTGAACATTGTTTCTATATTATTACCTCTATATCTTCCGATACTAATAAACGAATTTTTTTTTTGGACACGTGTCACTCTCTGGTGCTTTCTCACTTTATTTTCCTATTTATCTCCCATATTAAATAATAATAATTTTAAACAAAATATTAGATAAGAATAGATATTTAGATAATGATAAACATTTGTTTTTATTAAGATCATATTAAATAATCTTAATAGTAATAATAATAACAATATTAATAATAATAATAATAATAATAATAATAATAATAATAATAATAATAATTTAAAAAAAATAGATAGGAATATAAACGTTTGATTTTATTATAATCATAGTAAATAATAATAATTTTTTTAAACGATTGGAATTATGGTAAATTAGGAATTAAAGGTTCCCGTTTGATATATACTTAATAGTTGTATTATTGTTTTTTTTTCACTAGAATTAAATAATTATTCTAGGTCGGGCATATGCTTCTATCAAATTGCAAGTGTTTTTTACGCATCGCTAGCTATAATGGTAGGTGTACTGTTATAATTGTTTTAAACCCATCATTTATTACACATTACATCAACATGTAGAAAGAACATCATTTTTGAATATAACAATTCTGTACTCCATTCAAAGAGAATTTAATTCTCGATTTTACGGTATAATTCATAAAAATGATGAAGCGTATAAAAACTTAGGGATCGATCTCCACCTTTTTGTAGATTTTTTTATTATTTATTATATAAAATTACATTTATGCAACCCGTGTAATACACGGAGTTCTAACCTAGTTAATTAACAAAATTAAACCCCATCACAATACTACTTTTCAATTTCTGTTTCTTTCTATTCGTCAAAACCTAACTTCTCTTTCTTTTACTTGTTTATTGATGTTGACTTTTTAATATTAAGTTTGACCCGACAATTGACCAAGCTACAGTGGAAACCAGAGGGTGCCCTTTTAAGGGTTTATTACCCACATAATTACCAACTCATAGCCACTTTCAATTCGAATAATGGCTGGACCATTAGTGATTAATCACTAAGTCAAACCTTAATTACGATGACTTTGACTTTCGGTCATTAGACTAATAAAACATAAATTAGAGAGGCTAAGAATGCTTACTAGAGCTCTTAGCATGAAAATGGAACCGAAGAAAACTTCTTGAAGTCCAGAGAGCTCCAGAGAATGGGTTTTGAAATGATTTCAAAGTGAACAAGTTCAAGTGTTGCAACATGGGATCTTATATAGGATTTCAAAATTCACAAGATCATTCCACACAAGAATATAACTAATTTCTGATGATCCCAGGTGTCCCCTATGCATGTAATACTGTTGGCTCAGTCCCTGAATCTGAAAACAAGCTTCCTAAGGCGGTGGAACTGGCTGGACAGGCAGCTGTCCATTTTTCTGCCCAGTTACAGGTCTTACGGACCGTAAGCTTAAGGCCTTACGGTCCGTATCCGCTTTTTAATCTTTATCGCCCAGATCAGCCACCTTACGGTCCATAAGGTGGTCTCTTTGCGGTCCGTAAGACATGGTCAGAAAACAAAAATTTTGAGAACTTTTGACATTTGACCATGCAACCTATAATACCTTGAGTCTCTGGTCATTATCAGCAGGAAAAGCCCATAAGATCAGGTCTGCATTGCTAAGAATGCATTGCCATACATTGGTTGCGTTGGAGTCTTGTAAAAGGAGGTCATTGAATGAAAATTGTCGATTTTTGCACATGGGATTCCAAATTCTTGGATTTGAATATTGAATTATTCATTACATGTTTTAACCGGATACCCACGAAATCCTAATCAGATTTTCATGGGAATGTAATTATATTTTACAAAAGTTGAAATTGTTAAAAGGTCACTCAGAGGTAACAATTAACATGTTGACACTTTTAATTTCTTCATATATCCTTTTTAACAAGACCCAGGTTTATAACACGTTTAATGTTCATGACACGTGTGTTTATTATATTGGTCGTGATTTTACGAGGTGTTACCGATGATGAACTTACATAATCTCTTCGTCATCAATCTCTTCGTTTTAACATCGTCGTCAACCTCTGATGACCCATATTTGATGACGGAGGTCTGATGATGAACTTAACATCGTCGTCAACCTCTCGGTCCTCTCCCACTGCTGTCTATAACCGCTACGAAACTCATTCGTCATCAATCTCTTCGTTTTAAGAGAGAGAGAGAGAGAGAGTATGTGTGTTGCGACAGATGAAATGAACTTACATGAGGGTTTCAGATCTGAGAGGGAGGGTTTCCGATCTAAGGTGGTGGGCGGTGGTGCCTGTGATGGTGGCCTTAGAAAGTGAACGTGGTGTGTTTTTAGAGAGAGAGAGAGAGAGTAAAGTGTGTGTTTTTAGAGAGAGTAGAAAGAGTGCAAATGATCTTTTAGAGATTTACTGTAATTTAGTTTTTTTAAATCCTTTTAGATTAAGATTTTTTAGTAAATAAGTAAAATGTCTAAATTGCCCTCATGTGCAGTCACATGACAAGACTAAACAAATAAATTTAACTTGGTTAGTGCTAAAGGATGTACAATGTAATAAGTTTTACAAATAAAGGATTGTGCCTGTAAATATTAAAGTTAAGGATTATCCATTGCAATATGATACAAACATAAAGGACGAAAAATGTAGTTTTCCCTTTTCAAATTTATATATATATATACACAATAATTTAAAAATAATACTTTAAAATTCACATAAATACTTCAAGTTTCAAATAGTATGGTTCAAACATAAGCAATTAAGCTTAAACATAACAAATCAATTACTTCGAAATTCAAAAGGTAACCGACTTTTGACCGACTAAGACCGATTTTGAGCAAAAAAAATACCCTGGTCCGATTAGTCCGACTTGACCGACTAGGACTGATTTTGACTTGGACCGATTTATTGGCCGATTTGCTCAAATTAAGGGAATGAACAGCCGATTAACGCCTAGGCGCCGATTAATCGGCCGCGCAGACCGATTTCTGCAACACTGGATAAAACACTATTATGGTTAATACTTTTGAAAGAACGCCATTACGATAAATATTTTTTCCATCAACACCACTTTGAAAAAAAAAAAACTCCTATTTTTTTGGTGGTTGGTGATTTTGGCGGTTGATTTTTTATATCTTAATCTACAAATTGAATTTTGAAATTATAGGTCGATCTCATTGATTTATTAGATTTACAATATTTAATAAACACCTATTTAAAAATTATATAAAAAAAAACTGAATACACTTATATTATATAACAATGTTTGTAACTTATATAAATCTTGGCTTGTAGGCATTATATATGTTATTCGTACCAGATTAGAGAGACGAGTTATTTATCATTATCATGGTAACAAGACAAAGCGGGGACCACCACCAGGGGCGGAACCAGTATTATTTGAGCCGTAACACGGGCTATGGCTAAAGTCCGTATGTGTAGTGTTTTATTTTTTATTTTTTTTCCGGTTTTATCCAAAGGATACCCCTAAAATAATACAACGATATCCCTAACCAACCCAAACTTATAAAATAAGGGAGTCCGATTGAAACAATGATCCAATTGATTAGATAAGCCCAGCTGATTAGATTAGCCCAAAAAATCACAAAATACGTATGGCGGCATTCTTTCTGATCGTCGCTCAGGATCTGGAAGAAAACCAAACGTTGCTGGTCATCCTTTACGCATTGGTCTCCTGTTTTGCTGTTACCAATAACCCTGGTTCAATAAAAAAATCCACAATCATGTTGTTTGCTGCTGCGATAATACTGGTTCCGGCCGTTCCGCCACTGCCTTGCAGTTTTGCTGCTGAAATCGAAAGAAAATTACTGACATTATATCTATTTCTTTATTAGTATTAGATGTAAACCTTGCTTGTGTGTTATGTTTTATTAGAAACAAAATTAGTTTCATATCCCATTAAATCCCATTGTCAATAAATGGAAATTTTGAAAATAGCCATTAAGCGTATACAAACATACATATAAAAGCCCATTTATTTTTATTTTTAAAAGCGTACAAATGTGTACATGCGTGGTTCATGTCGAGGGTACTTACGTCATTTCTATACAAGCGTTCAGCAAACATATTCACATCTTGTAAATTGGCCAAATGCACCAAGTAATGCAAAACCAAAACCCATAAAGACTTAGGGGCTGTTTGGCAACATCTGAATGGTTAAGTGCTGAACCAGTAAGTAGGGGTGTTCATCGGTTCGGTTTATGGTTTATTTGGTTTATTCGGTTCGGTTTATTCGGTTTTCAAAATTTTGTACCCCAAACCAAAAACCAAACCAAACCAAATAAGGAATATGCAAACTGATCCAAACCAAACCAAATTCAATTCGGTTAGAAACCAAATAATCCAAACAAACCAAATCTAACCAAATTGTACTAAGTATTTTTTTTACCTAATTTTTATTTATGTTTGTGTTCCAACTTTCGAACATCGCAACTAATTTATACCTAACAATATATGAATACAAGAAAGTTTCATTGTGAAATAAAACAAACACATCCATAAAGTAGTCGTAGACACAACCACAAAGTTAAAGCTTCAAAACAAAGATCATAGAAACTATAAATAGTTAACAAGTCTAATGGCACAAAATATAAATAATCTTTAAACATAAGTCTTTCTCCAAGAAAATATAGGTCTTAAGTTCTATTATTTTAGAAATGAGTGGTTTGAGTTGGGGTTTTAGATTTACATTTGGTATTTGGGCTACATAAAAATAACTATTTTGGGCTAATAAATTATATATGATTTATAAAATATTATTCTTTTTATTTAATAATTAATTAAGTTAAATGGTTTATTCGGTTATCCAAATAAACCGAATAAACCAAATAAAATAAAATGTGGATCCATAAACCGAACCAAAAACCATATTTACAATTCGGTTTCGGTTAGAAACCAAACCAAAAACCGAATTCGTTATTCGGATTGGTTTATTTGCTTACGGTTACGGTTCGGTTTACGATTTTTATTTGGTTACGGTTTTTTCTGAACACCCCTACCAGTAAGAGGTCTGAACCATTAAGAGCATGTATAATGGTTAACCGTTCAGAGACAAATGTCTGACCAATTCAGACTAGAGGTCTTAACCATTCAGACTCTGTATAAATCTTAACCATTCAGAGGCAAATGTCTGAACCATTCAGACATCTGCTCGTGAAACAAATAGTTTGAACCATTAAGTGTTGAACCAGTAAGAAGTCTGGACCATTAAGAGCCTCATTAAGAGGTAAACAAACAGCCCCTTAGATCGAAAGGCATGTGTACCGTATAAATACCTAAATTAATGTACCGTGAAAAACTAGATTAAAAAAAAACTTATAATGCACCATTCGTTGCATATGCAGTAGAGCTTAGATAAACAAACCATATAATGCACCATTTGTTGCATATAGGCTTGTAAATGAACCGAACGAACACGAACGGGGCATGTTCGTGTTCGTTAGAGCTTAGATAAACAAACCATATAATGCACCATTCGTTGCATATAGGCTTGTAAATGAACCGAATGAACACGAACGGGGCATGTTCGTGTTCGTTCGATAAAGTTTCACCGAACAAACGATCGGACATGAACATTTTAACAAACGGATTTTCTTGTTCGTGTTCGTTCATTTAGAGAATGAAAATGTTCGTGTTCATTTATTAATAGTGTAAACGAACGGTTCACGAACATAAACAAGCATACGAACATAAACGAACGCAGTTTCACATAAGCTAACCTAAACGAATATAAATGAGCAAACATAAACGAAAATAACTAAACATAAATTAACGAACACAAATGATGAAACACCAATTAAAAGTAAACGTGAAATCCAAACATAACCATCATAAAAAAGAACTTCAAATGTAAATAAATTCGTTAAAATTACAGTGTAATAGACATTTCAAAGCACTATCTTGAAATCACCAACTTCACCATTATGATCAACAATGCACCAACTTCATTCTTTTTTTTGAACGACAAATTTGAATCACTGATGGACCACTAAAGTATCATCGTTACATTAGCGAAACCACCCAATCATATCCATTTCCACCGGGATTGTTTTGAAATCGAAAACTCAAAACATGTAATGGGATGGTAAAGAAAATCTTGTAAATTTTAAATTTAGTATTAGTTTTCTTAATATTTGTAATATATAAAGTTAAACAATTAAATAAACAAACATATATAAATGACCAAAAACGATCGAATTCAAACAAACATAACTGAACCAACATAAACGATAGTTCATGAACATAAATGAACGAACGAGACATTGTCCGTGTTCGTTTATTTCGTTAAATGAATGGAAAAAATTGTTCATGTTTGTTCGTTTACTAAATAAACGAACATAAACGAGTTTCCTGCCGAACGATACATGAACGGTTCACTGAACGTTTGATTCGTTTACAAGCCTAGTTGCATATGCATTAGACCGTTAAATTTGTATAACTATATCAGTTAGGAACTCAACTCATTACACGCCACGTCACAATTTAAAAACATGTTCATATAATTACGTAGTTTTTATTTTTTCTAAAGAAAGGGTTGCAACATCGTGAACATTGTTTCTATATTATTACCTCTATATCTTCCTATACTAATAAAGGAAAAAAAAAATTGGACACGTGTCACTCTCTGGTGCTTTCTCACTTTATTTTCCTATTTATCTCTCATATTAAATAATAATAATTTTAAACAAAATATTAGATAAGAATAAATATTTAGATAATGATAAACATTTGTTTTTATTTTGGTCATATTAAATAATAATAATAATAATAATTAAAAAAAAAATTAGATAGGAATATAAACGTTTGTTTTTATTATAATCATAGTAAATAATAATAATTTTTTTAAACGATTGGAATTATGGTAAATTAGGAATTATGGTAAATTAGGAATTAAAGGTTCCCGTTTGATATATACTTAATAGTTGTATTATTGTTTTTTTTTTCACTAGAATTAAATAATTATTCTAGGTCGGGCATACGCTTCTATCAAATTGCAAGTGTTTTTTACGCATCGCTAGCTATAATGGTAGGTGTACTGTTATAATTGTTTTAAACCCATCATTTATTACACATTACATCAACATGTAGAACAATTCTGTACTCCATTCAAAGAGAATTTAATTCTCGATTTTACGGTATAATTAATAAAAATGATGAAACGTATAAAAACTTGGGGATCGATCTCCACCTTTTTGTAGATTTTTTTTATTATTTATTATATAAAATTACATTTATGCAATCCATGTAATACACGGGTTTCTAACCTAATTAATTAACAAAATTAAACCCCATCACAATACTACTGTTCAATATCTGTTTCTTTCTATTCGTCAAAACCTAACTTCTCTTTCTTTTACTTGTTTATTGATGTTAGGCTTTAATAAATGCATATGGTTTAGTAATATTACACTTATATGTAAGTTGGACTTTGTATTTATTCATTTCAGTTTTAGTTTTGTTATTGCACATGCTTACAAAATGTGAATGTATTCACATTTTCGTTACTTAAAAAAGCAGACAATTCAACAGAATAGAATATATATTGGGTTGTTTTATGATTCTTAAAAATCTAAATGTTTATTATAGTTAAAAGTTGATTAACAAATTTTCTATATTTGGAGAAGTGTTGCCTCTTCATCGTATTAATTTGTAATTACACGGATGCTCCATATCATGTACCGAAATTACGTATACAATTATAAATCCGTTGCAACGTACGATACGAGTTCCCAAATCTCGTTCTATTTATTTTGTACTAATATTAAGATAACATTAGTTGTAAAACTGAAATAATAATTTAACTGTTAAAAATGATTAGTTGTGAATCCCTATGGTTTGTCAACTTTAATTACTGTAACTTTCTTCTAATATCCTTTGTGTTAATTTATCGTTCATTTTTTTTTCTCTTTCCCATTATTATACTATAAACAACATATAATCCCTAGTGACGACTACATCTTCCCTGAATCCCCACCACAATCAAAATCTTTTTTGATTCAAAACTTTTAACACAATAAGTTTGATTTAAAACTTTTTCACACAATAAGAAAAATATGATCGGAACATATCGGAACTTTTAACACAATAAGTTTGATTCAACCTTTGAAGAAGACGATTGGAAATTAACGTTTGTTTGACTTTAGCTCAGATTCGTCGGGTCGCTGAGAACATACAAGGGTAAGTTGTATCGTCTGCCTGCAAGTAGGGGTGAGCAAATTAACCACCATAACCGATAACCGAACCGTAACCGACATAACCGAACCACTAATAACCGATAACCAATATAACCAATGGTTATGAAACTTTGTATAACCGCTCAATCGGTTATGGTTATGGTTATGAAGCTTTGGTTAGCCGATATAACCGAAACCGAACCGAACTTGTGATGTTAACTTTACATAATGAATTTGTGTTTCACAAAACCATATAGAGGGTTTTTAGTAAGATAAAAATATGTTAGTAACAAAATGATCTTGATGTAGATGTTATTTATTTTGATAAAGAACTAAGGTGTTATGGCCATAATTGTTTTTGTTTGAGAATTACCTTATTAAAAAGAACCCTAAATCGGTAGTTTAACTAAAAAATTTAGTCTCCGTTATCTTATAAAATAGGCTCAAGCTAAGTTCAAATCGTGTACAACCCTATTTATTTCAAACCTTGCTTGGTTACTTAACCGAAATTAACCAAAACCGAACCATAACCGACTTCATAACCGATTAACCGTAACCGAAGTTTGGTTATGGTTATGGTTATCAAAACTCCATAACCGAACTAGCGGTTATGGTTATGGTTAGTAGTAAAAACCGAACCAAACCGACCCATGCATACCCCTACCTGCAAGTGCAAGTGTTAAATTTAATTAATTAAGGATACGTACAAAACATGCATGTGTTCATATACATATAATTAATACATTACGTACATAAACATAAATACATATATACACATAGGAGAAGACCTTAACGAACGTACCGTTTTCATCGAAGCATAACGTCATGTCCCGATTCCCGAGTCTGATGCGATTATGATCGAGGATTCTTTGCTTATAACTCAAGTCATGGACGCACCCGGCTGCCGCTTCAAGGGCTTCCCAAATTGCTGGCAAGAATCAAACAAAATAACTTAGTTTCTTGAATCGTATACGCCTTAATTTGGGCGTGTGTCAAGAAAAAATTAAACCTGGAGATCCACCATAGCCGCCAGGAGCATTACGCCAGAAAAAAGCCCGCTTTTCACGAAGTTCTTGTCGAGTTATTGGGTCTTCATAACACCAAGGCTTTGGCATTCTCACTCGTACAGCGTTTGCAGGTTCTAGGAGAACACAGAAACATCATCGATTTAGTTGCAGGATCAATACAGTATGTGTGTATCATGTATTTTTGCAGAAGTAGGTGGTTTGAGCTGCAAAAGAGTTCTTCTAGGTGGTCAACAATTTTCTTTTCAAATCTAGGTAAGTCGCTGAATGAATCAGCGAACTTGAGCTCACCTTCTGACACACTTCAAGTTAACTTCGTTGTTTTGATGTACAAAACACCTTCTCACATTCAGCGACTTACCTAAATTTGAAAAGAAAATTGTTGACCACCTAGAAGCACTCTGCGGCTCAAAACACCTACTTCTGTAGATGTGTGTTATATATTTAGGCCGGAGGGTGTGGGGGGCGCCACCATCGCCAGCTCACCAACTATGGCGCCGCCGGCGCTATACCCCCACACCGAGCACTTCAAGGAGGGGCGCTATAGAGGTGTCCGCCATCATGTTAACGGGAGGAAAGGGGTGTTCAGGTGGGGCCCATTTGTTTTGCACCAATCAATTTTTTTTTTAATTTTGATTAATAGGGGGCTCCATCCCACACCGTGCAAATTAAAGAGGGCGTTATGGCTGACGTGGATCCTACGTGATGCTTACGTGTCTTGATAAAGCCCCTAGGGGCTCCATCCCACACCCTCCAGCCTTATGTATGTATGTATCCCTCCTCTCTAGCTACGTGTCAGTTAGTAATATAATAAACCCTGCCAAACCAGACCTCTTTGTTAACAGAAATCAACAAAGGTCAAGCATAAAATCACATCATTCAATCTTATTCCTACCTAACAGAATGTAACCTAGATACACCTCACCGCCTCAGGCAATTCAAATTTCTGCTACCGTCGGTCTAGTTCACGAATGATCTCATCCCCCACGTAAAATCATACGTAGTTTTGGTGGGTTTTGAACAAACAAAATGTAAAATAAAAAAATAAAAAAGAAAGAAAGAACGCCATAAACTACCCAAAAACCCATGATATTTTTTTTAAACACACCAAAGTGAAAAGAAAACTACCCAAAATTCCTTGATGTTTTGTTCAAAACAACCAAAAGTGTCAAGAAAAGCTCAAAAAACTACCCAAACACCCATATAATTTTTTTCAAAACCCACCAAACATAAAGCTGGAGAAAAACCTAACTCACTGAAAATGTGCGAGATCTTTGTATGTCATTGATTTAGTAGCAGAACCATAACTGGAAATGCTACGGTTTAGTTCTTGAATTCAAGAAACCCATAATATATAGTTCAAAAATCACCAAAATTTCAAAAAACCCTCAAAGACTACCAAAACCCATGATCTTTTGTTCAAAAACTCAAAAAGGTTAAAAAAAAAAAAAAAAACTTCATAAACCCTCAAAGACTACCAAAACCCATGATCATCTGTTCAAAAACACAAAAAGTTCAAAAAAAAAAAAAAAAAAAACTTCATAAACTAACCAGAAACCCAAAATATATTGTTCAAAATCATCAAAACTTCAAAAAACCCTCAAAGACGGCCAAAACCCATGATCTTTTGTTCAAAAACACGAAAAGTTCAAAAAAAAAAAAAAAAAAAAAAACTTCATAAGCTACCCAGAAACCCATAATATATAGTTCAAAAATCACCAAAACTTCAAAAAACCCTCAAAGACTACCAAAACCCATGATCTTTTGTTCAAAAACACAAAAAGTTCCAAAAAAAAACCCTTCATAAAACCCTCAAAGACTACCAAATCCCATGATCTTTTGTTCAAAAACTCAAAAAGTTCCAAAAAAAAAAAAAAATTCATAAACCCTCAAAGACTACCAAAACCCATGATCTTTTGTTCAAATACACAAAGAGTTCAAAAAAAAAAACCTTCATAAATTACCCAGAAACCCATAAGATTTTTTCCAAAAGTTCAAAAAACCTTAAAAACTACCTAAAAACACATGATATTTCTTGAAAACCTGCAAAAGTGGAAAAAAAAAAAAAAGAAGATCCGATCGGTTCAACAAAACTTCTTAAAACCAGTTTAAATAGCTACTTCACTGACACCATACATTCAAGAACACCATATATGAATATAATTTTGAAATACTTACGGGCCTCATCAGCATGCGATGAATTTACACAACCCATTATGATTTTCCTTTGAGTGTCCGATTGAAAAGAAGAGAAAATAAGAGGGTCTTTTTTTTTTTCCCTAAAATTAATCTTTCCAATTTGGAAAGAAAAACAGAGAAAGAAAAGAAAATAACAGAATGCTTTCTTTTCTCTCTAAGATTCCAACGCTAGAACAAAATGGAGATCCTTTGCTGCCCTTAATATCTTAAGATGTTGTGGTGGGTGATATGAATGAGAGAGAGAGGAGAACATCCGAAGCCAAGGGCTGAGAGAAAAGAGAAGAAAATGGTGGTTTTGAGAGGGGAGGTGAGACCTACTGGTCTTGAGGAGGAAGGAAAGGGCTGGGCAGCCGAGTGGCACCGGACAAAGGTTAAAGGAAGAGGAGAAAAGGGCTTTATGCAACAGAGACAGTCTAACGGAATCCAATGTTTAGAGTTGGGGTGGGGTGGGGTACATTCGGGGTGTGGTGAGTAAATTGGAGGTGGGATGGGGTTACACGAAGTAGTGCACGTGGTTTTCTTTTTGATTGATTTGATTAGCGTATACCTTAAAGTATGTTTGTTTATGATATTTCTTAGATATTCTATATTTTTAGGTTAATATATGCTAAAAATTATTTTCAAATATTTACTTTAACATATTAGAACTTACATTATTAAACAGATTAATTATAATATGCAAATATTGAAACTTACATTATTAAACAGATTCATTATAATACGCAAACTTCTTATTGACATGTAGATGAGAAAGCATTATATTAAAGTTACAGTAGTTTTTAATTAGTTAAATATATGCTCATGTAACCATTCAAATATGCGTGTTGATTAAATAGTTTATAACCGTTTTCATACCATTCAAATTTCAACTACTTTGTGTAGTGTATCCAAATATAGGCTTGGGGGTCGGCTTGGATTGGGTAATTGACTAAAGTGTAGTCTGTTGGTGGGGCTCCTATTTTTCTTTATATTTTTTTATTCTTATCAAATAATATTTTAGGTTTTATTAGTTATTTTTTAAAATACTATTGTTTTATATATATATATATATATATATATAATATATATAGGACAAAGATCCGTTAGGAACCACCCCTTATTGCGAGAACCGCGAGAACCAATGTGAACACAACCAAAAATATCTAAAAATAGCTAAAAAAACACACAAATTTTTTTTTTAATTTTTTTTATAAAAAAATCGCTACTTTTAGTATCCAAAAAAAAATTTTTTTTGGCTTCTAAAAGTAGCGATTTTAACTTAAAAATAGTAAAAAAAAAATATTTGAGATTTTTTTTAGATTTTTTAGGTTTTTTGGGGGTTTAGTTTTTAGCTTTTTGGCTGGGGGGGGGGGGGGGGTGGGGGGTTTAGGTTTTTGGGGGGTGGGGAAGGGGGGTTTAGGTTTTTGGGGTGGGGGGGTGGGGGTTAGGTTTTTTTAGGTTTTTTGGGAGGTTTAGTTTTTAGCAGTTAGCTTGGGGGGGGGGGGGTGGGGGTTAGGTTTTTTTAGCTATTTTAGGTTATGTTCACATTGGTTCTCGCAATAAAGGTGGTTCTCGCATGAACCTTACCATATATATATATATATATGTTAGAACCCCGTGTATTACACAGGTTTAATAAATGTAATTTTATATACAAAGTAATAAAAAGTTATATCTTTAAAAAACTCATGTATAAATGTTTTGCACGGGTTGAAGAAACCTGTGCGTTTCACTAATTGAATAAATATAATGTAATCAGTTAACACATACAACCGTCAAGATTTGTCTTTTAACAAATAAACTTGAATGTACTATTTATTTATTATAATATTTTACTTTGTTTTTTATTTATTATTATTAAATTAGTTAAGACTGTGGGGTATGGTGGGACGGGGTTTTGGGGCATGGGTTGACACGTGGCTTTGGGGGGGGGGGGGCTTCCCTGGGATGACCCACATTAAAGACGATATGGTGGGACGGGGGTTTGGGGCGTGGCCAGCCCAAACGGCTATTTTATATTTTCTAAAACAAGAAATTTAAAATTTTTAATGTTTTTTAAATAAAGAAAATGACATAAAAAAATTCCTAGTGCTTATATTTTTTCTTTATCTCTTCTCTCGTCTCCAACATTAGTTCCAACTCTTCACCTGATAGGTGATCGATGGGCTGGGCTAGAAATTTAATATCATCTCATCTTTGTTTCAGGGCATCCCTAGCTTCTTTGTTATTCCGAATTTCGGCCCTTTGTTGTTGAAATACGTTGAATTTATCTAACTTGCTTGCAATGTCATCCAACTGATCGCTGTATACTCGCCTACGCGAGCCCGAACTCCCAACTGAAGGCGATGCCGTACCCGATCTTGATTTTTGAGCGCGTCTTTTTGCGGCATCTCTTCCTTATTCAGGCCGGTTTGGCGAATCATCTAGAAAGTCCTCCAACTCTTGATCTCGTGCATCCGATTGGGCTTGGGACGAGGGTGTCCTTGACCTTTTGGAAGACGTGTTAGTTTCGCTACCACTGGGGATATTCGCCCACTTGGGATGGAACTTACAAATGTCCCAACAATGCATGAAACGGAAGTCGCTCCCCACATTCGTTTTGTATGTAACCAATGCATTTGTCACAAAGTCGGCTTCGGTTTCACCACTTTTTGGGTTTTGCTTTGCTTTATGTAAAAAACCACTAAATTTGGTGAGTTTCCCGCTTATCTCGGTCCACTTCGAGGATAAGCTATCGTTTTCACGATAAACCTCCCTTTCCATTTCTTCATGGAATGCTTTACTAATCGCTTCCCACAAATGGCTTCTATGTTGAGAATTTCCTATTTTAATCAAAACAAAATTTAATATATTACAAAGTTATATAAAAAAACATAAATATTAAAATAAGGGCTACAAAATATTTAAAAATACCTAAAGTTGGATGTTGAGATTGTTGAAGCCAAGCCCTCGCCAATGCAAGTTCTTCATTAACGACCCAACTTTGTTGTTTTCGTTTGGCGCTTTCAAGTGCTTTCTCGGCCTCGGTTTTTTTATTGTGACTTCTCTTCTTGATGGGTTTGAATGCGGAAGGACCATCGATGGGCGGTTGAGTTTCGGGGACGGTTTTGGTTTGGGAAAGGTTGATGGTGTGACAACTGTCAAATTTACATACATCCGTACAACTATTAAATAATGATTAGTGCCTAATGACTGTGCTAAATTACAATTAATTACTTGAATTGCTTCTGATTATTACCATATACATACATGTGCATCGTACATTGCAAATGAAATATCATTATTGCATGCAAACCTTGTTGATTCAAATGATGCACGAAACATAGTTAGCACTGTTATCAGACAAATCAGAAAAATTCGAACAGAGTTCAGTACATAGACAAATATGATATTGAGGTACAGAATGGGCCAAAAACCAAGTCTTACACTAGTATAGTGTGTAGGAAAGTAAGGATCATAAAACTGCCTTCCTAGAGATAGTTTAAGTGCTGGAAAGTGCCTAAAACTTACACAAACTGCATAAATTCTGCAGAATTCAGCATAAATCAGCACAATTCAGCTATTTAACAAAATAATATCATGCAAAATTTATGTTTTATTGTCCAAAATAACTTACAAAGTGTCTGGAATTGAAACTGCCATAAAAGGTGCTTCATACCTCGTGAAACTGCGCAATTCAGCACTTTTACGAACCGTAACGAACCGAACAACCGGACAATAACCGGGACATCAAAATTTGCCTAGAAGTAATGTTTTTATGATATTAAGCTAGTATTGGTGGTAGAACACCTTAAAAATCATAAAAACACCTAAACACACTTAAACATACTTAAACCTTCTAGTTTGCACTTTAAACCCCTAACTTCTAAAAATTTACATTTTACCCCCTTCACCAAATCCGGCCCCAACAAGGGACCCACATGAAGATTTTATTTCAATATTCTAATAGATCTTGTTCCTCCTTTTTAAAACATAAAGATCAATGAAGATCATGTGTATTTGGTTATAAATAATGCCTTTGAGTTTATACCCTTCATTCTCCATCCACACTTTACAAAAAAAATCTTCTCCTTCCTCTCTACACCTCACGGCCAAGAACACTCACACCACCATCATTTTCATCTTTCATTTTCCATTAAATACATACATACTCAAGGGTGATAGAAGCTAAGTTAGGAAGTTTGGAGCTTTCGGAAGTTGAAGGAGCTTCACCGTTTGCTTTTATCCACTTGATTTCTTCACTTGATCATCCCTAGCCTTGTGCTAGTGGTAAGAAGCTTGATCTTGCTATTTTACTTCCATTTTAAGTGGTTAAAAGAAGGTTCATAATCATAACCTTGAAGAACACTAAGAAACTTGAAGATGAAACATGAACATAAGCATAAAACTATAAGAAATCTTAAAGAAATCATGTTGTTTAGTGTTGTTATGATACTTGATGATTGATGGTTTGTGTAAATGATGTAGATCATTATATGATCTTGCTAGATCATGATTAAAAACATAAACTAGCAAGATGAGAGGATGAAAATGTTAGAGATTTATAAATCATCCTCATGCAAGACAAGCACTTGAAAGAATATATTGTTTTCTTGTAAAATAATGATCAAAGTAAGTTGTTAATCTTGTAGATCTAAAAGGTTCATGGATGATTTCTAAAGAAACCAAGTTAAAAATACAAGTTATATTTAATCTTGGTTTTTACTTAAACAAACCTTATTTTTGGAGGATAAACAAGTGTAGAAACACTTGTGTAACAAAAAGATTTCATAAAGAAACATTTTTAGAAAATATAAATACAAGTTGTAAAGATCAATCTTCTTTAAAAATGAAGTTTTTAAAGAATCAATCACACTTTAGAAGGTAACAAGGCTTACTAAGAACACTAGTAAGTTACTACAAATTTTTACAAGTATTCAAGTTCATGAAGTGTTAGATTATGCTTGATTTGGCAAGATTTGGTAAGTGAAGGTTGTTTATTATTGATTGTGGATTGATTGTGTTGATTTTTTTACAAAAGAAAATGATATGCTTGAAAGCATGGAAACCTCAATTTTTAGGGGAAACTCTGGCAAAATTTTTCTAAAAATATAAACACTTAGAAATATATTTATAAACATGCACTTACAAGTGTATTTTCAACAATAAATGGTTACATAAACTTTGCCATAATTTTTGCTACAAAAATTATAATTATTGGAGGTTGGTTTTTATAAATAAAAGTGGCTAAATATGTATTTGGGAAATATATATTTAGAAGACACCATGTGTGTGATTATTTGTATATTTTGTGTATTAGTCATATTATTTTAGGACATGAAATAATATAACACATCAAAATACCAAGGATTACAATCTGAAATATTACCAAAATTCCAATGAATGAATATACAAGTTATATACAAAATATTGATGAAAACCGAACTATGGAATAAGACTTACAAAATATTTCGGAAATTATATTCACAAGTATATTTTGGTAAATAATATTTTGGGCACCAAGAGACAAAATGTGATTTTTTTATGATTATTACAAGAATATATCATATTTTGACAAAGGAAAATATATTATTTTTGGACAAGTATAAATATATATTTTTCTTGGAATTAGTAGAAGATGTATTATTTTTAGGAGAAAATATACATTTCTTAAACAAACATGAAATACAATATTTTTGGGTGAAAGATATATTTTCTCAAAATAAATATGAAATATATCATTTCTGGAGAAAAATGGGTTTACATATATATTTTACAAGTTAGACATGAAAATATATTATCTTTGAAACTTATGAGAGAATACAAATATTTTCGTTAAAAGAAAAATTTTAAATAATTTTTCTAAGAAATATTTATTACAATATATATTTTGGAAATATATATTGGTGGGCTTTTATTAAAGATAATATTCCGGAAAATTAATACGAAAATTAAGTATAAGGATACTTAATAAACACAATAAAAATACGTATTCTCGTACGTATAAACACACTCCGGAATACGATACCAATACATGGCAAAAATATACAAGTATAAGAATACGAATACAAATACACCCATCATTGGGAAGGATATTGATGTACAAATACAAAAGTGTGATAAGTTAAAAGTATATTATTTTAACTATTATTCCAAAAATTTAACAAACATAATTTAAGTTAAAATATTTATTATTTTAACAAATAAATTATATAACTTGGAATAATGATGAAGACACTTGGAAACGTAACTCAAAGGCACTAATTAATACTAAGTCAAGGCACGACCCGCTCGTCTAATAGACCATAGTACGTTGTAGGTAGTCGTGTACACCAGAGGAAACTTTGAGTTACAGGGGGATTCGAAGAACGCAAACCTGTGAGTTCATGTCCCCCTTTTCTTTAAACTGTTTTGTTTTATAACTCTGGGGGTGAAGTACATGTTATAAAATGATTACATACAATTACAATTGGTATGGTTAGCTTTGGAAAGTACAGTAGATCATGTGAATGGGTAGGCACACTCTTAAGGCCATTAATCCTCGTTGTAGGACCGAGGGACATGAGTGATAGATCTATTTGGGTGTAGCAAGCCCCACCCATGAGTCCGTCGAGTGGACTATGTGGTGACTATGTCTTACAGCCGGAAGCCCGGTGCAAAGTCTGCTAGGTTTGAGTCTTCCTGCACCATGTCACGTATATTAATGTATTTGCTACACATTAATTGATCTGTTTCCTTGTTGCTTTCATACCGGGATTTCAAGTACATGCAAACATGTTTACAAATGTTTCAAAGGTTTTTTCACAAACACACACATGAACTCGCTCAACTTTTGTTGATGTTTTCAAACTACATGTATTTCAGGAAACTAAGTATGGATCTGGCGGGCGTTAAAGTTTCAAGTATTGTCTGGGATAAAAGATGTCATCCGGTGTCGAATGGTTTAGGGTGTGTATCATATCCTGGATAGGAAACATGTCTCAAAGCTTGGTTATCATTAGTGTCTTTTGAAAAGTCCTTATGGAACTTAAAACTTGTTGGTGTTGTATTCTCAATGTGAAGTATGTGTTTTTGGGGTTAAATTGTCACACCCCGATATTTCCACGTATTACCGGTGGGGAGTATCGTGACGTAGTTGAGATCATCATAGTCAAACAACACAATATATAAATGCACAGCGGAAGCAAAAGATAAATATATTACAATCCGAATATAAAGTAATATCAAAGTATTACAACGGAAAGTAAGGGATCCACAGGCGGATCTTAAAACATAAACATTGTTCAACAAACTTTAGACGCCTAGAACTTGCAAGATTCCTTATTAACGCCCTGAGCTTCCAGCCAATTACGTTCAGTACCTGTCACTTAACCTTTTTGGAAAATACGTCAGTTTACACTGGTAAATACAAATAACTGACTCATTTTGGAAAAGAGTTTGAAAATTTATTTGAATGCACGAGGCACAAAATATCTTTTATAACTTGGGACAATCTTATTAATAAAAATCCTATATCCGATTTACATGGTTGTCCAACATTTAGGGCCGGTGATTATACAATACAAGCCGGTCAAGATTAATCGACACACCATAAATATAACTCACAAGAAGACATCCTTACGAGTGAGTATATCTTTTAAATACGCAACAGGAAGTGTTATGCCTACACCTTGTGCTTAAGTTATGGCCATTCACTTTTTAAATGAGCCAAGGATATCCAGGACACGGTCATTAACCCCTAATGTTATTTGTTATCAATCAATACAGATTAAAACGGGATTATGCAATTTAATCATCTCTGATTAAAAGGTTTCTACACCCGACCAAGCGCTATTTTTTATAATACCGTATCCCAAGCCCGTATAAGGGAAAATAAGTTAAAAGTATTTACCTGAGCTAGCAATGCAATTTATACTCAGCCGTATATTCAAATCAGCAAGCACAAGTACTTCTACTGGGGCTCTTAATCTGGAACGAAGGTTTTTATTAACCTATTAGATTCCTAACGGGTCTTATTTAAGTCGTAACTTAGACCGGTTAGTTTTAAAGAAAGATACGGTTCGTACGCACGATTAAGCGAAGACCAGAATAGAATGTGTTTTAGACCCGACAAGTTTGAAGACTTGTATAATATGGGTAATCTAAACACCTTCTGGATTTTGAGATAAAAATGATAAGGTTTGACCCGTTTCGGCTAATTTATGTAAACTAGTTACATAAACCGAGCCGAACGCGCAAGAAGCGTAACGGGTAACCATAAGGGTCCTAAACAGGTTTTCTAAGTTAATATGCCTTAAATATGTTGTGATATCAGTAGGATACCTTCCATTATGCCCAAAACGAGTTTATTCTCAATATAAGCCCCGTAGGGGTATTTTGGTCATTTTAAATATTATAAAAGAGATTAATTATACTTCTATGATTCGGGTCTGAATAAATCAGTAAAACAACTTACTTTAACAAGTTATATCAGTTGGTAATAAGTCTTAGGTGACAAAATGGTTTTAAACCCAAACTATGCGTTTAATACGCTTAAAAAGCCATTTTAAGCGATTTCCGGGTTATACAGGAAATCTGAGTTTTCTGATCAAGTTATAAAGTTCAAAATACTTTATTTATTATATAAAATCAGTAGCAATTGGATTGGTGTCAAAATATTAGGTAGAACTCATTTTATAACCAAAAAGGGTATAATCGGTATTTACCGAATCAAGGTCATAACCTTAGGTTATGAGCAGGTTAAAAATAATTAAAAAATCTTTAAAAATCTCAAAATATTATATTACATCAGTGGGTAAAGGGTTTGGTGTCAAAAATTGGGTTTAGATAGACTTTATGCTAATTGCGCCGTTTAATTACTAAAAGGCATTATAATTACGCTAATGAGCATAACTCCTAATCTCGACCTCTAAATGATGTGAAATTTTGAGGACATGTTTATAAATCAGTAATAAAGATTATTGTCCTTTCATATTTCCAAAATTCTCGTTTTATGGTCAAAAGGGCATTATGGTCAACATTAAGCATTTAACGGAAACGTGTAAACGAATCGGACAATCAACGATCCAACCACAGAGGGTTATACTATCATGTAACCTGGTCCTAAGGAAGCTCTAAGGCATTTCCAAACCATACTAAATCGGGTCAGAACTGAAGTCAAAGCAAAAGTCAAAGTTTTGCGACTTTCGGTTCCGAACCGGGTCTAACCGAAAATTGTCGGGTCGAACATGCTTAGACATGTTCTTACATTAATTACTAAGTTATAAGAGTAATAAAACAGGTTGCAAAGCTTCTACATTGTTAATTAGGCGTTAATTTGCAAATTAAGGTTCTGTTGACTTTTTCTAATCAACTTTGACCCGACATTTGATCTAGTTAGAGTGGGAATCAGAGGGAGCCCTTTTAAGGGTTTAATGCCCACATAATTACCAACTTATAACTACTTTCAATTCGACTAATCACTGGACCATTAGTGATTAATCGTGAAGTCAACCGTTAATTACGACGGTTTGACTTTTAAGCTAAAACTAAGCAAAAACCCAACTAAGAAAGGTTAAGCATACTTACTGAAGTCCTATGCACGATTAGGAAGGACTTGGGTCTGCCCTTAAGCTCCAGGAAGCTCCAAGAAAGCAGATGGAATGAATGATCACAAAGTTGCAACCAAAGGGCCTTTTATAGTGATTTTAATCAATTAAGATCATGACAAATCATGCTACCAATGATCCTTGATGATTAACAAGTGTCCCTAAGGCCTAAGGATTAGTTTAGGTGACCCCTGGTGGTGTTAAAGGGCAGTAGATGACGATTACATGGGCTGAACAGCCATCAGAACGATTTTCCACATCTGAGAGTGGCTTACGGACCGTAAGCCTCCCATCTTACGGTTCGTAAGGACCAGGCCAGCAATCAGGAACTTTTACTTTTTGACAGATTTAGCCCCTGCACCTCTAAATGCCATTTCTGACACATCCAAGGCCCGTTAAACCATTTTTAAGGCTCTACAATGATGCCTAAGTATGGGGAACATGAAACATGCTCAAAAATATGCCGGATGTTGGTTCGTTTGGTTGTACGGTCACGTTGTTCGGTTAATTACGACGAAACACGGACGAACGCGAAAAACGAACCAATTGACGCGACGAATGGAATTTTATCAAGCCAAACACTAAAATAACATATTTTAGTGTTTACATAAATTTTTGGGTGTCCGGGGATATTCAGAATGTGAGATATGCGCGTAAACGCAAACTTGTGCGATTTTTGACACTTTTAGTCCCTGCATGACTTAAAAGCTTATTTTCGCGCACCAAACACCTCTAAGCCTATATCTAAGATATATTAAGGATAAATGGGGTATGTTTATCATGGTCATATTCCGGAAGGTCCGATAACATACGAATCAGTATACTTTAGCAGTTTGACGCTTTAGGTCCCTCTAATGCGCAAACTTGCGTAAATCATCTTTTAATAGCATTGAAGCCTCATCTAATCCGTATTAGGAATTCTTGAAAGTATTATTAAACATCATAATGCTTCGGGCTCGATAAAAGGTCATTCAGAGGTATAATTAAACATATTGACACTTTTAGTCCCTTATACTTGCAAAGTTGCGCATAACTTCACTTTTGGGCGTAAAAGCCTTGGGTGGCCAATGATTGGCAAATCCCGAGAGTATAATCAAATATCATGAGGCTCTCGGTTTGTTAAAAGGTCACTCAGAGGTAAGAATTTACATGTTGACGCTTTTAACCCTTTTCTGCGCAAACTTTCAATTAATTACATAAACGGCTACACTTGATTAACAAGTGGCTCATTTGTGAATATAAAACTGTAAAAGGTTATTTAGAAACTTATTTTATGTATAATAATACTTCCAGTTCTTTCATAATCAAAGTTTTCGATTTTTTGAAAAATTAGTCCCTTAAATTCAACGTTTGACTTCATTAGGGTTTATTACACGTGTCAATACTTCATTGGACGCGATTTTTCGAGGTGTTACATCCTCACCCCCTTAAAAGAAATCTCGACCTCAAGATTTGCTTAAAGTAAGTGAAGTACTTTCTGTCGTATCATGGATTTAACTTCCATAGTATATTTGGGCCTTCAAGGGTATCCCAGTTGACCTATACAATAGGTGCATACTTTCTTTTGGAGCTCTTTAACCTGTCGATTCTCAATCGACATAGGTTGCTCATACTATCATAGATCTGCATATCATTATGTGATAGTGCTTTTCGACTTATTGGTGACACGTCGCTAAATCATTAGTGTGGGTCACATTGCGCGTTCCACCAAGCTCCTAAATTAGGTCTTAGCTCGTAAGCTATTTAGTCTTGATACATTCGAATCCTTCGAATGACTTTATATATTCCGAGCTTAACTAACCTGAAAATTACAACTCGGCACACCCTTCTAGGGTGTTATCTTTTGTTGAACCTTGTCTTTTAACCAGAACTTAGGAGGGTTGCTATTTTCATAAATCCTTGATTTCCTGCCGTATACTGGCAACTTACAATCGATTATGGATTTATATGATGTTATTTGTTGTTTCCTAGGCAACTTTCAGATCCCGATAATTGGACTTACCAATTCTCTATCTAACAATAGATGTTTAACATTCCATCTACACAAGGTCTCCAAAGGAGCAGCCTTAACACTTACATATCAATTATTATAGAAAGGCTTATCTTAAGGTGGGATGGTTATCCGAACCATTGCTTAAAACTAATCTTAAGGAGTAGCTAATCCTTATGGCTATTTGAATAAATCAATGATCCTGGGTAGTTGATGGTGATTATTAATCGTTGTTAAAATAGGGTTGCGGTAATGAATGCATAAGCAAAATGAACCGTCTTTCTTATCAAACTCTCGGAATATCGAGTTAGGCTATATGAATCTCTTATCTTAAAGTTTACTTAATCAGGGTTTCGATTATTCTATGATCAACACGGAGTTCTTACAACACTCCAACCCTAAGCGGGATGTTAACCTTAACTCTACTTATCTCTCGAGAGGTAAACAGGGTAGTCTTAGGAGAAGATAATCAAGATACAAGGAGGTTACAGAGATTTTCCTAATCTCAGGCCCCAGTTCATCCATCCTTGCTGGTGTCAAATGAGTGACACATATATGTTACGAGTCCACGTATTTCTTAATCAGAGACACTTACTTAGACAATTCCATTCTGGATATCATCTTTGAATACCATTAGTTGACTTTAATACCGTATGACCATTGGAATATCTTTGTGGTTCCATGCATTAAACCTCCATACTGATCAGGCATGGAAGCAATCTATGGAACATATTAAGATCCACCAATCCTCATATGGCGCTTCTGTCATACCATCTGGTATTCGTAATTGATGGAGATCAAAGAGATATCAATTTCATTTGAATGCATTTATCTGGAGAGAGAGTACATTAGAATTTTATGACTGAAGATTTCTGACAGGAACAGAAGAAATGGTTCCTATTACCAAATGAATCATTTACTTAGTTGCAATCCAACAACTGCTATTTATCACCCTGATGGCCTTAACATATACTAACCATGGTTTCATTAAACTATACAGGCCAATATGGCACTAGCATTCTTAATGAACGTCATAAAAATATCAATATCACTTAGCCTAGGTCACAAAAGACCATCAATGGCATTTAAGGGTTGGACCTAGTCCATCACCTTTTTGACAGGGGATCAGAAAGTCACATCTGTCTTTATTATATTGATGAATTTGGATAGCTTGAAAGCTTGCCATAAGGATATTAGAAAAGAGTGATTCCTAATAGATATAAAATATTGATCTAAGGTTTGTTGGAGTATTCTCTAAAGTATCATCGGCCAATTTCTATCTCGCGTTAAATGATAGGAGTCCTAGTCAGGCGGAGACAACAGTTCTTAACAGTTATCGTTCATTATAGAATCATATGTGCCAGCATCAAATAAATTTCTGCATAAATTGCTTGATAAGGAAAGGTACCTGCTATATAATTATTCTGCATCATCTCCTGGGTGTTCCTCTGGGAGTCTCATGCATTTGTTCCCTTGGCCTCTCCAGGCTTCCTTATAAGTTTTGGGCAGTTGGTTTTGATGTGCCCTTCCTCGTTACAATTGTAACATGTCGCGTTCTTCAACTCCTTGCAATCTAAAGTTTTGTGACCCTTGGTCTTGCAAATTCCACACAATTTAGCACTTGGGTCAATCGTACATTTTCCAGAATGTTGTTTTCTGCAGTTTCTGCATTTGGGCTTGTTATTGAACTGACTCGAGATTTTCCTAAACTCGGAATCTTTCTTATGCTCAGAACTTCCCTTCTTCTTCTTGTCAGATCGATGAGAGTTCTCCTCCTCTCTTTCACGCTTTCCATCTTCAGAGGCTTTGGCAGCCTTGTTTCTGACCACATCGAGTGTGAGAGACAGTGACAGATCTGCCGCTGACCTGAAAGTAGTAGGTCTCGATGCTTTCACACTTGCCTTTATTTCTGGGGCTAGACCCCCAATAAAGCGAGCTATTCGCTTTGGTTCTGGTGTGATCAAGTAAGGAACCAACCGAGACATGGTATTGAAACTTGTAAGATAGGTCTGACAATCTAGGTTCTTCATGACCAATGTCAAGAGATCAGTCTCGATTTTCTCAACTTCATGTTGAGGACAGTAATTTTATTTGATAAGAGTAGCAAACTGATCCCATGTCAGATTATATAACGGGATCTTCCCAGTAGCTTGGATTAGTGACCTCCACCAAGCTAGAGCTTCTCCTTTAAAAGATTGTGAAACAAACTTCACAATGTCTTGCTCTGCACATCCACTAATATCAACAACAGTGTCCATCTCATCGAGCCATGTCATGCAGTCGATGGCTCCTTTTTCTCCTGTGAAGTCTCTGGGCTTGCAGGAGACAAAATATTTATATGAACAGGTTTTAACATGTGGCTCTTCGTTAAGCACAACCTGTCTAGACGGAACACTCCTCTGATTTGACGAGTTATGAACATCGTCTTCCTTTGACTCATGTGATTTAGAATGGGGCTTACTACGAGCCACAGATAGAGTCTTAGAGCGGGTATCATATGATTCATTATACTGTCTGTCAAGAGCTCGAGTAACAGCATCATCTATTAATGCATGCAGTTCCGCTCCAGTTATATTAATCCTGGTAGTATCATTGTTCACCTTCAAGTGGCTGTTAACTTCATCTGATCCAGCCATGTAGCTTGATTGCTACATAAATATTGACAATGATTTACTCAAAGGTTATTATGAAATTATCATTTTTGATGATTTATTAACCATGGAAATATCAACCATATGGGTTAATTTGTTAATTTTATTAGTATTTTCATTATAATTTATCCTAGTATAAAAGACATTAAGGATATTAAAGTGGCACAACGGCCTTGTCACGAGGACAGATCTGAATTTATAAGCCATGATCGTTTGGGATCGAGGCATTTAAGGTTTGAGCATAGTCGGTTACTTTTCTTGACAGAGAGTCGAAGACTACAACTGCCTCTTGTCTTTTAGGACAATAGATATAGCCCCTGGGCACTTCCCTTCTGAGGGATGTTTATGATATGATCATCTTTTCAGATGCTATTAGTCAAGATCGTTTGGATCATACCGACTATTATGCTTGGACATGGTCCAACATTTTTAGGCAGGAGGTCAAAGACCACCACTGTCGTTGTCTTATCGGACAACAAGTTTAGCCCGTAGGCACTTCATCACTAACGGATGTTTATAATATGTTCATCTTATAGGATGACATAAGCCATGATTTCTAGATCATTAGGCCAAATCAGGAAATTTGAAAATTTCCAATATAGGGATGACTATTTTGATTTTCTCAGATCACTTTTGTCAAGAGTGTTTAACACGTTCTTAGGTGTTTAAAAATATGATCATCTGTATTCAATGATTTAAGCCATGATTTCTAAATCACTAGGCTAGATAAGAAAATTGGAAGAATCCAATATAAGAATGACTGTTGTGATTTTCTCGAATCACATTAGTCAAGAGTGCTAACACGTTCTTAGGTGTTAACAAGGATTTGAATCTCTTGAATAGGTCTTACCATCTTGGCCATGTCTGGAATGACATATAGGCTAGGTCGTACCTTTAAGATTCTTTTTATTATGTATACTGGCAGGAAAGGAAAGATATTTTTTTTTCAGGATTTTTATCATAAATCCTAATTTATAAGTTAGTAATAGCACAAAAGGCCTAGTCACATGGACACGTTTAATTTATAAGCCATGATTTCAGAGAATCGAGGCATTAAGGTTTGAATCAAAGTTCATTACCTTTTCTTGTCAGGGAGTTGTAGGCTACCACTGTCTTTAGTCTCAGAGGACATTATCTATAGCCCGTAGGCACTTCCCTTCTAAGGGATGTTTATTTCAAATAAGGGAATATAGATTAACCCCCCTTTTTTTTAAAGATGGCCTGTGTGACTTTAACGATTCACAGTTTGCCAAAAATGTTAACATACTTACAGATGTTAATAGGGATTGGAATCTTTTGGATAGGTTTCACCGTCTTGGCCATGTCTGCAATGACATTTAGGCTAGGTTTTACCATTTTGGCCATGTCTGCATTGACATTTAGGCTAGGTTTTACCTTTAAGATTCCTTTAATATTTAACGCAGAAAAATCCTAAATTGAGATGTAAACAAGGATCTGAATCTAATCGTGGAACTACCATCTTGGACCTGTCTTAAAACGACACATGAGCTAGGTCTTGTCCCTTTTTAGATTTTGCCATCTGATTATAATGGTAGATCTTGTAAAAGAAATGTTATTTTTCATTTATTTCATTTTTCATGCTTAGAATGAAAATTTTAAATTTAATCATTCAACTATAAATTTAAAAGTATAGATGTGCCCTAAACGGGACTTGAAAGGAATAATGTTGCCCTCGAAGGGACTGAAAGATAAATATGTCCTTATAAGGACTATTAAAGAAACAATCTTTAGCAAAAGGAGTTTTCTTCTTCACTTTACTTTCGAATGTTCTCTCCCTGGATGCTCGTTTCATTCTCGCCGCGGTACGAAGCTCAGCATTTCTAGGCTCCGGATGTGGAGAATTTCTAATACAGCTTCTTCTCTTGGCGACATATCCAATATATAAAAATTGGAAGCAAAATTTACAGATTAGGATTGAGAGTATTCCTATGTTAAGTCTAGACTCAAAAGGTCAAGAAATGTGCTACTGTGTCACTGAGATTAAACACCAAAGGCTAGTGTTTAATTCACTGAATGTTGGCTCTGATACCAACCTGTCACACCCCGATATTTCCACGTATTACCGGTGGGCCCGGTGGGGAGTATCGTGACGTAGTTGAGATCATCATAGTCAAAAAACACAATATATAAATGCACAGCGGAAGCAAAAGATAAATATATTACAATCCGAATATAAAGTAATATCAAAGTATTACAACGGAAAGTAAGGGATCCACAGGCGGATCTTAAAACATAAACATTGTTCAACAGACTTTAGACGCCTAGAACTTGCAAGATTCCTTATTAACGCCCTGAGCTTCCAGCCAATTACGTTCAGTACCTGTCACTTAACCTTTTTGGAAAATACGTCAGTTTACACTGGTAAATACAATTAACTGACTCATTTTGGAAAAGAGTTTGAAAATTGATTTGAATGCACGAGGCACAAAATATCTTTTATAACTTGGGACAATCTTATTAATAAAAATCTTGTAACTGATTTACATGGTTGTCCAACATTTAGGGCCAGTGATTATACAATACAAGCCGGTCAAGATTAATCGACACACCATAAATATAACTCACAAGAAGACATCCTTACGAGTGAGTATATCTTTTACATACACAACAGGAGGTGTTATGCCTACACCTTGTGCTTAAGTTATGGCCATTCACTTTTTAAATGAGCCAAGGATATCCAGGACACGGTCATTAACCCCTAATGTTATTTGTTATCAATCAATACAGATTAAAACGGGATTATGCAATTTAATCATCTCTGATTAAAAGGTTTCTACACCCGACCAAGCGCTATTTTTTATAATACCGTATCCCAAGCCCGTATAAGGGAAAATAAGTTAAAAGTATTTACCTGAGCTAGCAATGCAATTTATACTCAGCCGTATATTCAAATCAGCAAGCACAAGTACTTCTACTGGGGCTCTTAATCTGGAACGAAGGTTTTTATTAACCTATTAGATTCCTAACGGGTCTTATTTAAGTCGTAACTTAGACCGGTTAGTTTTAAAGAAAGATACGGTTCGTACGCACGATTAAGCGAAGACCAGAATAGAATGTGTTTTAGACTCGACAAGTTTGAAGACTTGTATAATATGGGTAATCTAAACCACCTTCTGGATTTTGAGATAAAAATGATAAGGTTTGACCCGTTTCGGCTAATTTATGTAAACTAGTTACATAAACCGAACCGAACGTGCAAGAAGCGTAACGGGTAACCATAAGGGTCCTAAACAGGTTTCCTAAGTTAATATGCCTTAAATATGTTGTGATATCAGTAGGATACCTTCCATTATGCCCAAAACGAGTTTATTCTCAATATAAGCCCCGTAGGGGTATTTTGGTCATTTTAAATATTATAAAAGAGATTAATTATACTTCTGTGATTCGGGTCTGAATAAATCAGTAAAACAACTTACTTTAACAAGTTATATCAGTTGGTAATAAGTCTTAGGTGACAAAATGGTTTTAAACCCAAACTATGCGTTTAATACGATTAAAAAGCCATTTTAAGCGATTTCCGGGTTATACAGGAAATTTGAGTTTTCTGATCAGGTTATAAAGTTCAAAATACTTTATTTATTATATAAAATAAGTAGCAATTGGATTGGTGTCAAAATATTAGGTAGAACTCATTTTATAACCAAAAAGGGTATAATCGGTATTTACCGAATCAAGGTCATAACCTTAGGTTATGAGCAGGTTAAAAATAATTAAAAAATCTTTAAAAATCTCAAAATATTATTTTACATTAGTGGGTAAAAGGTTTGGTGTCAAAAATTAGGTTTAGATAGGCTTTATGCTAATTGCGCCGTTTAATTACTAAAAGGCGTTATAATTACGCTAATGAGCATAACTCCTAATCTAGACCTCCAACTGATGTAAAATTTTGGGGACATGTTTATAATTCAGTAATAAAGATTATTGTCCTTTCATATTTCCAAAAGTCTCGTTTTATGGTCAAAAGGGCATTATGGTCAACATTAAGCATTTAACGGAAACGTGTAAACGTGTAAACGAATCGGACAATCAATGATCCAACCACAGAGGGTTATACTATCATGTAACCTGGTCCTAAGGAAGCTCTAAGGAATTTCCAAACCATACTAAATCGGGTCAGAACTGAAGTCAAAGCGAAAGTCAAAGTTTTGCGACTTTCGGTTCCGAACCGGGTCTAAGCAGAAAATTGTCGGGTCGAACATGCTTAGACATGTTCTTACATTAATTACTAAGTTATAAGAGTAATAAAACAGGTTGCAAAGCTTCTACATTGTTAATTAGGCATTAATTCGCAAATTAAGGTTCTGTTGACTTTTTCTAATCAACTTTGACCCGACATATGATCTAGTTAGAGTGTGAATCAGAGGGAGCCCTTTTAAGGGTTTAATGCCCACATAATTACCAACTTATAACTACTTTCAATTCGACTAATCACTGGACCATTAGTGATTAATCGTGAAGTCAACCGTTAATTACGACGGTTTGACTTTTAAGCTAAAACTAAGCAAAAACCCAACTAAGAAAGGTTAAGCATACTTACTGAAGTCCTATGCACGATTAGGAAGGACTTGGGTCTGCCCTTAAGCTCCAGGAAGCTCCAAGAAAGCAGATGGAATGAATGATCACAAATTTGCAACCAAAGGGCCTTTTATAGTGATTTTAATCAATTAAGATCATGACAAATCATGCTACCAATGATCCTTGATGATTAACAAGTGTCCCTAAGGCCTAAGGATTAGTTTAGGTGACCCCTGGTGGTGTTAAAGGGCAGTAGATGACGATTACATGGGCTGAACAGCCATCAGAACGATTTTCCACATCTGGGAGTGGCTTACGGACCGTAAGCCTCCCATCTTACGGTCCGTAAGGACCAGGCCAGCAATCAGGAACTTTTACTTTTTGACAGATTTAGCCCCTGCACCTCTAAATGCTATTTCCGACACATCCAAGGCCCGTTAAACCATTTTTAAGGCTCTACAATGATGCCTAAGTATGGGGAACATGAAACATGCTCAAAAATATGCCGGATGTCGGTTCATTTGGTCGTACGGTCACGTTGTTCGGTTAATTACGACAAAACACGGACGTACGCGAAAAACGAACCAATTGACGCGACGAATGGAATTTTATGAAGCCAAACACTAAAATAACATATTTTAGTGTTTACATAAATTTTTGGGTGTCCGGGGATATTCAGAATGTGAGATATGCGCGTAAACGCAAACTTGTGCGATTTTTGACACTTTTAGTCCCTGCATGACTTAAAAGCTTATTTTCGCGCACCAAACACCTCTAAGCCTATATCTAAGCTATATTAAGGATAAATGGGGTATGTTTATCTCATGTTCATATTCCAGAAGGTCCAATAACATACGAATCGGTATACTTTAGCAGTTTGACGCTTTAGGTCCCTCTAATGCGCAAACTTGCGTAAATCATCATTTAATAGCATTGAAGCCTCATCTAATCCGTATTAGGCATTCTTGAAAGTATTATTAAACATCATAATGCTTCGGGCTCGATAAAAGGTCATTCAGAGTTATAATTAAACATTTTGACACTTTTAGTCCCTTATACTTGCAAAGTTGCGCGTAACTTCACTTTTGGGCGTAAAAGCCTTGGGTGGCCAATGATTGGCAAATCCCGAGGGTATAATAAAATATCATGAGGCTCTCGGTTTGTTAAAAGGTCACTCAGAGGTAAGAATTTACATGTTGACGCTTTTAACCCTTTTCTGCGCAAACTTTCAATTAATTACATAAACGGCTACACTTAATTAACAAGTGGCTCATTTGTGAATATAAAACCATAAAAAGTTATTTAGAAACTTATTTTAGGTATGATAATACTTCCATTTCTTTCATAATCAAAGTTTTCGATTTTTCAAAAAATTAGTCCCTTAAATTCAACGTTTGACTTCATTAGGGTTTATTACACGTGTCAATACTTCATTGGACGCGATTTTTCGAGGTGTTACATAAATCAATGTTGTTGTAATGTTTCAAAACTTAATCAATGGATGAACATCTTGGATTTATCATATAGTTGTTTGTTATGGTTGAATGCAATGATATTAAGCAAGTCACACCAAATCACGCTTCTGCAAAAGTCAGGGTGTGACAGTTTGGTATCAGAGCTTCGATTGTAGCGAACTAGGATTCCTCCTCGAGTCTAGACTACAATCATTAGAGCTCTCACGAAAATATTTTTACAACATGTTTTCATTGCACACACGAAACGCCCAGATCCAAGAAATAAAATAATTTTTATAAAGAAAAGACACAAAACACATTTTAAGGTTTATGTTTGTGGTTCAGTCTGAGAGAGTGGGTGGTTCAGTCTGAGAGACTGGGTGGTTCAGTCTGAGAGACTGGGTGGTTTAGTCTGGGAGACTAGGTAGTTTAGTCTGGGAAACTGGTTGGTTTAGTCTGGGAGACTAGGTAGTTTAGTCTGGGAGACTGGTTGGCTTAGTCTGGGAGACTAGGAAGGATAGAAAGTTTCATGAAGAATAATGTGAATACATGATTACATGATGAATTGTCTTTGCTTGCAATGCACTAAGTATTAGTGATTCCTATGGATATACATGCTATGATTATTATGTACTGGAACACATGTCACCTTCTTCAGAGAGCGAGTTGTCAGACGTTGACGACCCTATGGCCACCGCCACAGATAATGAGATTGCACCTGCGTCGGAGATGTTTACGTCAGACACTGAGAGTGACCCTGACATGCTGACCAAGGACGAGGACGACTTCCAACCGTTCGCGCTACCAGACTTTGGTGATGATTAACCCTTGCTGATGGCTTCACTGAAGAGGATCATTTTGGCATTCTTGTTTTAGTCCATGACCACCTTATCTATGGTCATTTCAATGGTGAGCCTATCATGGCTCCGATCCTCGAAGTTGTACCCCCTGTGGTCATTCCTCCCGAGGATTGGCCTCTCGACGATTAGTTTGATGATGACGTTGATTTGTTTGTTGATAATCCTCTTGTTGACGCCCAGGATGATGGAAAGATAGCCTGGATATCGTTGCTATGCTACCTCCTGAGATCCCTTCCATTGAAGTATCCTCTGCTTCCATTTTACACTCGATTTCAGACTCCTTTGAGTCTGTGACATATACAGCTTTACAGACGGCCGGATTGCAGCTTTTTGCTACTGACTTAGACGACGACACCGCTATGACTGCTGCACTATTACCTACCCGAGATCTCATACCTCCACACGACCCAGAGCCTGCTCCTGAGCTAGCTCCTGTTCCTTTTCGGTCAGCCTGATGTTGCACCTGTTGATCTTGAACCGATTCTTGATCCTGACCATGTTTCTTTTGGTTTACCAAACATTGCACCCCTTATATCTGATCCAGTTCCTGCACCTGTTGATTCCCCTTTTGTGAGCTATTTATTCCCTCGCCTGCACCCGCTGATGTTGCTCCTTTTCCCCCTATAGAGACCGACGTCCATTGCACCGACATGCCAATCGCTTTCTTTCAGGACATACCCACACCCCGGGAAGGTACTCCAGGTCAGCACCCGCGTGACGATCCCTTTTGCTACAGCAACATTTCCTATGACCTCACGGGCTGCACCGTTTGCTCCTTCTATTTCTTCACCGCTAGACGAGCCACTCCGATGGTTCCTACCATACACTATGCTGATTCTAGACCCCTACCATCCCTCACATCATGGAGGCTACACACAGGATGAGTTTCTCCTGTTACTTCAGCTACAGTTTGAGGTTGAGTTATAGAGTTTTGGAGCTTGAGCTGACACCACGTCTCCCACCCTGTCTATGCCAGTATACTTTGATCATCCACATTCATCACTGTCTCCTTTTGCACTCTCACCTGCTGCTATTACACCTTTCTTAGGTTTTGATGCTCATTTCTTTACTATCAAGCAGCAGATCAGATACTCACTTCGACGTGTATACGAGCTCGAGGAGAAGCTCGCAGATGTTAACAGTTTGCCTTTCTTCCCTTCTCTACCTCAATCATCAGTATAGTTGGTTTTTGGTTTTATGCGGATTGCATTAATTTTGGGTAAATACACTACTAATGAGCCAAGATTGGGGATACTTTTTGAAGACTACTTTTGACCACGTGATTTTGATACACTGATAGACTTATTGGGAAAGGGTAGGGTGACCCTATGTCCCTTTTGATGTGATATACTTTGTAGACAACATGATTGTGGTCGGAAAATAATGAAAGCCCAATCGTCATATTCCCCATTAAACATGTAACAATACTTTGTGGTCAATGACTAATGAAAACTCAGTCACCATGTCCTCACTAAGCACGTTATTGATCTGCATATTGGTGCTACAATTGTGATGCTACGTGCTTGCTTGTTATGTTCTCATTAAATAAATTCCCATCTACATGGTCGGAAAATAACGAAAGCCCAATCGTCATATTCCCCACGACAGCCGTTACGGAACCCTAGATCAATCGGGCAGAGTATCTAATACGTATCCAGGGGTTATGATACTTACAACGGAGCAGAACTTCGTTATTTAGGGGGTATTATACCCGAGTATAATGCCTACTATCAGAAAATTCAAGTGAGAAAGAAAGAAGTGAGCGATTTGAGACTGAAGCCCGAGCTCCCATTATATAGGGGCTGATCTTGACTTTCTCACGGCCCGCGTAAAACAAGACAAGGGCCTACGCGGCCCGCGTCAACGTTGGTCAACGGTGTAGCTGATCCGGATTACAGGGTAGGTTCAACACGCATCAGCCACGTGTCAGCACCGGAGCTCGCCTGGTTTTTAAGTTGTCGCGGCCCGCGTAAGGTTTAAGGTGTGGCTTACGCGGCCCGCCTCAAACCCAAAAATTCATTTTTTAATTATTTTTAATAATATTTAAGGTATTCGGGGTCCGTTTTCACGTATGGGGTGTATTTTAGGACATAATGGGATATTTTAATTATTTTTAGGGTGTCGGAAAGTTTATGAGGTTGTCGGTTTTCTTTAGGGTTGTTATATCCTCCCCACCTTGTTTTAGAGCTCGTCCTCGAGATCTACTGGAACAAGTGTGGATATTTCCTTTGCATTTCCGATTCCAGCTCCCATGTGTACTCAGGTCCTCTTTTGGAGTCCCACTTCACTTTGACCAGAACTAATCTCTTGTGCTTGAGATTCTTGACTTTCTTGTCTTCGATCTGTAGAGGCTTTTCTACAAACTTGAGTTGTTCATTTACCTCTATATCCTTAAGAGGTACTACCAGTGATTCATCGGCTAAGCATTTCTTAAGATTTGATACATGAAATACATCACGTATTCCTGCCATTTCCTCTGGCAGTTGTAGCTAATAGGCTACAGGTCCTATTCTTTTAACAATCTCAAAAGGTCCAACATACCTGGGACTTAGTTTTCCTCTTTTGATAAATCTTACCACTCCTTTCCAAGGAGAGACCTTTAACAATACTTTATCTCCTATTTGAAATTCCAAGGGTTTGCGTCGGTTATCAGCATAACTTTTCTATCGATCACGTGCTGCTTTCAGTCGTTCCTTGACTTGAATAATCTTGTCGGTTGTCTCCTGCACTATCTCAGGTCCAGATAGTTTCTTTTCCCCAATTTCTGCCCAACAGACTGGGGTTCGGCACTTCCGTCCATAAAGTGCTTCGAATGGTGCAGCATTGATACTTGTGTGATAACTGTTATTATAAGAAAATTCTATTAATGGTAAGTGATCGTCCTAGTTACCTCCGAAATCAATTACACAAGCATTAAGCATATCTTCCATTGTTTGAATTGTCCTTTCACTTTGTCCGTCCGTTTGAGGATGGTAAGCTGTGCTCAGATTTAACTTGGTTCCCATTGCCTTTTGGAAACTTGACCAAATATTAGAGGTAAAACGGCTATCCCTATCAGAAACAATTGATAAAGGAATTCCATGTAATGAAACTATTTCATTTACATATAATTTAGCTAGCTGTTCCATACTGAAAGTTTACTTCATTGGTAAGAAGTGAGCTGACTTAGTTAGTCTATCTACAATCACCCAGATTGTATCATTATTTTTCTTTGTTTTGGGTAATTTGGTAACAAAATCCATTGTTATTAATTCCCATTTCCACACTGGCATTTCCAGTTGCTGTAACAAACCTGAGGGTTTCTGGTGTTCAGCTTTAACTTGTGAACAGGTTAAACATTTAGAAACGTAGGCTGCTATGTCCTTTTTCATTCCTATCCACCAGAAATTCTTTCTTAAATCCTGATACATTTTATCACTTCCTGGATGCATCGTGTATTTAGACTTATGGGCTTCTTCTAACATACGATGACGTAGATTTCCTAATTTAGGTATCCACATTCTCTTCGTATGGGATCTCCAAATTCCATCTGTTCCTTGTTCTAATTCCTTAATCATTCCTTTTAATTTTTCAGTATCATCCTGGGTTACTGATTTTTGTGCTTTTCTAATTTGATCATTTAAATCTACTTGTAGATTTAATTTAAGAGAACACACCCTTTTTGGCTTTTCATGATACTTTCGGCTTAAAGCATCAGCCACTACATTTGCCTTTCCTTCATGATACTGGATATCACAATCATAATCACTAAGCATCCCCATCCAACGTCTTTGTCTCATATTCAATTCTTTTTGCCCGAAAACATACCTTAAACTTTTATGATCAGTGAATATGGTAAACTTACTACCATAAAGGCAATGTCTCCAAATTTTAAGGGCTAAAATTATGGCTCCTAATTCTAGATCATGGGTTGAATAATTCTCTTCATGATTATTAAGTTGCCTAGATGCATAAGCTATAACCTTTTGGCGTTGCATCAACACACATCCATAGCCTAACTTAGAAGCGTCACAATAGACTATAAAGTCTTCAGTTCCTTCTGGTAATGCTAGTATGGGTGCATGGGTTAATCTTTGCTTAAGAATTCTAAATGCTTCTTCTTGTTTTGGTCCCCATTCAAACTTAATAGATTTACAGGTTAACTTAGTTAAAGGAATGGCTATTCTAGAAAAATCTTGAATAAATCTTCTATAATAACCGGCCAATCCTAAGAAACTTTTAACCTCGGTTGGTGACTCAGGGGTTTTCCATTTGGTAATTGCCTCGATTTTTGTGGGATCCACATGAATTCCTTCATGATTGACTAAGTGTCCAAGAAACTGTACCTGTTCTAACCAAAACTCGCACTTTGAAAATTTAGCATAAATCTTTTCTTTTCTTAATAGACTTAAAAGCGCGTGCAAATTCTTTGCATGATCTTCCTTACTTTTAGAATAAATGAGAATATCATCAATAAAAACAATTATGAATTTATCCAAATATGGCTTACATATTCGGTTCATCATGTCCATAAATGCGGCTGGGGCATTGGTTAAACCAAATGGCATGACAGTAAATTCATAATGACCATACCTTGTTTTGAAGGCGGTCTTAGGAATATCCTTTTCCTGTACCTTTAATTAATGATATCCTGACCTTAAATCGATTTTAGAGAAAAATCGAGCTCCTTGCAGTTGATCGAACAGATCATCGATCCTTGGTATGGGTACCGATTCTTAATCGTGACCTTGTTCAATTCACGGTAATCAATGCACATACGCATTGAACCGTCCTTCTTTTTAATGAATAAAATTGGTGCTCCCCACGGCGATGAGCTTGGATGTATAAATCCTTTTTCCAGCAATTCGTCTAATTGTTTCTTCAGTTCCTGCATTTCGGCGGGTGCCAAACGGTAGGGTGCTTTGGCAATTGGTGCTGTTCCGGGTAGCAGATGGATTCTGAATTCAACTTCTCTGTCTGGTGGTAGCCCTGGCAATTCTTCTGGAAATATATCTGAAAACTGAGACACCGCTGGAATGCCTTTTAGTTCTTTTCCTTTAGTGTCAGTGATTATGGAGATCAAATACACTATAGATCATTTTCTTATATAGCTTGCAGTTTTTATCACAGAGATGAATTTCGTGGATCTAGGGGGCTTATCTCCTTTAATTGTGATCTTTTCACCCTTTGGTGAATTTATTTGAATTGACTTTTGATCACATAAAATAATAAATTTATTGGCTATTAAACAATCCATTCCTAACACGATATCAAATCCTGCCAGATTCATTGGGTAAAGGTCTGCAATAAACTTTTGATTTAAAATCTCTATTCTTGCTCCCTGCAAGATTTTAGAAATCCTAACAGTTTCTCCATTCGCTGTCTCGACTAGACATTCTTGTGAGAGTTTAGTTAATGGTTGATTAAGAAGTTTGCAAAATAAAGTATTAATAAAACTTTGGTTTGCACCAGAGTCAAATAATACTTTAGCAAAAACATCATTAACTAAAAACGTACCGGCTATGACGTCCGAAATCATTTTGGCTTCATCTACAGTCAGAACAAATGCTCTATCATTTTTAGTGTTCTTGTTGTTCGTAGCTGGAGCCAATTTCAGACATTTTGGCTTGATGTGACCTTTTTCTCCACAGTTGAAGCACAGTCCATTACTGGATTTTCTTCTGCAATCTTCTTCCTTGTGTCCTGGTGCCTTGCAGAAATTGCAATGAGTGGAGCATCCTCCTGAATGCTTCTTTTTGCAGACCTTGCAGTAAGGTGCGGAGGTAGAACCTATATTCCTACGGTTGGAATTACCAGAACGGAATTCTTGGGTAAGTCTCTGAGCTAGGTTTCTCCTCTGATCTTCTTCTCTAGTACGGATTAATTCATCTGTCAAGGTATTTGCTAGTTCTGTAGCTTCTTCTATAGTTTGGGGTCTAGCTGCCTTGACTATATGTCTAATCTCTCCAATTAATCCCCATATGTAACGGGAGATTGATACTGGTTCAGGTGATGTAAGGGTTGGTACTATTCTAGCATATTCAAAGAATGTAGTAGTATAACCCTTGCTATCCACCCCTGTCATCCTAAGGTTCAGAAACTTATTCGTTATCTGTTCTTTTTCATTGGGAGGGCAGAATTTCCTTTCTACCATGTTCTTAAATTCCTCCCATTCCATGTTGTATACCCTATCACTTCCTCTTGACTGGAGGATAGTGTTCCACCATTCTAAGGCGGAGTTCTTAAACAAATTAGAAGCAAACATTATTTTATCTTCTTCAGCACACTTGCTTATTTTTAAGACTGCCTCAGTCTTTTCTATCCAACGTAGAGTTGCAATGGGTCCTTCATTGCCCAAGAATTCTATTGGTTTGCAGGACCAAAATTCTTTATAAGAACAACCATAAGGCCTGGTTCTTCTTCTTTTGGGAATGGGCGCTTGAAATACAGGTCCATTGTTTACGCTGTGTTCTGGTTCAGTTGGTCGCTTACTGCTGTGCTTACTTTTATTATTCGCTTCCTGAACCGTTTGAATAATAAATGGCATTGCATCTATAATTCCTTGTGCCACTATGTGTTGGATGGCACTATTATCCACTTGGTTTCTATTGTTATTGTTGTTGTTTGGATTCTCATTAACCAAGTTAATGTTACTCTGGTTATCATTATTCAGATTTTCCTTATTCCCTTCGTCGGCCATCTGAATTTTAAACATTTACCACATATTAATATCACAAAATAATATTTAATATAACCAATCACATGACACGCATTTTGGTCAAAAGCGTCGATCATTGCAACTTTACTATATTCATATAATATGCATCTATTACACACCAGTACTGAAATTAAAATTACAATACCGACTGAAATAAAAATTATACTAATAGTAGTAGGCATCCGTAGTTTTTTTTCATACTCATACACGCATATTTTATTATTATTTTATTATATTATTATTATTACTACCGTTTACACTATCACATTCATGGATATGGATTCACCAGAAATCCATATTGCGCTCGTCATACTTCCAGGTGAGTCGCTCTCCCACCTGTCGCATTCTTTCACTACTTTCTAAAATTTCCTTACCAAATGTCCTAAGTTCTTGTACATTGTCTTCACTCATTGGGGGTGCAGGTTCTAGGACTGGGTTCAGAATCTGGGGTGCGGGTTCCTGGTATGAGGGTGTAGGGGCCTAAAATGGATAAGGATTCTCTAATATCTCTCGAATGTATACATCATTGTCGTAATAGGGATCTAGAGGATCTAACCCTGGGTAGGCTCCTAGGTTTGGCACGGGTATGTCTTCATGTATCGGGTAACGTTGCACATAGTCCCTATTGTCGTCCCACCACGGGTCGTAATTTGGGTCTAAGGGGTTTGGTGCAGGTACCCTAGGTATTTCTTCCGGATTGAAGTCATGCATTTCTACTTGATTTTCAAGGTTTTCTATTTCCATCGGTTGGTCAGGAATTGGTGGTTATGGTTGGGGTGCTATAATTTGTTCCAGGTTAGGGTCAGCTGCAGTGGTTGCTAGGATGTGGATGTTGGCTATACCCCTATTAATCATTTCCTGGGCATAGGCATCAATTTCTCTTTTGGCTGCGGCTAGTGCTCTCTGGTCTTGTAACTTTTTCATACGCTTTCTACGCTCGTGTGCCCCTCGACTAAACCATCCTCTCTTTTCTGAGGGAATGGCTCCTCGGACTGAGCCTTAAACACGAATATTCCTTCTTCTGTATCAGCAGAGTACCCTGAGAGGGCAGGCTGAGAAGAGGCACCTTCGCTTCTACGCGAACCAGACAATTGACGGTACACGTCAGATGGTCCTTGGTCGCTCATACTGTAAACTAACAAATAGTCAAATAACACATAACAAGAAATACAATTATGCATGTATTCCCGTAATTTATTTCCTAACAATTTGAATTTTGGTGTCAGCGGAACACTTCTGTGGCTGAATCAGTGGCTTAGCTCTGATACCACCTTCTGTCGCAACCCCCGATCCCTAATTTCCAGGAACGGGGGGCCGCGAGCCAGTTTCGGTGGTATCTGGTATTGTCTAATTTGGCAGCGGAATTTTCATCAGGACCGTAGTTAGGAAATATTTGATCAGAGTAAAATACCACATTTTAATAACATTAAACGCATGAGATAAAACCCAAGTTTGCAGTACACACATTTTCATAGGAATAAATCCTATTTTATTTAATAAAAACATCTATTTTATTTTAGGTAACTTTATTTCCACTTTTCCAAGCCTTCAGTGCTGTCCAGCTGGCTTCTATTGGGCTTTCATAATTTGTTACCTGAACGCGTTTAAAAAACATTTTGTCAGTGGAAAATACTGGTGAGTGAATCCCAGTTTAATCAAGTTTAAGTAAAATCCATTGTACAGTATTGAGGGCGGTCTCGCAATTATATTTGTTTCCAAGTCATATAAATTACCGCCCACGGTACTGTCAGACCCGACTTGTGGAAATGTTACCCCTCCAGTAACAAATTTTGTATACAAAACCCCAATATACCGACGATAATTGTATCCTTACAAATACTCAATAACTGTTTAATATATAATTAATTATGTGAGGTTTTGTAAAAACAGTTAACAAAAAGGAGATTACTCACATTGCTGTCTTAGATTATCCTTTAGGGTTTCCTGGTGACAATCTATAATTTACACAAATGCACACGTGTTAGTATAATAACTCATTTTAACATTAGTAATACCCTCCCCGAGACGGCATTCCAACGACTACGTCGAGCAGAACCACGACAGCCATTACGGAACCCTAGATCAATCCGGCAGAGTATCTAATACGTATCCAGGGGTTATGATACTTACAACGGAGCAGAACTTCGTTATTTAGGGGGTATTATACCCGAGTATAATGCCTACTATCAGAAAATTCGAGTGAGAAAGAAAGATGTGAGCGATTTGAGACTGAAGCCCGAGCTCCTATTATATAGGGGCTGAACTTGACTTTCTCACGGCCCGCGTAAAACAAGACAAGGGCCTACGTGGCCCGCGTTAATGTTGGTCAACGGTGTAGCTGATCCGGGTCACAGGGTAGGTTCAACACGCGTCGGCCACGTGTCAGCACTGGAGATCGCCTGGTTTTTAAGTGGTCGCGGCCCGCGTAAGGTTTAAGGTGTGGCTTACGCGGCCCGCCTCAAACCCAAAAATTCAATTTTTAATTATTTTTAATAATATTTAAGGTATTCGTGGTCCTTTTTCACGTATGGGGTGTATTTTAGGACATATTGGGATATTTTAATTATTTTTAGGGTGTCGGAAAGTTTATGAGGGTGTCGGTTTTCTTTAGGGTTGTTATACTTGCTATGACGATTGCCTATATACATACGTATACGCATCTCCTGGGTCTTATTCGTTAAGTAGAGGCTTATGTATCTGTGTCTTTAATAAGACCTAACCTAACCAATCTTCTTCTTAGAAGATGTCGATTCAAAGGAACACCGATACCAACAACCCTCTGCCGACGACAGAGGCGGAATTACAAGAGCACATCTCACAGGCCATCGCACAGCACGAGGCCCTTCGCTCCGAACGCAGCGGAGGCACCTCAGGAAATAACCCACCCAACGGTAATGTTTAGTCACTTAAGACGCATTACAAAACGTTTGGACATTTCCAAGAGTGCTTTGCTAATGCCTTATGTGAATGATGTTGCTTATGTCGCAGGCTGCACCTACAAGCAGTTCTTGAGTTGCAAGCCCCGGGATTTCGACGGCACTGGGGGTGCCATAACTTTTATGCGTTGGGTTGAGAAGACGGATTATGTTTTGCGATTAAGTAAATGCGCCCCCGAACATCAGGTCACGTACATAGCTGGACTGTTTCTAGATGGGGCTCAGTCATGGTGGAACCTTCAGGTTCAAACGTTGGGTGAGATTGCTGTGTATGCTTTGACGTGGGACGGACTGAAAGAGCTTAGCGTAAGAGATATTGTTCGAGGGCAGAAGTCCAGAAGTTGGAAACTGAATTCTGGAACTTGAAAATGGAAGGTCCAAAGATAGCCGAGTATGTGCAGAGATTTCACGATTTATCGCAAGTTGTTCCATATCTGGTGGAACCAGAGTTTAAGAGGATCGAACGCTTTATCAGGGGATTGGCACCTCAGATTCTAAGCCTGGTGACAACATCTAACCCTCCAACAATCACCGATGCTATCGACTTAAGTGTGGCGTTCAGTGAAGAAGCGGTTAGACTAGGAAAATTTTCCACTTCGGAGGAGAAAAAGGAGACTCCTGTGGAGCCATCTGGATATAACAAAAAGAAGTTCGCAAATTTCAAGAAGGGTACTCGGGTAAGTAATAAGAAGAAGGCCAAAAAGGGAAAAGAGTACATGGGTATCCTACCTAAGTGCCACAATTGTCTACGTTATCATGTCGGACGATGTAAATATGGAAAATATGATAACTGTTGCAAAAGGGGGCATCCCAAGGAGACTTGTAGGCAAGATAATGAACGTAGAAATGGAGGCCAAGATGGTAGCGAGAATCACAAAGGAAACGACGACAACAACGACTATTAAGGCAGGAAGAGCGACAAACAAAAACGTGCTCATGGTTGTTTTAACTGTGGAGACAAAAGGCATTTCAGAAAATATTGCCCTAAAAACAATTAGGCACAAGAATGAAAGCTCAATAGCGGAGCTAGGGAAGCACGCCAGGATCCAAACGTGGTCATCGGTACGTCCCCTGTTAGTCAACGTTATACATCTGTGCTGCTAGATACTGTTGCCAATTTTAGCTTCGCATCTCTAGAGTTTAAGAGTATACTTGGTTTAGTAGCAAGTAAGTTAGACATCTCGTATCCAATAGAACTAGCTAGTGGGAAGCTAGTAGAAGCTAGTGAAGTGATTTGAGGCTGTGTGATAGGGCTTGGAGAGCGTGAGTTTACGCTTGATCTGCTGCCAGTTGAGTTGGGAAGCTTCGACGTGGTAATTAGGATGGATTGGTTGTCGAGCAATCGAGCGGAGATTGTTATCTGCATCCTGATGGCGAACGAAGAAACGATCGTGATTCATGAAGCAGGATACGCCCCTATGGATTATCAGTCATTGAAGACACAGAAGTTTTCGCGCAAAGGACGTGTTGCCTTCTTGGCTCATGTTGTTGATAAGGAAGCCGAAGAACCAAAGCTCGAAGATATCCCTGTGGAAAGGGAATATCCTGAAGTCTTCCCCGAAGGCTTACCAGGATTATCTCCTCAATGACAAGTCGAATTTCATATCGATTTAGTTCCAGGCGCCGCGTTGTAGCCAAGGCACCTTATTGACTTGCACTTCCTGAGATACAAGATTTGTCAACGCAGCTTCAGAAGTTGCCAAATAGGGGACTTTATAAGGCAAGCTTTTTGCCCTAGGGATCTTCAGTTCTGTTTGTTAAAAAGAAGGATGATGGATTTCAAATGCGCATCAACTACCAGGAGCCGAACAAGCTAACCAACAAGAGTCGGTAACTCCTGCAGAGGATTAACGAATTATTTATTTAACTAACTATGAGGATCCAACTACTATCCTAAGATTGATCGTTGATCGAGGATCATTAGCTATGAATTCAGTATAAAAGCATACCAAAGTACAGGGAGTCAGTAACTTGTTTTAAACATACGCTAGTATTGTGTTTTCTACACGATGCACAAAACAGTTACACACAGAATACAAAACCTTGAAGGTTTAGGAATCATGCACTTAAGACCTTCGGGAACTTATGACGAGATCCATTAAAGGTCACCACGTAAGAACCAAGTCTATTAACTCGGGCAAACACTATTATTTTGTCATGTAAGCTATTTTAGTTATCCGAACGGATAAAATACTCGAAATTTTTATATTGAAATTTCCACTTTTGCTTCTAGCGAGTAGATGTTTGCATCTCTACTCCCCTTAATGGTAGTTGCATCGCGTTAATTTACTTTGCTAGAGCGAACACTCATTTGCTTCGGTACTTGATCATTTCTTCATTTTAGCAAATACTCATTGTATCATTTCTTGGAAATTCAAATGTTACGCATGCACCCTTTGTTACGCATGTGGTTTCATTTCAAATAAGCGCTTCATCAAAGTTCAAGTGATTATTTTGCTAAATCTAAGTGTTGATTTGTGACTCAAATAACCTGCATTATTGAAATTATTGGCTCCTTTGTTATCAAGTCAACACACTTTCTTGAAATTTCTTTTCTTTCAAGTTACATTAACGGTTTATCTTTGTAACCATGCCGAGATTCCCTTGTCGATACATACGCTTATTGTTAGATTGCGCTGAAACCAAGTTCAATTGCTTGAACTTGTACATTTCGCATATTCAATTTAAGACGCCATATGATGTATTGAGAGCATCATATTCAAATTTATTTTTGCAAAGGTTCTTTTGTTTCGAATCATAGTAAACTTGTTTGGTCTACGACTCCACTAAATCGTTTGTTGGTTTCGACACTTTGTGGTGATGCTTTCACAAAATTGAATCTTGCGCTATTTTCGTTACGCACCTCATACACGGATTTAATTGTTTATTTATTGACTTGCTCTAAATCCGTTTTGTTTATCACGATTAAAGCTGTCTCAACACAGTTGTGTGTTAAGACAATGGTACATAAATTCATTTTATATTCGAGTGTACCTCCTAACGGTTTTCATTATCGACCGAATGCCTTGCAGTATTTATTACTTTTTCATCTTTGATCGGAAACAGTAGTTCTTTGATGATCCATATTCGATTGAGAACCCTATGACGTTGCTTAAATCAAATTTTCAGATTTGTTTCCGTACACTTTCAATTGATTTCAAACACGATGAACTTATTCGGTCACCGCTACTATTGAAATATGTCATTCACTACGACACCTTGTGGTGTCGGTGTAAACTTGCAGCTTGTGCTAATCATGTTCAGCCGTTTCACTCAAAACTACACATACTTTTGTTTGACTTGTCATTTAAACGTCCTTAATGCAACTACGGATTAAGACGATGATACACCATATTCGTTTGCATTTCATTTCGGTGTATTTTCGAGATTCAGTACTGTCAACACACTAATTTTACTCATTCATTTGTTCGAAAGTTGACAGATAATTTTCATGTTACAATCATATTCGAGTTGTTGATTTTGAGTTCATATAGCGGATGCTATTGTTTCTTAAAACTCATTTGCATACTGTGATCGATTGTTTGAAATTCTATTGGTCGAAACTCCCTTGTTGCACCCCTATTAACTAAGTTACACTAGATTGTACATTTATACATCTAGTGTCCTTTGACATCAAATTCTGAAAACACATACCTTTTAACTGCTGGGTTCTGATTGTTGTAATATGTCATTGGATGCACCTGTTTCGAATAAGTTTTGATTCGGTTTCCTGGTTATTCACTTTGTGTTATAACGTAACCCTAAGGAGCTAATGTAGTTAAATTTCGAGGACGAAATTTTCTTAACAGGGGGTGAATGTGACAACTGTCAAATTTATATACATCCGTACAACTATTTAATGATTAGTTCCTAATGACTGTGCTAAATTACAATTAATTACCTGAATTGCTTCTGATTATTACCATATACATACATGTGCATCGTACATTGCAAATGACATATCATTATTGCATGCAAACCTTGTTGATTCAAATGATGCACGAAACACAGTTAGCACAGTTATCAGACAAATCAGAAAAATGCGGACAAAGTTCAGTACATAGACAAATATGATATTGAGGTACAGAATGGGCCAAAAACCAAGTCTTACACTAGTATAGTGTGTAGGAAAGTAAGGATCTTAAAACTGCCTTCCTAGACATAGTTTAAGTGCCTAAAACACACACAAACTGCAGAATTCTGTAGAATTCAGCATAAATCAGCACAATTCAGCTATTTAACACAATAATATCATGCAAAATTTATTTTTTTGTCCAAAATAACTTACAAAGTGTCTGGAATTGAAACTGCCATAAAAGGTGCTTCATACCTCATGAAACTGCGCAATTCAGCACTTTTACGAACCGTAACGAACCGAGCAACCGAACAATAACCGGGACATAAAAAATTTGTCTAGAAGTAATGTTTTTATGATATTAAGCTAGTATTGGTGGTAGAACAGAACACCTTAAAAATCATAAAAACACCTAAACACACTTAAACATACTTAAACCTTCTAGTTTGCACTTTAAACCCCTAACTTCCAAAAAATTACATTTTACCCCCCTTCACCAAATCCGGCCCCAACAAGGGAACCACATGAACATTTTATTTCAATATTCTAATAGATCTTGTTCCTCCTTTTTAAAACATAAATATCAATGAAGATCATGTTTATTTGGTTATAAATAATGCCTTTGAGTTTATACCCTTCATTCTCCATCCACACTTTACAAAAAAAATCTTCTCCTTCCTCTCTACATCTCATGGCCAAGAACACTCACACCACCATCATTTTCATCTTTCATTTCCATTAAATCCATACATACTCAAGGGTGATAGAAGCTAAGTTAGGAAGCTTGGAGCTTTTGGAAGTTGAAGGAGCTTCACCGTTTGCTTTTATTCACTTGATTTCTTCACTTGATCATCCCTAGCCTTGTGCTAGTGGTAAGAAGCTTGATCTTGCTATTTTACTTCTATTTTAAGTGGTTAAAAGAAGGTTCATAATCATAACCTTGAAGAACACTAAGAAACTTGAAGATGAAACATGAACATAAGCATAAAACTATAAGAAATCTTAAAGAAATCATGTTGTTTAGTGTTGTTATGATACTTGATGATTGATGGTTTGTGTAAATGATGTAGATCATTATATGATCTTGCTAGATCATGATTAAAAACATAAACTAGCAAGATGAGAGGATGAAAATGTTAGAGATTTATAAATCATCCTCATGCAAGACATGAACTTGAAAGAATATATTGTTTTCTTGTAAAATAATGATCAAAGTAAGTTGTTAATCTTGTAGATCTAAAAGTTTCATGGATGATTTCTAAAGAAACCAAGTTAAAAATACAAGTTTTATTTAATCTTGGTTTTTACTTAAACAAACCTTATTTTTGGAGGATAAACAAGTGTAGAAACACTTGTGTAACAAGAAGATTTCTTAAAGAAACATTTTTAGAAAATATAAATACAAGTTGTAAAGATCAATCTTCTTTAGAAATGAAGTTTTTAAAGAATCAATCACACTTTAGAAGGTAACAAGGCTTACTAAGAACACTAGTAAGTTACTACAAATTTTTACAAATATTCAAGTTCATGAAGTGTTAGATTATGCTTGATTTGGCAAGATTTGGTAAGTGAAGGTTGTTTATTATTGATTGTGGATTGATTGTGTTGATTTTTTTTTACAAAAGAAAATGATATGCTTGAAAGCATGGAAACCTCCATTTTTAGGGGAAACTCTGGCAATTTTTTTTTTAAAAATATAAACACTTAGAAACATATTTATAAACATGCACTTATAAGTGTATTTTCAACAATAAATGGTTACATAAACTTTACCATAATTTTTGCTACAAAAATGATAATTATTGGAGGTTGGTTTTTATAAATAAAAGTGGCTAAATATGTATTTGGGAAATATATATTTAGAAGACACCATGTGTGTGATTATTTGTATATTTTGTGTATTAGTTATATTATTTTAGGACATGAAATAATATAACACATCAAAATATCAAGGATTACAATCCAAAATATTACCAAAATTCCAAGGAATGAATATACAAGTTATATACAAAATATTGATGAAAACCGAACTGTGGAATAAGACTTACAAAATATTCCGGAAATTATATTCACAAGTATATTTTGGTAAATAATATTTTGGGCACCAAGAGACAAAATGTGATTTTTATGATTATTACAAGAATATATCATATTTTGACAAAGGAAAATATATTATTTTTGGACAAGTATAAATGTATATTTTTCTTGGAATTAGTAGAAGATGTATTATTTTTGGGAGAAAATATACATTTCTTAAACAAACATGAAATACAATATTTTTTGGTGAAAGATATATTTTCTCAAAATATATATGAAATATATCATTTCTGGAGAAAAATAGGTTTACATATATATTTTATAAGTTAGACATGAAAATATATTATCTTTGAAACTTATGAGAGAATACAAATAGTTTCGCCAAAGGAAAAATATTACATAATTTTCTAAGAAATATTTATTACATTATATATTTTGGAAATATATATTGGTGGGCTTTTATTAAAGATAATATTCCGGAAAATTAATACGAAAATTAAGTATAAGGATACTTAATAAACACAATAAAAATACGTATTCTCGTACGTATAAACACACTCCGGAATACGATACCAATACATGGCAAAAATATACAAGTATAAGTGATGCGCGTTTAAGTGTCGTATATATTAGGTGTATATATGAAGCCCTTTTAACACTTATTTTAGCCAAGTTTCAAATTTATAAAACACGATGTTTCACTAACACTAAACACACATATGGGCAAGTGCACCCATCGTTGAGTGTAGTATAGCGTTGGTAAGATACCGAGGTCGTCCAAGGACACAAGAGCTTTTAATACCGGTTTATCCTCAACGTCTAACCAAAATAAAAGTTTAGAAAAATGTTTTAAACTAAGAAAAATAAAAACTAACTAAAATGCTGAAAAAAAAAAAAAAATAAAAACAGATAGACAAGATGAATCACTTGGTACCGACTCGTATCTAGTATAACCTTTGATTATTTCCGCACTTTTGCACATAATTAAGAGATTATCCTAGTTATTGTAGTAGGCCCCTCTTTTGAAGGTGACGTTACCCTCACCCCAGTAGTTTGAGTCAGCAAGGATACAATCATAAAAGGATGGATTATTGGAAGATAATGAATTAAGTTATTAATGCAGTATTGTGGTAGGCCCCGCTTTTGGAGGTGACGTTACCCTCGGCTAAGTAGTCTGAGTCAGCAGGGATACAGTCCTAAATAGCCGGGTTATAGTATTAATAGTAGTTAACTTATGAGGGGGTCAAAGAGTTTGGACCCCCGCCATCCAATACCGTGAAGTATTGAAGGAGGTCCTACTAAATTTGACCCAGGTCCATTGCAGGACCTCTAAACGCTGAACAATGGCAAGACCTTTACCAAACCGTTCCCTTAACCCCCGACCAGGTAGCCAACATACCTCCATATAGACCGTGGAGATATGAATGGTGAAAATCCTTTATTTTATATAGACAGTAAAATAATGCCAAGACACCACGGACAAACGATAAGGAAAGATCACCTTCAACATAAGTAACTAGTTATTAAAGTCATTAATACAAAACCAAATAAAAAGTGCAAAAGATTAGAAATAAAAAGTATTATACTAGACACTTTGTCTTCACCAAGTGATGTAAGAGACTTAGGCAAACATGGCCTTGATTGTCAAGAACTCTTACGATCAATCTTGGATCCCGAGACGACTCACACACTCTACGATGGACAATGGATGATGGTGGTGGATGATGGTGTTGTGATGGTGGTGGGTGGTGGATGAAGTGTGAGAGAGGTGGTGTGCCAAGGGATGAGATGAAATGAATCCAAGCACTCCTATTTATAGGCTGAACAGAGAGCTGGGCACGGCCCCGTGTCCGCTGGGCACGGCCCCGTGCCTGTCTGACACTCTCTCTCCTCATTAATTGTAATTCGCAATTACAATAAATGCGCCTGCTGTACTTTCGACACGCCCCCGTGTCCGCTGGGCACGCCCCGTGGTGGGCAATAGAAGCTTCTATAGATTTGTCTTTTCTGCTGCTTCTTGGGCACGGCCCCGTGCTGGCTGAGCACGGGGCGTGTTCAGCCTTCTGTCTTCTCTATTTTGCTTTGGAAGGTGCCGTTGAGGGGTCGGGCAGTCCACTAATGTTCCTTTTCTTGTATTTATGTTGGATTTAGCTGTCTTTTTGCTTCTTTTGCGTTTTTGAGCTCATTTAATCCTGAAAATACAAAAGGAAGACAAAAACACTCTTTTTCCAATATTAGTACTTAAAAAGGGTTAGTTTTATGCCTTATTTGATGTAATTTATATGTTGCATTTTACACACATCAATAAGAATGAGAATACAAATACACCCATCATTGGGAAGGATATTCATGTACGAATACAAAAGTGTGATAAGTTAAAAGTATATTATTTTAACTATTATTCCAAAAATTTAACAAACATAATTTAAGTTAAAATAGTTATTATTTTAACAAATAAATTATATAACTTGGAATAATGATGAAGACACTTGGAAACGTAACTCAAAGGAACTAATTAATAATAAGTCAAGGCACGACCCGCTCGTCTAATAGACCATAGTACGTTGTAGGTAGTCGTGTACACCAGAGGAAACTTTGAGTTACAGGCGGATTCGAAGAACGCAAACCTGTGAGTTCATGTCCCCCTTTTCTTTAAACTGTTTTGTTTTATAACTCCGGGGGTGAAGTACATGTTACAAAATGATTACATACAATTACAATTGGTATGGTTAGCTTTGGAAAGTACAGTAGATCATGTGAATGGGTAGGCGCACTCTTAAGGCCATTAATCCTCGTTGTAGGACCGAGGGACATGAGTGATAGATCTATTTGGGTGTAGCAAGCCCCACCGATGAGTCCGTCGAGTGGACCATGTGGTGACTATGTCTTACAGCCGGAAGCCCGGTGCAAAGTCTGCTAGGTTTGAGTCTTCCTGCACCATGTCACGTATATTAATGTATTAGCTACACATTAATTGATCTGTTTCCTTGTTGCTTTCATACCGGGATTTCAAGTACATACAAACATGCTTACAAACGTTTCAAAGGTTTATTCACAAACACACACATGAACTCGCTCAACTTTTGTTGATGTTTTCAAACTACATGTATTTCAGGAAACTAAGTACGGATCTGGCGGGCGTTAAAGTTTCAAGTATTGTCTGGGATAAAAGATGTCATCCGGTGTCGAATGGTTTAGGGTGTGTATCCTATCATGGATAGGAAACATGTCTCAAAGCTTGGTTATTATTAGTGTCTTTTGAAAAGTCCTCATGGAACTTAAAACCTATTGGTGTTGTTTTCTGAATGTGAAGTCTGTGTTTTTGGGGTTAAATCAATGTTGTTGTAATGTTTCAAAACTTAATCAATGGATGAACATCTTGGATTTATCATATAGTTGTTTGTTATGGTTGAATACAATGATATTAAGCAAGTCACACCAAATCACGCTTCCGCAAAAGTCAGGGTGTGACAGATGGAGGTTGGTGAAAGGTTGATGGGCGTTTGTGAAAACGGGCTAGGTATAGAATTGTCGGTGTGAGGGAAGTTAGTATACACACGATTCGAGAGATACGATGCGTAACCCGCCACATCGGGTATAGTGGAATGTATTAAAAATGGAGGAGGAATTGGACGATTGGGTGTTGGACGATTGGGTGGTGGGCTAGGGTTTTCTTGGAATGCCCATGGGTTGTTTGGGTCAAAACCACGATTATGAGGATTCTTTTTTCGTATTGTAGAATGAGAATAGAGATGATTATAGAAGAGGTGTAGTGTATTGTGGTTGGATGTGGTAAAAAAAAGAATAGAAGTGTGAGTTTTATAGTGAAAAAATATTTTTTTTACACATAGCCGTTGGCCAACGGCTAGCCAACGTCTAGTCTGTTCAGCCATTGACAGCCCGCCATGTCATATTGATAGACCTGCCCCACGCCCGGCCTTAAACTCCCGCCCCTTGGGTCACGCCCAAACCCAAGCCCACCCGGGGTGGTGGCTTGAGTGTTTTCAGCCAACCCACGCCCCATACCCCACAGTCTAAGAAAGTGTGAAACCTATGATTTATCTATTATTGTTTTTATTTAATTAATGTGATAGTTTTGAGGGAAAAAAAACTAACGAATAGGAAAACAATTTTTAAATGTTTAAGTAGTTACATGTCCTTTGGTTAACTACTAAATTTTACATCTACATGAAAATCTATCGAAGCTTTGAATTTTATTTTTATTATTAGGTTAGTTAAGAAAATAGATAAGAGATAAGTGTGAAATATATGATTTAACTATTATTGTTTTTATATAATTAATGGGACAGTAACTAACGCATAGGATAACAATTTATAAATGTTTACATATTAGCATATCCTTTGGTTAACTACTCAATTTTACATGTGGAGGGTTAGATTGGAACGGTTATCTACTAAGGAAGCTTTGAGCAAGAGGAACATTCACGTTCAAGATAATTTATGTGTTTTTTGTGAAGACAGAGCAGAGACGGCAGAGCATATTTTTACAGGTTGCATTTTCTCTAATGTGTTGTGGCAGGATATTGCGATATGGTGTCGGCTCCCGGTGTTTTATGTTTGTGATTTACAGGACCTTACGAACATTTATAAAAGTATGAGAGTAAATGCGACTACGAAGAACATGGTGCACGGCTTGGTGATCATCGGATGTTGGAGGATTTGGAAGGCTCGGAATGACCGTATCTTCAATAATAAGAATACAAAGATTGACGAGGTCATTTCGGATGTTCAGGCTTATGGGTTTCTTTGGTATAATAATAGGAATACAAATGTAAACTGTTCTTGGGACGAATGGTGTAACTGTGATATGTTGTAATTTGGTCGTCTAGGTCCTCGCCTTGGGTATCTAGCGGCTTCTGTTTTTTGGTGGTTATAAAGTTCAATTTAAAAAAAAAAAAAAAAAAAAAAAACTTCTCAATTTTACAACTAAATGAAAATCTATCACAAAATTTGAAAAAAAAAACGGTGTATCCAAAATAAAAATAAAAATAAAGTTGGTACTCATCTCACTTATATTATTACTAGGTTATAACCCCGTGTGTTATACGGGTTGAATAAATGAATTTATATACTAAGTAAAAAACAATATATTTTTAAAAACCTCATTTATTTCACGGGTTGAATAAATATAATTTTATATATTAAATAATAAAAAGTATTTTTATAAGAACCATATATGTATTGTACGGGTCGAATGAATGTAATTTTATATACCAAATAATAAAAAAAAGTTATATCTTTATAATCATATGTATTACACGGGTTGAATAAATGTAATATTGTTTACCAAATAATAAAAAAAGTTATATCTTTAAAAACCCTCGTGTATTACACGGGTTGATTAAATATGAATTTACATACCAAATAATAAGAAAATTATATTTAAAAAAAACTAATAGATATATCCGGTACGCGATAGATATGATGATTGCGGAGATGAATATCGAAAAGAAGATACAGTGGTCAAACATGTTATTCAAGAAGCAAATAAGCAGCCATTTGAGTGATAAAAAATAAATTATATTGAAAAAACCCGTAATAAATCTAATTTTATATATAAAGCAATATTGAAAGTTATATACAATTTGTTTAAAAATTATGTAATAAAATCAATAACTACATCATCGAAAAGAATAAGAGTAATTTAGTAGGAGAGTTATTAGAAGAGATTAAACTAAATAATAATTATCCATAAGAGATTAAACTAAATAATATTTAGTTGGAGGGTTATCTATAAATAATAATTATCCACAAGAGATTGAGAAAATCAAAAGATACATGGCTTAATATATAACAACCCTCGAAAAACACCCTAAACGCTCTAAATATACTTCGTATACACATAAACTAACCTGAATAACCCTAATTTTAATAATAATCAAATAATATAAATACAATAGGTCCCTCGCGGGCCGCAACCAACCTGGTAGTGTGCTTCGCGGGGCGTGACCGAGTAAAACCTGGCGAACCCCATGCAGCCACGTGTCCCCCTTCGTGTTAGATCTATGGTGGTGAGTCGCCAAGGCTAGGCCCTAGCCTAAGTCCCTCGGGGCCGCGAGGGAGGTAGAAGAATGGGTCGCGGGGCGCGAGGACCCCTATGACCAGCCTATAAAAGAAGCCCCCCTGCTCCGTTCATTCTCGTTCAATTCTTTTCTCTCTCAAAGCCCCTATTATAGCAAAGTATTGCTCGATATAATACCCCTAAAAAGCGAAGCTCTGTCTCTTTGTAAGTATTTTAACCCCCGATCACGTATTCGTACCCTACCCGATTGATCTAGGGCTCCGTAATGCATGTCAAGGCTCTGCCTGACTCAGTTCGTTGGAGTTCTGTCTCGTGTTGTAAGGCTAATGTGATTTGGGTTATCTTACTAACACGTGTGCATTGTTTAATTTTAATAGATTATAATCAGGAAGCAACAGGAAACAATAAATTTACCTAAGTCTACAATGTGAGTACATTCTCTTTTTCTCACCGTTTGTGAGTCATTCTCCTTTTCTACCAAACTGTCTTACCAAAACCTCAAATGTTTTCAAATATACTTAACAGTGATCTAGTCTATGTATTCTACAATTGATGTCAGTATGTGAGGTTTTGTATACACTACTTGTAATCCGTTACTATTGGACGAGAGTTAGCCAATGAGTAACATGACCACAGTCATGGAACTTGAACATGACAAATACTTAATGAGTATATTGGAAGAAATAAACATTGTAATCGCTCTCAATACTGTAAAGTTATAAAAGCTGTTTTGATTAAACTTGGATGCACTCGCCAGTATTTCTTGCTGATAAAACCTTTTTAAAACGCGTTTCAGGTAACTTAATGTGAAGCTAATAGAAGCCAGCAGGGGAGCACTGAAGGCTTAAAGAAGTGGCAATAAAAGTTACCTAAATAAAAAGGAGATTTTGTTTGCAATAATTAGGGTTTATCCTATTTATTTATTATAAATGTTTGGTGTTTTGAAATCTGATAATATTTCCTAACTACCGTCCTGATATTTTTAAAATTCCGCTGCCAAATTAATAAACACCGATACCACCCGCTCTATGTCTCGCGGCTTCCGCTCCCGGGGTAGGGTTCGGGGCTGCGACAGAAGGTGGTTTCAGAGCCACAACCACTGGTTTAAGCCATTAAGGTGTTCTGTTAATACCTAAATTTTAACCAATTGTGTTAGTTTACAGTATGAGTGAGCAAGGTACCTCTGACGCTTGCCGTCAATTGCCTAGTTCCCCAAAGAATGAAGGAACCTCATCCCAACCAACCCCCTTAGGATACTTTGCTGATTCTGAGGAAGGAATCTTTATCTTTAAGGCACAATCTGAGGAACCATTCCCTCCTAAAAAGAGAGGTTGGTTTAGTAGAGGAGCACATGAAAGGAGGAAAAGGATGAACAAACTTCAACAACAGAGAGCAATAGCGAAAGCCAATAGAGAAATGAATGCCCAAACCCAGGAAGTTACTAGACCATTATGGGAGGAGGAACTTGATAGGCAACTAGCAGATTTCCATATGTTAGCAACTACAACAGCAGACCCTAATATGAACCAAATAGCTGAACCACAACTTCTACCCTTATTCCCCAACCATCCAATGGAACTAGAGCAGAACCAGGAGAACCAATTCCCAATCCCAGCATTCGACCCCAATGAGATCCCTAGAATTCCTGCACCAAACCCCATAGCGCAGTATATCAACCTGAACCCTTTAGACTATGACTCGTGGTAGGATGATACTAAGTCAATTCAGGAGATACTAAACAACTCATACCCTTACGGATAACCCATCCTACGTTACCCTGACTCAGTACCAGCACCACTACCACCCATGAGTGAAGAAAATGTGCAGGAACTTCGCTCATATGGCGAAGAGTTAGTTGAAGAAGGAAATAAGATCCGTCAGATAGGAGAGAAACTCGTCTGGAAGTATGACGAGCGCGAGATGCAGTACTAGACAAGCCAGCGCATGATAATATATATATATATATATATTTGTGTGTGTGTGTGTGTGTAATGTTGTACTTGAAAAAAGAAAGAAATAATAATCAACTAAAATAGATAGACTAAAATACCTATCGGTGCATATATATATATATATAAAAGAGTAAGTCGCAATGTTCGACTTTTTGATCAATCTGCTTGCGTGATTGTTTGTATTAAATCTTATTATGTGATATTAATACCTGATAAATGTTTACAATTCAGATGGACAATGAAGTAAATCAGGAAAACCAGAACAATGATAATAACGGGAACCAAGTGAATAAAAGTGTCATCAAACATATAGTAGCATAAGGAATCATAGATGCTATGCCATATATTATCAAGACTATTAAAGAAGAAGAAAATAATAATTCTGTAATTGGAAGTAAACGTCAACACACCGAACCAAGTCATAGCGTGAACGAAAATCATGGACCACTTATCCAAGCTCCAATTCCTAAAAGAAGAAGAACCATCTCATATGGTTGTTCTTATAAAGAATTCTTGGCCTGCAAACCAATAGAATTCTAAGGCAATGAACGAGCTATTTCAGCCTTGCGCTGGATAGAAAAGCCAGAAGTAGTCATAAAAATAAGTAAATATGCAGATGAATATAAAATTATGTTTGATTCTAATCTTTTTAAGAATGCAGCCTTAGAGTGGTGGAATACCATTCTCCAATCTAGAGGAAGTGACAGAGTTTATAATATGGAATGGACCGACTTTAAGGAGATAGTCGAAAGAAAATTCAGTCCTCCTCATGTAAAGGAACAAATCGCCAATAAGTTCTTAAATCATAAAATGATTGGAATAGACTGCAGGGAGTACACTACCATATTTTTTGAATATGCTAGGATAGTAGCAACCTTAGCCTCACCAGAACCAGTATTAATCTCCCATTACATCTGGGGATTAATTAGTGAGATCAGACACGTAGTCAAGGCAGCTAGGCCACAAACCATAGAAGAAGCCGCAGAACTAGCTAACACCTTGACTGATGAGTTGGTACGTACACAAGAGGAAAACCAAAGAAAGAACCTAGCTCAAAAGCTTACCCAAGAATTTTGTTATGGTAATTCCAACCGTGGGAAAGGTACAGGTTCTTTTTCTTCACCCAACTGCAAATATTGCAAAAGGAAGCACTCAGGAAGGTGCTCAATATACTGCAACTTCTGCAAGATGTCTGGGCATAAGGAAGAAGACTGCAGGAAGAAAGCAAGCAATAGGCTATGCTTCAATTGTGGAGAAGCTGGTCATATCAAACCGAACTGTCTGAAACTAGCTCTAGCATCAACCAGCAAAGCTAAGGCAACTGAAGGACCCAAGAAGAATGCCAGAGCATTCCTTCTGACAGCTGAAGAAGCCAAGATGATTCCAGATGTCATTGCCAGTACGTTTCAAGTTAATGATATTTTTGCTAAAGTATTATTTGACTTTGGTGCAAACCAAAGTTTTATCAATACTTCTTTCTACAAACTTCTCAAACAACAATTAACTAAACTTCAACAAGACTGTCTGGTAGAGACAACAAATGAAGATTCCATTAAGATAAGTGAAATCATGCAGGGAGCAAGGATAGAAATTTTAAATCATAATTTTACTGCCAATCTTTTTCCAATGAACCTAGCTGGATTCGAGTCATATTAGGAATGGATTGGTTGGTAGCCAATCATGCCAGTATTTTATGTGATCAAAAGTCTGTGCAAGTAAGTACACCAAATGGTGAAAAGATCACAATTAAAGGAGATAAGCTAACTAGGTCAACAAAATTCATTTCTGTGATGAAAGCTGTAAGCAGTTTTAAAGGAAAGGAGGAATAATGTATATGATTTCAGTAATCAATGATACTAAAGGAAAAGAATTAAAAGATATTCCCGTAGTATCTAAATTCTCAGACGTTTTTCCAGAAGAGTTACCTGGGTTACCGCCAGATAGAGAGGTTGGATTTAGAATTCACCTAATACCAGGAACGACACCGATTGCCAAAGCGCCATATCGACTAGCACCGACGGAGATGCAGGAGCTTAAGAAACAATTGGACGAACTGCTCGAAAAAGGTTTTATACAGCCTAGTTCATCGCCATGGGGAACACCGATACTATTTGTTAAAAAGAAGGATGGATCGATGCGTATATGCATTGATTAGCGGGAGTTAAATAAGGTTACGATTAAAAATCGGTACCTACTACTGTGAATCTATGACCTGTTCGATCAACTTCAAGGACCTCGATTCTTTTCTAAGATAGATTTACGCTCAGGATATCATCAATTGAAATTACAGGAAGAGGACAATCCTAAAACTGCTTTCAGAACAAGGTACGATCATTATGAATTTACAGTCATGCCATTTGGTCTAACCAATACCCCAACCGCATTTATGGACATGATGAACAGGATATGTAAACCATTCCTAGATAAATTCATAACTGCCTTTATAGATGACATTCTAATTTACTCTAAGAGTAAAGAAGATCATGTAGAGCATCTGCATACACTTCTGACATTATTGAGAAAGGAAAAGCTTTATGCTAAATTCTCAAAATGAGAATTCTGGTTACAAGAAGTGAAATTCGTTGGACATCTGGTTAATCATGAAGGAATTCATGTGGATCCCAGAAAGATCGAGGTGATTACCAAATGGAAAGTCCCTGAATCACCAACGGAAGTAAGGAGTTTTCTTGGACTCGCAGGATATTATAGACGTTTTATTCAAGATTTTTCTAGGATAGCCATTCCATTAACCAAACTGACCTGCAAATCAATTAAGTTTGAATAGAGACCAAAACAGGAAGAAGCCTTTAAAATTCTAAAGCAAAGGTTAACCAACGCACCGATACTCGCGTTACCAGAAGGAACTAAATAATTTATAGTCTATTGTGAAACATCTAAGTTAGGATACAGATGTGTGTTGATGCAACATCAAAAGGTTATAGCTTTTGCCTTTAGACAGCTTAAGAAACATGAAGAAAATTATACAACCCATGATCTAGAGTTAGGAGCCATAATTTTTGCTCTTAAGATTTGGAGACACTATATTTACGGTAGTAAGTTTGTTGTCTTCACAGATCATAAGAGTTTAAGATATGTTTTTAGGAAAAATGAATTAAATATGAGACAGAGACGTTGGATGGAAATTCTTAGTGATTATGATTGTGATATCCAGTATCATGCAGGAAAAGCTAAGGTAGTAGCTGATGCTTTAAGTCAAAAGTAACATGAAAAGCCAAAATGAGTACGCTCTCTCTGATTAAATCTGCAGATAGATTTAAATGAGCAAATTAGAGAAGTACAGGAAACAATAATCAAGGATAATGCTGAAGGTTTAAAATGAATGATTAAGAAATTAGAACAAGGATTAGATGGAATTTGGAGATTCCATAAGAAAAGGATCTAGAAACCTATTCAAGGAAACCTAAGAAACCAAATCTTAGAAGAAGCCCATAAGTCTAAATACATGATACATCCCGGTAGTGATAAATTGTATCAAGACTAAAGGAAGAATTTCTGGTGGATAGGAGTGAAAAAGGATATAGCAAACTATGTTGCTAAATGTCTAACCTGTTCACAAGTTAAAGCTGAACATCAGAAACCCTCAGGGTTATTGCAGCAATTAGAGATGCCAATTTGGAAATGGGAATTGATAACAATGGGCTTTGTTACCAAGTTACCCAAGACACGAAAAGGTAATGAAACAATCTGGGTGATTGTTGACAGATTAACTAAATCTGCTCATTTCTTACCTATGAAGGAAACTTTCAGTATAGAACAGTTAGCCAAGTTATATGTAAATGAAATAGTTTCATTACATGGAATTCCTTTATCCATTGTGTCTGATAGAGATAGCCGTTTTACTTCTCATTTTTGGACAAGTTTCCAAAAAGCAATGGGAACCAGGTTACATCTGAGCACAGCTTATCATCCTCAAACGGATGGACAAAGTGAAAAGACAATTCAGACAATGGAAGATATGCTTAGAGCCTATGTAATTGTAACACCTCATAAAATCGTATCCAATGATGTGTTGGCATGTGTACTAAACCCTAATGAAGTCAAACGTTGACTATGAGGGACTAAATTTTGTCAAAATTTTTAAACTATGAACGTGGAGGGACTAAAAGTGTCAACATGCTTAAACTAAGCCTCTGAGTGACCTTACATGGTATTCGTATTCTCTTATAGAGCCACATGTTGGATAAACGAAACCGTTTACGATGTAATTCAAAATTTGTGCATCGAGGGGTTAAAAGTGTCAACATGTTAATTCTTACCTCTGGCTGACCTTTTAACGAACCCAGAGCATCTTGATGTTCGATCATACTCTCGGGAATGCCTAATATGGTCTATGTAGGGCTTTGATGCCATTAAACGATAATACGCACAAGTTTGTGCGTTAAAAGGACTAAAATTGTCAACGTGTAAATCTACACTTTTGAGAGACCTTTTAAACAAACCGGGAACTCTGCAATGCTCGGTCGTACTCCCGAGTGTGCCTAAGATTGGCCACTAACGACATTTGTAACATATAATAACGTTTCATAAAAGTTTAGATTATAATGTGCCAAAAGTGTCAAACAATGAAAGTTTAAAATGTGATTGAAAAGATTAAGGGGCTGTTTTGACAAACTGTGGAACACGTTAGCCAGGCCGGATACGCCTCGCGGGCCGCGAGCCCACTGGGTTGCCCATTCACGGGCCGCCAGCACAGTAACATCAGCGATTTTTTTTATTTTGTTGTTTATACATTGCTTGTTCCCCACACTTATTCTCTAAACCATTTTTATTAATCTAGGGGCTTGCAAACTGATTTGTAACACCTGTAAAACACTTGTAATGATCCTAATGAGTCCCTAAAACACTTGGCAAGATCTTGTTCAATCTTAAAATCTATAAATAGGTGGTGAATTCTTCATTCTATCTTGCACCATTTCCATTCTTTCTTCCTACAACTCTTCTTTGGAGGACCCTGAGTAATTGGTGACTTCCTTTGAGTTTTCATCAGTCCCTAGGACCACTTGTAAGTGTTCCTTTCCTGAGTAGTTGTAACGTCCCAAAATCCAAAGTTTTTATAAACATGGTATTTACTAGATATATGTCATGAAATAACTTAACTAGGTTGTTTAACTTAGTTAACATAAAAGAGTAAATAGAAAGAATGAATGGAAAGTACAAGGGCCAATTTTGACATTTTTGGAAGTTGATGGAAGTGGTCAATAAAAGGGAAAATGAAGCCAAAAATTCTGCACTTTAGGTGTGAGTGTGTAAATAGAACATCAGGAGAAACACAAAGGGAGCCAAAACCCTTGTTCATCAAGAATCACTAAATTGGTGATGAATTTATGATCGAATCTTATGCATGAATGAAGAATTATCATCATCTAAACCTTACGAACATGTGGTAAGTTGTAATTTGAGATTTGGTGATCTTGTATGAAGTGGGTTTATGTTTGATCCACGTAATTGTATGAAATTAATCATGTATATGTGTTACAATCACCATATAGAACATGGATTATGCATGATTTTGATTAATTCGATGTCTTGAGGCGAAACCCGTTTGTTATGGTGAAGATGGAGACTTGGATATATCATCCATGTCCAATCCTTGTTCAAAATTTGATGTAGTATGTTGTATGTGATGAATACTTGTTAGATAGGTTAAGTATGGTATGGAATTTGGTTGATTTTAGTTGTATTTGATTGATGAAGGCAAGAAGTAGGAAGATGAGCATAAGATGCTTGTACAATATGCTTAGAAAGTTGTACGCACACCAAGTGTTTGTTGAAATGCCTAGGTGAGATTAATAGATGAAATGGTATGCAAATGATGGATGAAAGTTTATCATGTGTGGAGATAATGTAATTGGGTGATAATTACACATGAGAAATACGTTTTGAATGGAATACGTGTAGGATTTTGGTTAATTATATGATTTGGTAAAAGGTATGCATTAGAAGTTGTACTCTATGCTTGGGTAATATGATGCACATTATGTGTTGATTTACTTATGGTTAGATGAAATCATATGTGATTTGGTGTTAAGTGTGTAGAAAGTGCGCATATTAGTAAGGAGTAAGGTTGGGAAGCTATGTGTGTTGACTAAGCTTGGACAATGTTGTTAATTGTAAAATCATGATATTACTAGTATGGAAGAAATTGATTATGTTTTGTGTGCATACAACTAGATGATCATATGTGTTTTGCTATATGAGTATGAAATGTGTATGATGTCCGTATTACAATCTATTAATGTTGAGAATGTATGAGCTTAAGTTGATAATTCATATAATGGACAGTTGACTTTCTAAAAGTCAATTGTGCATAAATTGCATAGTAAGGCATTTGGCCACAAATGTAATATTAGGGAAATCGCAAGGCACATGCTATATCAATAAATGTTATATGTGACGATATAAAGAATTATGTGGAATGAAAAGATGTGATTGTTATCTTATGCATTGTGTGGTTGGTATTGACTAGTAAAGGTCAATATAGAATATGAATGTGAAATGAATGTAATTTAGAATGTGCTGTATGCTAATAATCTGGTAAGCATAATGACATGAAAGTATAGGATCATGTCAAGGTGGGTGGAAGCGTGGAAGGCTAACGGGAAGGATGCGAGGAAGCAAGTACGAAACGTACGCTTAAGGTAAGTGATTTCCGGAATCACTTCTTATTTTATAAATGAAGTTTGGTATGTTGTATATAGGGAACCATGTAAGAAGTTACGGGTAAGGGTAAGTACCAAGGTAAGTTCATATGAACTTCGTCTATCCGTAATGTAAATTAAGATGATAGTTTCATCACGTTAATGGAATGTTCATCATGTTACTGAAATGTTCATCATATTACTGAAATGTTCATCATGTTACTGAAATGTTCATCATGTTACTGAAATGTTCATCATGTTACGAAAATGTTCATCATGTTACTGAAATGTTCATCATGTTAATGGAATGTTCATCATGTTAATAGAATATTCATCATATTAATGAAATGTTCATCATGTTAATGGAATGTTCATCATGTTAATGGAATGTTCATCATGTTAATGAAATGTTCATCATATTAATGGAATGTTCATCACGTTAATGGAATGTTCATCATGTTAGTGGAACGTTCATCATGTTAATGGAATGTTCATCATGTTTGTTGGAAGTTAGTCGGTTATGTTTATTTGTAACTGCATCGATTTTATAGATATGTTTGTAGGTAAGGCTCAACTTTAGATGCTTGCGACGTTCAAAGTTTGATATTTGAATATGAATAAGTGAATGTGACTTGTATGCATGTATGTAGATATGGAACTGTAGCGTGTGTAAGTAGTGTGAACTTGTATGTACGCACATATGAATGGGATACGTATGAATGTACTTAGATAAATGAATGTGTACATGCGTGTTGTAATCTAATGATTGTAGATCACTGGTATACGTATATGTGAAGATGTGGGCTTTCAACATGTTTGAGATTACGTATTCCTAACCATGTTACTATTGAGAATGAAATGAAGTGTAGGTATGGAAACGCCGGACTCTCGAGGAATTGATGTCGGACTCGAGTAAATAAAATTGAGAGGATGGTTCAATGGAATAGCTTACATAATTAGAATGCGATAGAGCCTTTTAAGTATATGTTTTAAATTATATATGATGTCACCATGTACTAACGTGTTGGTTATATATGGTGACCGCAGGTTAGTCAGATATTCATGATGGACAAGTGAACGAGGGTCAAGTTGAAGATCATGGATTGTACGGGAAAGTGGTCATGTTGTTTGTAACTATCTGTTAACATAGTTACATTAAATAAATGATCAATGATGTATTTATGTTAAAAGGGTTGACCTAAACGGTATTCAAGTGTGTTAGAGCAGTTAAAAGAAAGAAATTAACGGTTCATTTTCCGCTGCGTCGTTTTGGGTCAAATCGTAATTAGGGTCTTACAAGTTGGTATCAGAGCCCTGGTTTGAGGGAAATCAAGTATGAGGAGGTAAATACTTGGACTCAAATCTGTGTGCTCTTGTGACAAGGAACCCGTACAATCCGAGACTCGATCAAGATCTAAGGGTAGAAGCAAAGGTAAGTATGTACTTAAGTATGTATTTGAAGAAAACTAACAGTATGTTATGTGTAAGGTAAGCATAATTGCTTGGAGAGGATGATCCGTGAATGTGGTCTAGGACTGGCACCAAGGCATGTGATGAGACAAATTGACCCCAGGTACGTAAATTTAACCTGTGGGTGCATGTAAAGGTAAAAGCTATCAAGTGAAGGAAAATTTTAAAAAGAAATATAATAATAGAATGGTAATGAAGTTTTGAAAATGTTACATGTGCCGAAACCTAATTCTTCGGACATAAGTGACGATTACACGAAGACACGAAACTAGTATGTGGATTGTGTACCTGGCCAGTACACAAGAAACGTATGACGTTCGTGAGACCATGATAATTGTTACAGGTATGTCCGTTAGAATTAGGTAGTAGGTGGACGTGAGGGTGAAGGGAAATGTAAGACTTTCAGGTTTCAAAAGTACCAAATACACATGAGAAAGTATGAATGATATGTTAGAATCCGCGAGACGGATTCGAGACATGAAAGGAATGAAAGCATGAATGATATGTTAGAATCAGTGAGACGGATTCGAAACGTGAAATGAATGAAAGTATGAATGATATGTTAGAATCGGCGAGACGGATTCGAAACATGAAAGGAATGAAAGTATGAATGATATGTTAGAATCCGTGAGACGGATTTGAAACATGAAAGGAATGAAAGCATGAATGATATGTTAGAATCCACGAGATGGATTCGAAACATGAAAGGAATGAAAGTATGAATGATATGTTAGAAACCGCACGACTGATTCGAAACATAGAAGGGAACGAATGATAAGAATAAAAAGTTCGAATGTGTAAGTAATTACAGACTAAGCAAGTAAATATTCTTTAAAAAGCGGATATTATCCAAGTTATGTCTTAAACTTATATGTATGTATATATATATATATATATATATACAAATATGTTTGTATGCAAGAATGGTTAAAGAAACGAAGGAGTCATGCGGGTCAAATGGTAATCGCCATTTAAACCTTGTATTTAATGTTTTGTTTTGTTTTGACAAGTTTTATGCTTATAGGTAAGCGTAATGAATGGGCATGCATTGTCACAATTGGAAAGGAATAACCATCGTATGTTATGGATAACGAGTCAAAGCTTTTGATTCATGTAAGGTATGTACAAAGGTTATGTTTTCTTTTAAGTAGGGGCTTATAGCTCGACTAGAGGGGGATATGCCAGAAATGGGTAGTTGGTAGACATACGGTCAGAATATATTTTACAATTGGATTCTGAATAGTTAAACAAAGTGAGTGATAGTTATTAAGCAAGTAATAGTAAAAATTAGCATGAAGTATTTGATCTACTATGTAGGTAAAACCGATGAAAGCTATTGTAGTAGTAAGAAACCTTAGTTGAAAGAAATAAGCTTTGAGCAACTTACGTGATAGATATATTACTAAATGACTCTTGCGGGTCAAAATGAATGACGGGCTACGACCCGAATGATAACTTAAGTATGGAAGGGAAGGGTAAGTTTTGCAAGAAGTACTGAAAGGATGTATTAAAGTCCTTGTATGTAAGCATGAATGGAAAGAAGTACAATCGTGTACTTCATTATATACATGATAATTAAGAAACACCAGTTTGATCTTGAAAGGTCAACTGTAAAGGGTCGGTGAAATAACTAACAAAATGAAAGAATTGTGGGTGTTTAAAACACTAAACAGAATAAATTGGAAAGAATGTAATAATGACAAGTACCGATGGAAAACGCTAACTTTGATGCTAGGCTTGTTGGCCAGGTACATTTAAACAAGATATATTTGGAAAAGAATGTACACTATGCGGAAGCTCATCTCATGGATGGGCGAAGTTAGTTTAGTTCAGACTTGGACTCATGAAGAAGTGGGCCAATCCGGATCACAGATTGATGATTTATGCAAGAAGATCGAGTTAGTAAAATGTATAACTCATGTTGGATAGGTATGAATTGGTAGATTGAATATGACATGCGAGCTAAGAAAATGAATGATAGGATAAAATGGTATGATATTGAATGTTTGACTTTTAGCAGTCAATATAAGAAGAGAATTTTGTCATTAAAAGGAAATCTCAAAAGCCTTGAGTGGAAGTTTAGGGTATTGGCTAAATACTCTTATGATAAACTTACGCTTCATGCTTACATGTATGGTAAGAGTAAGTGCATGAAGGGAGCTAATCATAAAGTGATATGAATTAAATGAATTGAGGAAAGACTTAAAGGTGTGCTTAGTACAAGTAATGATAGCAATTGTCGAATGATGCTTAATTCTCGAGTGAAATACAAATAAGCAAGTATGAAAAGAGTAGTTTTGTTGTAGTAGCGATAGATAAATTGAATGATTATGGTATGCATATACTCATATGCTCACCTCTCGTGTGGATACGAAAGTAATAAGAAGAAACATTAGTAATGGGATGTTGTGTTTTGCTTAAGATGAACGAAAATAAAATAATAACTACCTAGAGATAGTGACAACCCCGAATGAATGTAGGCAATATGCGTATATACATGAAAGTACTCGGAAGGAATGCTAATAATAGAATACCGAAGTAAACTCAAGATAGGTATTCATGTGGCTAACGCTAGAATGGAATATTATGTAGGACACATGTGTGAGATGGAAATTATTTGGTCCACTGTGATTAGTAAATGTATGAAAGTCTTATGCTTAATTGAGAAGGCAAGAACAATACTATACAAATGGTTATGCATGAATACTACCTCTTTAATGAGTCGCAACTGTTTTCGTGTTATAGTGAGCATCTTGAATGAATAGAATTAAAAAGTAAGAGTAGATTTGGTCTAGTAAGGATGAGAAAGGTTTCGGGTACGAAACCCCCTTTAGGGGGGGGGGGGTAGACTTGTAACATCCCAAAATCCAAAGTTTTTATAAACATGGTATTTACTAGATATATGTCATGAAATAACTTAACTAGGTTGTTTAACTTAGTTAACATAAAAGAGTAATAGAAAGAATGAATGGAATGTACAAGGGCCAATTATGACATTTTTGGAAGTTGATGGAAGTGGTCAATAAAAGGGAAATTGAAGCCAACAATTCTGCACTTTAGGTGTGAGTGTGTGCGTAGAACATCAGGAGAAACACAAAGGGAGCCAAAACCCTTGTTCATCAAGAATCACTAAATTGGTGTTGAATTTATGATCCAATCTTATGCATGAATGAAGAATTATCATCATCTGAACCTTACAAACATGTGGTAAGTTATAATTTGAGATTTGGTGATCTTGTATGAAGTGGGGTTATGTTTAATCCACGAAATTGTATGAAATTAATCATGTATATGTGTTAGAATCACCATATAGAACATGGATTATGCATGATTTTGATTAATTCGATATTTTGAGGTGAAACCCATTTGTTATGGTGAAGATGGTGACTTGGATATATCTTCCATGTCCAATCCTTGTTCAAAATTTGATGTAGTATGTTGTATGTGATGAATACTTGTTAGATAGGTTGAGTGTGGTATGGAATTTGGTTGATTTTAGTTGTATTTGATTGATGAAGACAAGAAGTAGGAAGATGAGCATAAGATGCTTGTATAATGTGCTTAGAAAGTAGTACGCACACCAGGTGTTTGTTGAAATGCCTAGGTGAGATTAATAGATGAAATGGTATGCAAATGATGGATGAAAGTGTATAATGTGTGGAGATGATGTAATTGGGTGATAATTAAACATGAGAAATATGTTTTGAATGGAATACATGTAGGATTTTGGTTAATTATATGAATTGGTAAAAGGTATGCATTAGAAGTTGTACTCTATGCTTGGGTAATATGATGCACATTATGTGTTGATTTACTTATGGTTAGATGAAATTATATGTGATTTGGTGTTAAGTGTGTAGAAAGTGCATATATGAGTAAGGAGTAAGGTTAGGAAGCTATGTGTGTTAACTAAGCTTGGACAATGTTGTTAATTGTAAAATCATGATATTACTAGTATGGAAGAAATTGATTATGTTTTGTGTGCATACAACTAGATGATCATATGTGTTTTGCTATATGAGTATGAAATGTGTATGATATGTCTGTAGTACAATCTATTAATGTTGAGAATGTATGAGCTTAAGTTGATAATTCATATAATGGACAGTCGACTTTCTAAAAGTCAACTGTGAATAAATAGCATAGTAAGGCATTTGGCCACAAATGTAATATTAGGGAAATTGCAAGGCACATGCTATATCAATAAATGTTATATGTGACGATATAAAGAATTATGTGGAATGAAAAGATGTGATTGTTATCTTATGCATTGTGTGGTTGGTATTGACTAGTAAAGGTCAATATAGAATATGAATGTGAAATTAATGTAATTTAGAATGTGCGTGTATGCTAATAATGCGGTAACCATAATGACATGAAAGTATAGGATCATGTCAAGGTGGGTGGAAGCGTGGAAGGCTAACGGGAAGGATTCGAGGAAGCAAGTACGAAACGGACGCTTAAGGTAAGTGATTTTCGGAATCACTTCTTATTTTATAAATGAAGTTTGGTATGTTGTATATAGGGAAGCATGTAAGAAGTTACGGGTAAGGGTAAGTACCAAGGTAAGTTCATATGAACTTCGTCTATCCTTAATGTAAATTATGATGATAGTTTCATCACGTTAATGGAATGTTCATGATGTTAATGGAATGTTCATCATGTTACTGAAATGTTCATCATGTTAATGAAATGTTCATCATGTTACGGAAATGTTCATCATGTTACTGAAATGTTCATCATGCTACTGAAATGTTCATCATGTTAATGGAATGTTCATCATGTTAATGGAATGTTCATCATGTTAATAGAATATTAATCATATTAATGAAATGTTCATCATGTTAATGGAATTTTCATCATGTTAATGGAATATTCATCATGTTAATGAAATGTTCATCATATTAATGGAATGTTCATCACGTTAATGGAATGTTCATCATGTTAATGGAACGTTCATCATGTTAATAGAATTTTCATCATGTTTGTTGGAAGTTAGTCGGTTATGTTTATTTGTAACTGCATCGATTTCATTGATATGTTTGTAGGTAAGGCTCAACTTTAGATGCTTGCGATGTTCAAAGTTTGATATTTGAATACGAATAAATGAATGTGACTTGTATGCATGTATGTAGATATGGAACTGTAGCATGTATAAGTAGTGTGAACTTGTATGTACGCACATATGAATGGGATACGTATGAATGTACTTAGATATAGGAATGTGTATATGCGTGTTGTAATCTAATGATTGTAGATCACTGGTATACGTATATGTGAAGATGTGGCTTTCAACATGTTTGAGATTACGTATTCCTAACCATGTTACTATTGAGAATGAAATGAAGTGTAGGTATGGAAACATCAGACTCTCGAGGAATTGATGTCGGACTCGAGTAAATAAAATTGAGAAGATGGTTCAATGGAATACCTTACATAATTAGCATGCGATATAGCCTTTTAAGTATATGTTTTAAATTATATATGATGTCACCATGTACTAACGTGTTGCTTATATATGGTGACCGCATGTTAGTCAGATATTCATGATGGACAAATGAACGAGGGTCGAGTTGAAGATCATGGATTGTACGGGAAAGCGGTCACGTTGTTTGTAACTATTTGTTAACATAGTTACATTAAATAAATGATCAATGATGTATTTATGTTAAAAGGGTTGACCTAAACGGTATTCACATGTGTTAGAGCAGTTAAAAGATAGAAATTTTACGGTTCATTTTCCGCTGCGTCGTTTTGGGTCAAATCGTAATTAGGGTCTTACAGTAGTTCGTTTATTTGGCTTTTAAAGCCGAAAAGTCAAGCGTTTACGAAAAACGCTTTGACTTTTAGTTAAACCTTAAATGGTCAAGCCATTGTTCTCAACGAACATGGTTACATGATCGTAATTAGGTAGGTGTTAATCCCTCAAAAGGGCACCTCCTAAGAATCACGTTTGCTTGGTGAATTGACGAGTCAACATAATATTGTTTTAAAAAGTCAACGGATCAGTTTTTTGAAATAACTGCGATATGAGTTTAGAATTGTTCTAAAATATGTTTTATAATTTAAACAACTTAGTAATAATTATTAGAACATGTCTAAACATGTTCGGCTCGTCAATTCCAGTTTTAGGGTCGGTTCGCAACCGAAAGTCGTGAAGTTTGACTTCTGCGTTGACTTTCGATTATGAACCGAACTAGATTAGTTTGCTACTGATTTAAGGTTCCGTTATGATCATAATATGATGTAACATAACCCTGTAAGGTTATATTACACGATCATACTAGTAATCTAAGTTTTATGCAAGTTACCGTAATTATGCCATACTTTGACCATTATGCCCTTTTTAAAAAAATAAGGTTTTCGACATAAATAAGCTTGCAAATGATTTACGTAATGATATGTTAACATGTTTAAAATATTTTGTAGTTACAAATCTGATCATAAACTAAGTTTGCATATAGTGTCGCAAATTGTGCTTTAAATTGACCAAAATGCCCTTTAGGCGCATAGATCGGTTTTAATCATAATTTTTCATACCAAACTCATTGCCTACTGATGTAATATCATAATTAGGATAATTTGGGAAGTCTATTCAGTTTACAAACTGAGTTTACGCATACGTTCTTGACTTATGCTCTTAAATGACGATAATGCCCTTTTCGCACCTAGAATGGTTTTAAAGCATAATTTTCATACAAAACCTTTGACCACTGATATGTTATATTAATTAACATGTTTGGGTCATATAAACCTGGTCAAAACATTAGTTTTCCTTAAACATCGCACATAACGTCATTTAACAATTTTAACGTCGTTTCGTCGCGTAGTATGGTTTTAAACCATAACTACCAACCAAGACTTGTTACCTACTGATTTTATAAATAATTTTAATTGTTTTACAGTAGGTACGTGTTATCAACTCAGATTCCCAAATTAGCCTTTGAAACTATGTGTGAAATCACCAAAATGCCCCTATGGAGCATAGTTTGGTCTTAAAGTATAAAACACACATATGTTTGATGTCTATGACATATGTGCTTGTGTAATCATTGTATAACTCCAAACAGTTCAATTACCAATAAAACATTGTGTTTTGATCCCGATATTTTTTTATTTATGTTTGATATTTTGCACGTTATGATTTTGGTTCGATTTCAAACTCCTAAACGGTTTCTGGGAAGTTATACGCAAATTGATGCTTAAACATAATCAGTTTAATGCGACATACACTCTGGAATAGTAACATAATCTTAACATACCTTAAATAACCTTTACATAACTTAGAAATAAGTTTTGAACGGTTTGGTATGGCAAAAACAAGTTTATTCGATCACATGGACTATTTGCGACAAACTGCAAAAGTCAGCTAATTCATATAGCAACATACACTCCGGAACAAGATCATAAGCTAAACATACCCTAAATACCATTAACATAGCTTAGAAATAAGTTTTGAGGGGTTCGGTATACAAAAATACGCCTATTTGATCATAGGGACTAAAAGCGTCAAAACCGCGAAAGTATGTATATGTGCATATCTTGCATTCTGACCATATCCGGACATCCAAATATTTTTATAATCATTAAAATATCGTATTTTAGTGGTAGGAATGCAAAAATACCGTTCGTTTCGCAATTTGGGTCGTTTTCGCATCCGTTACGATTTCCGTCGTAATTAACCGAAAAATGAAACCGTACAGCCAAATGAACCGACGTCCGTGACATTTTTTAGCATAATTCAAGTTAATTATCCTTAAATTCATCATGGAGCTTGAAAATAGGCTTGAAGGGTGTTACAAGTGCCAAAACGTGACGAAACAAGCTCAGGGACTAAAACTGCCAAATTACAAAATTGTTGTTCTGCATACACCATACGGACCGTATGGTGGACCCTTTACGGTCCGTAAGGAGGCTCCAGCACAACAAAATCTATAATATTCAAAACAGCTGCTGAACCTGATTTTAATCTTGGTTTTTGGATCTTGTGGGCTGGTTTGTGTGATCTCCAAGTCCCCAAATCTGAGCATAACATGTGTATGGTCATGATCATGCTTTGATCAACTCAAAAACACATGGAAATGATCCAATGGTGCTTGAATTTCTATAAATAGCAAGGCCTTTCAACACTTCAACTTGCTCATTCACTTCTTCTTCTCACATCTGCTATATTTAGGCTACCACACTTGGTTGGAGGCTTCAAATCTGAGTTTTCTTAGTCATCTTTCCAAGCTTAGGACACTTGTAAGTGTTCTTTCATGTCTTGTTATTTATTTCAAGCAAGAAAGACAAACAGTGTTTGACTTTCAGCTTTGACCATGATTTGGTCAAGACAAAGTTTGTTTGAACTTTGCAACGTGAGTGTAATCACGATGGTTATAGTCCCTTGCGTCTATACCTACTGATTACCACATGGACTAGTCGAAGTGACGAGTCAAAGTTTCGGTCAAAATGCATGATTTTGTGCATTTTGCGACGAAACTATTTTCGGGTATCAAAACACTTTGTTTTGATATCAAAATAGTTTTCTTACTTAGTTAAACATGTTTAACTCGTCACTTGTAGTTTAGTGCTTACTTAGGGTCGTAAGTCAAGAAGTCTAAACAACCGCTTAGACTTTCGAACCCGACCCGCTTGGTCGATCATTAGGATCCGACCAAACATATTTTGTGACCATAGTTGTATAGGGAATAACCTTCCGAAGTTATACCTTATGGTAACTTCGTTTAATGAGTTGTATGATAGGTAGTTTATATGCCTTAGGAAAATGACCAAAATGCCCTTTTTATGCATAATTTGAATTTAAGCATATGTAACCAAGTTTTTGACACTTAAACTGATTATGCAACATTATTAAACATAGTAGGGCATATAATACTTGTCATAGGGCTAGTTAGACCATCCGAATGCGCATTTTCGCAAATGACGCGTTAAAGTAGCGTAAACTACCTTAACGGATCATAACGGGTCATAAGAACTTAGGAAAGGTTCCAATTTAGAATGTAGGCTTTGTTAAACCATATCATATGAGTTCCAATACTCATTTGGTTTACAAGACCTCATTCTATCCTATCTCCCGTTTTAGGATCCGATTATTAACATATTTACCTATATTAGGTGCCGATTGATTCCGTGATCCTTCAAGTGTTACTTGGTCTTTATTCCAAGACTATTAAGCCATCTCATGTGAGTACATAGTCCCCTCTTTTACTTTTTGCAAATATTTTGGGGTGATACACATGTGCCTATTTGTTACTTTCATGCTTTTATGACATATACTTGCTATGTTCATCTAGTACACGTATGGTACTTGATTTCAATTATGTTTTGCTATGTATGTTGACTGAGCATGCTAGCACATTGATTTCATAGACACTTTTGCTGCATATGTTTACGCAGCATATGGGCACATTGATTTACAATACATTTTTTCTATGTATGTTGTTTGAGCATGCTAGCACATTGATTTCATGGACATTTATACTTCGTATGTTTACTTAGCATACTTAGTACATGGTTTTTACATGACATGCTTACATTTGGTATGACATTTGGTATGTTTAACAGGACAAAAATACATTCATTAACATTGATCACGCTGCTCGGTAGTATGTAGTGGTACCATAGGACTTGACAAATCCCGTTCCGGGCTTCCTAGGTTTGTTTGGAAGCAGGGAATGACAGAATCCGAAAACATTTTTGATAGACCTTTAACTTGTTAAGGGTTTATCCGATAGTCTCAAGGCTTGAATGTATGCGATAAACATTGCAACATAAATGTTCGTAACAATAAAGCATTGGTTTTGCAAAACATAACTTTTGATTTAAACTTTGGTTTATTTAAAGATATTGTTTTGTACATGACATTTGATTATACAAGACATTATACATATGGTTTGAGTAAATACTTTTTATTCACCATACAAGACATTTGATTACACATTGACATTATACATATGGTTTGAGTAAATACTTTTTTTTACTTGCCATAGAATACATTTATTTATGCAAGATATTGTTTACATTTGACATTGGACATTGTTTATACATAACATTTTGACATTGGTTGACAAGACATTTTGATGGTTTATTGGTAAGTGATATAAATAACGAGGCATGTGTGATATGATAAAAGCGTGGTGGATACGCCGCTGGTATTCCTATATATAAGTGCTTTTATGATATTACATATCGTAGCGTTATTTAAATCACTTCAACAAAGACAAAGACATGACACATTTTATACAAATGACATATTTTCACAAGACATTGCTTTATAAATGACATATTTTATACAAATTCATTTTTACTTGGTTATTTATTTAACCATGCATTATTCTTTTATTATCATTTGATTTTCACATCGATTTTCTTATGATTTTATAAGATAAAACACTTTTTAAAGGTTCATGACTACTTTTTGTTAAAACACTTCTTTTAACTTACAAGTTATGAATCCTTCATCAACAAAACCTATGTATCTCACAGGCATTTTTATGCTGACGTACCTATTTTCACATGTGTTTCAGGAGCTAACGTATGATGACGATCGTGACACACTTAGGCGAACTTGGGCCTTAGTGACTTAAAATCAAGCATGACAAGTTTAATTTATGTTCCGTTTTATGTTTAAACAAAGACAATGTAAACATTAATTCTAACAAAACCAAACTTTAAATACCATGGGAGTTGTGAAACAATAATTCTGTTACGACACTCCCCGTCGTTTCCGCCGCGGTTTGTTATTTTACGCGGTCGGGGTGTGACAATATCCTACTGATATTATATCATAAATAAAGTGTTTTCACAGAATGTTTATGGTCGTAACATCAGATTGTACGTAAGTTCCTTTTATACGTCGTAAAATGACCAAAACGCCCTTATGAGGCATAATTTGATTTTAAAACCTTAACGGGCATACAAGTTGATATCCTAGTGATATTATAACTTGTTTAAAGTTTATTGGCATATGGAACTTGTTCATGACTCATCCGGTTACTCGTTATCGCTTATACGCGTACGGTTAGACTTACGTAACTAGTTTCGTAAGATTACCGAAACAGGTTTAACCTTATCACTTTTACTTGAAAATCAAGAATGTATTTAGTTTAACCATATTATACAAGTCTTCATACTTGTTGGGTCTAGATTACATTCTATTCCGGTCATCGCTTAATCTAGCGTATCGTACCGTTATTAATACTTTAAGCTAGGCGGTCTAAGTCTATGACTTAAATAAGACCCGTTAGCATTCTAATTGGTTATTTATACCATCATGTTGATGCATATTTTGTGTCTGTAACTTTTCTTTATTAACGATGTATTTGTACGGTCTTTTTACGTTATCGAGTTTGTATTTCCGTCCATCGACCAAGTCGGATATCCTCCTATCCTACTTGTGTCCGACAGTTTGTCTCGTCGTTATGTAATGTTATATGAAACAATGCATGTTGCATATTTGGGTAGTTTATGTTGTTTGTGTGTTTATTATGTTTGCTGCAAACTGTTTGACAGTTTGCAACACACAACTTATGCAGCCCTCGACGAAACACCATGTTTCATTGAGTACATGTATGACGAAAGACCTTTATGGTCATAACACCAAGTTTCTCCATGAACAGTGACGAAACACCTAGTGTTTCGTCATCTATGGTGTTTCGTCAGGCCCAATTAATGTTTCGTCGACTTCTGGGCTGGGCTGCCTATATAAACACAACATGGTTTCACACAGAAACTATGAGAGCATACCTACTGTGAAAGTTCACTATCAAACATTGTGTGTATTTGTTTGATCCTTGTTCTCATCCTGTTAATCAATTGACTGTGATTCGTTGGTTATATTGTGTTGTCATTATCTGTGTTTGGTTTGGCATCGTTAGGGGGATTCCGCACTCGTGACCGTGTTTGTGATAAACAAGGGTTTGGTTTCGTAATCGATCCTCCGAGAATCGGGACCTACAAGTGGTATCAGAGCATTGGCTCTTATCCTTGTTTAAAACCAAACATAGTTGGGATTTTATCAAGTGTTGTTGATTTTCTGAAAATTGTTCTTGAAACTCATAAATATCTGGAAAAAGCTTCTTAAAAATCTGTGAAAATCTTGTTTGTTTTCCAAAGTTTTATCAAAAACCTTTGTTGTATTACTTGTTCACGTGATAAAACCGGGTTTTCAATGAAAGTTTGTGCAAATTAGTGTTACGGAAAATTTATCCGGTGAAAAACCTTGGCCGGAAAGTTCATATCTTGAAGTATTCATCAGTGACCTTCAAAGTGTTCTTAAGATATTTATTGATTTTACATTTAAAAGATAAATTGGAAATGGATTAAAATATTGGACACCATGCTGGTTGGTAAGATGAGTATGTTGTAAGTTGAAATCATGTGTTCTTTGTCAGACAAAAGATAAGATTTCCTTTGAAAAATCTCACCAACTTTCTCACCAACTATCTGTGACCTTATCTCGACGAAAGACATAAGCGACGAAACCCATTGTGTTTCGCCAAAAGGAGCTTCGACGAAACATCTAGTGTTTCGTCAAAGGTTCTTCGACGAAAGTTCTTGACGTTTCGTGGCAAGTGTGTTTGACGAAAAACCATCTTTCATCAAACCTGGTTTTTCGCCAAAGACATAGAGTTTCATCGAGACACTTATCACATTTTCACAGAGGCTTTGCAAAACTATCATAACAGTTTGTTTTGAGGTGTGTGACCAGGTATTATCTTTCATACATCAATCATGAGTAGTACAAGTCCATGGGATTGGAGCACGGACCCAAGACCAGGTCAAGATCAGATCTCCGCAGCCGCGTGGTTAAGGAATGTTATGCCACCACAATCTATAAATGCAAGTAAATGGGCATTGGTGACGAACCAGAATCAAAGCATTCAGAATCTGCTGTTAAGTGAGAGTGAAACGGGTAGCAACAATCGCCCGCCAAAGCTTAATCATATGAATGACTATCCATCTTGGAAGGGACGTTTTCACACATATGTTCTAGGGCAAAATACCGAGTTATGGACGTGTTTCACTTCGCCATACAACACAGTCCTCGAAGAAGCAGGATCAAGTGCGGCGACTTTTTCAAATATGTTAGAATATGACAAAAAGGCATATGATCTGGAGAAGAAGGCGTTTGCTATTCTTACACAAGCACTTCACAAAGAAATCTATCATCAATTCGCTTACTGTACTAGCACAAAAGCCTTATAGGATGCCTTGGTAGCAAGAGGAGAAGGGGATGCGGCTACAATGGACAACCAGCCCAACCACAACAACAGCAAGCAAGTTATTGTAACAACCCTCCACCCCAAAACCCTAACACAGTCAGAGTTGATACTTCAAACCTTTTGAAAGTTAGCATCGAAGTGGTAAAGGAGCATATGGAACTAATCAATACAATGGTCAGTGCCTCTTGCGGATTGGTCGCAGGTCAAATTGGAAACATTAATTTGACCAACGAAGATTATCAACTAATAGACTGTGATGAAATGGAGTTAATGGATATCAAGTGGGCATTCGCAAGTGCTGTTAGAAGGGCTAAGGATTACATGAGTCGAACAGGAAGAACATCCTTAGAAAGCAAAAAGGATACAAAGTACGGTTTTGATAAGGATGCGGTTACATGTTTTAATTACGGCGAAAAAGGTCACATCAAACATGAGTGCACTCGACCAAGCAAACAAGGCAACCAGAATCCATTCCGAAATCAGACGAGTACTTCCAATGCAAATCAAGACAATCGTGAAAGAAGGATGGTAGTTGTGAACAACACCAACAACCAGAACCAGTCTGGACCTTCAAACACCACCAGAGCATTAGTTGTCCAAGCTGATGAATGGTGTAATTGGTCTGTACAATTTGGGGATGGTGATCAAGAAGGAGGAGGAACAACAAGCTATGCAAAGATCATCAATCACATCAAGCATGTTCACAAGGAAGAATTTTCTGAAAGTGATGATAGTTCGGGTTATAGCGGGAGTTCTGATGAAGAAAGCTCGAATTCGGGTGGTTATAATTCAGAATCTGATGTGAAGGAAAAAGTGAGTTCTGATATTGATGATTTATTGAATGAAGCAGAGGAGTTGAAGTGTCAGAAAGCTGTTCTGATCAAGAAGGCTGCTGTAGCATCAAAGGAAATGGAGAAGTTCTTCTCTGAAGACGGATCTTTTTCTTATCAAACTGCCTTTATGGAAAATCTCTCAGCCTCTACGAGTCAGGTAAAATCCGACACTCCTACTCCTAGTGTTTGTAACTTATGTGCAAATTTGAAAGTGGAATCCGAAAAGGTTCATAGTCATAATCAAAGTTTGGTTATTGAGCTGTCTAAGTGCAAAGAGGCAAATATGGCTTTAGCTAGAAATGACAAGGATTTTAAATCTGTAATTGAAACCTTAAAGAAAAGTATTTCCGAACTAACAAAAATTGTTTTCAACAAGCAAATTGGTATTAACAATTACTTTAATATCATCGAGGAAACCAAGAAAGAGCTAGCCATTGCTAAATGCGAGCATCATGCAATCAAGAAAACAATTTGGAAATAAAAAACAACCGACAAAGCAACAACCTATTGCTTCTAAGGGTAAACAACCAGTTCAACGAGCTCAAAAGCCTAAAGTTTCTCAATCAAAGTTTGAAACTAAAGGAGCTCGTTACAAAAAGAAAAGCAGTGATGTCAAATTTGTTGCATCGAAGGGTACTGATAAAATTGAGACTTTTGAAAACAAATCAAACACCGATTTTGTCCAACAAGTCAAGATTTTAAAACGTAAAAGTCAAAATAATTACACTCAATATACAAACGGGTGTGATGAAAAAGCAAGTACCTCAGGTTCTACAGGTTCGACAACTGTTCATCGATCGGATTCTCCTAAGTTTGTTGAAAGGAGAATGTGTTTTAAATGTGGGGAGTTTGGACATATCATTAAAAATTGTACAAATACTCCCAAAGAGAAATTTGTTGATAGAGCCCCACCTGAAAAGGTTCACCCACAATGTCGTTCTGTTTCACCAAAACATGATAAACGAACCGTTAAAGAACAAGAAACAAAACAACGACGTCAAAACGTCAAGGCAATTGAAAAGGCTTTAAAATCTAAAGTCAAATATGTTAATAGGGAACCAAGTTCATCAAAATCATTAAAACCAGAGGTTTCAAAATCTTTTCATAAAAATCAAATTGGTAAACAACATCAAACTTGGAAACGTAAGACGGGCGAAAGTTCAAGGGGAGCTGTTGTGTTTGAAAATCATCAGGAAATCGAGATCACTTTTCGTGATGCTTAGGCAACCCAAGACCACTAAGGCTTGGGTCCCCATCCTCAACTGATCATTGGATGATATGTGCAGGATGTTCCAGGAGGAACTGTTAATAGTCATTGGATTGTTGACAGTGGAGCATCTAGGCACATGACAGGTGGCTTACGGCTTCTGTATGATGTGAAAAACATTAGAGGAGGTTATGTCGCGTTTGCTGGAGACAAAGGCGGATATATCACTGGAGAAGGAATGATCTCCAATGGTGTTGTATGTTTCGATAAGATCAATTATGTTCATCAAACTGATCACAATCTTCTGAGTGTGTCGCAAATCTGCGATAAGAAATTCACCGTGCATTTTGATGATGCCGGTTGTCATGTGCTGAAACCTGGTTTCAAAATTCCTAAATAATGGATTCTCTTATCGGCTCCAAGAGTTAATGATCTTTATATTCTTGATATGAGCCAAGCGATTACGACATATGCGCAAGTCACACGTTTTGTCTCAAAAGCCACAGAGTAGGAGTCTATATCTTGGCACAGACGAATGGGGCACATTCACTTAAGAAAAATGAACCATTTGGTGAAAAACAATCTTGTGAATGGTGTGCATGTGAATAATTTTCATCTACAAGATATCTGTGTTTCGTGCCAGAAAGGGAAGCAAACGAAGAAGTCTCACCCGCTTAAGAAAATCAACACTGTTAGCATGCCTCTCGAACGTCTTCATATGGACCTCTTTGGACCCATGAAACACAAGACAACCTTTGGGGATGCTTATTGTCTAGTGGTTACTGATGATTATTCTAGATCTTCTTGGGTAGCTTTTATGGCACACAAGAGTGAAACTCCTGGAATCCTCAAGGATCTTCTTACCATGCTGGAAAATTTATACACGTTGAAAGTGAAGCGGATCCGAAGCGACAATGGCACTGAGTTCAAAAACTGTGTAATGGATGAGTTCTGTACTTCCAAGGGCATTCTTCATGAATACAGTTCTCGCTACACTCCACAACAAAACGGTGTCGCTGAGAGGAAGAATCGAACGATAATAGAGACTGCAAGAACGATGTTGGTAGAGTCGGAGCTTCCTGTTCAATTCTGGGGGGAGGCTGTGTCTACTGCTTGCTACACGTTAAACAGAGTTCTCACAGTTAAAAGGCATGAGAAGACTTGTTTTGTGTAACACCCGTTCTTATTATTCAAGGTTTAACGCATATTTTTGTAGGAACAATCATGTAATTAAGATTACATAAACATTGGAAATACGGGTTTATTAAAACTTTTACAAATCATAAGTTATTCTACATAACGTGATCAATTTCGTTGTTTAAAATTTACAACGTGGCAAAGTGCGGAAGCGTGTATCTTTATCGTGTTCGGTTCTTCGCTGAGCTTGATCGTCTTCCGGCATCCAAAAGTACCTATATTCCATAAACATGAAATACTTTAGTCATACGGGGTTTAAAACGTGTCTAAACGAATCCGGGAATTTAAACTAAATAAAATATACTTTGTTTCTGGGTCCACCGTAACTTACGGTGACACCGTAAGTTACGGTAGCCCCTGAAAGTCTATCATTCCACCGTAACTCAGTATGTAACCATCGTAATCATATCAGCTCCACCGTAACTTACGGTGGCATGACTAAATCAAGTATACGCAATCATATGTCTTTTTCTGGATTAATAATGACATTATTAATGTGCAACGATTTTCTATACAGCTGTTGTAATTGACCATTATGACCCATTCAAAGTCCGAACTAGATTAACATGTTCAAAGATGGATCGTAGAAAACTTCAATACCTTCGCAAGCATATAAGGTACACCTTCTAACGAATTTTCTATGATTTTATATGATTTTTATAAAATCAGCACAGCAACTATATTTTCATTTTTCAAACAGCTTTCAAGGTTTTGAACAGCTGTTTAATTCATTCTTTTGGCCTATTTAACAACCACATTTGTTTCTTATGGTTGAAAACAGTAAAAATTTACTTCATAAGCTTTCCGAAAAGGTATAGAACACCCAAATCGGATAAACGGTTGATTTTATATGATTTTTTTAAGATTAGTCGAAATCCGTATAAAAAGCTGCGGAAATCATGTTTAGGTTCATTTTAAATTCGAACCAAACCATCAAATGCAACCCATTTCCATGGCTAAAACCCTTATTAAACTCTTGGTAATGGTTAGAAACCTATAACAAATATAATGACCATCGTCCGTAACATTTGGTTTACCTATTAAGGTAACCAAAAACTTATTTTAGACTTCGTTTAACTCTCAATAGCCTTACATTTAAATGAGAGTTATCTTATTATGCGTACCTGGCTCGGATCATTACATTGACCCATTTAAGTACCTTGCCTCAATATCTACTAAGTAATAGCGATGTAAATATCCACTCGATATTTATTTCTGAAATCAAACAACTCATCAAACCATTAGTCGATATTGTCAAAAAGTGATATTTTCACCTTTTGACCCGTTGGTCTAAATGACCGATAATATTGGCGAGATAAAGCTTATTGCCATCTCGTCTACACGACTCGTTCCGATTTACACCGCACGGTCGTTTTAACTATAATTCACCTCTTAACGCTTTTTGGCCTAATAAGGCTTACGAAATATGTATCTTTCAAAACCAATAATTATTGTCAACAAGTGTCCAAATTTCAATTTTACCCTTATTGGTTATCTTGTTCCGTACGACTACACGCCGGAAACACCATATCTCAACTTTCCATTTGTCTTGTTCGAAATCAAAACAACAAAAGGACATTCTAAACTATATGACTAGTGTAAGCTATACTTACCTCGCATCCGAATATGTTTTTCTTCTCGTGCTTGATTCGTTTGACCGCTTCTTTCCCAAGCCTCCACCTAGCTCGTTAGGCGACAAACTATCATCATTCACAAGGTGGTTAGATTAGTCATTTCAATTCACGACTATTCCACCTCACGTATTTTCTATGTCGAAACTACTATTTGAATTTATCATTGGTTAGTTTGACTTTTAAAAGTCAATTGACTTACCAACATATTCATATGCACATTTGGTTCATTGAACTCACTTAGGCATATTTCATCCGAACTCTTAACAAAAATCAAATTTTTACATACTAACTAGTAAGCCGCGATTTCATTTAGGCATTTCATATCAATGAAAATTGGCTGTTTTTGGTGACTTGTTTAACCTGTTTACAAGTCTTCAAAAATTATGATTTTTTTATGTGGCGTACCTCTCGGAGGGTTAGCCCTTGAGTTAAAATTTCAAGATCTAACTCTTTACCAAAAATTCGTGAAAATTCATTTACTAAGCTGCAATCAGATTCGTCACTTCTGACTGCAGCTTACGGAAAAATTCATTAAAAATTCCTCGTTTATCCGATAGACAAAATTCCAATTGGCGATTCTTTTAATCGCTTAAAAATTTCTACAGTAAGAATTTGAGATCATAACTCAATTCCTAAATTGAGTTATGACATTCGTGATGGGCTGCAATTTCTGCCAGAAAACGCAGCTTGAACCTTTGATACGGAAAAATTCATAAAACGCTCGATTTTCGTCGAAAAAATGCGATTCCAGTGGGGTTTTAAAGATATTTCCTGGAATTACATTCTAGACTCAAGAAACACATTATTTTATCACTTTTTGTTCAGGTTACAGCCAATACAAATCGGCTGTAAATTCTGATCAAGAATCGTTTGAATTCAGCTTTCAATTTAAGCTTGTTCCTGACATCATAACACTATTTTTTTTTTTGCAATCAAAACCCTAAAAACATCTCATACATGAATTTAGTATCAACAAAAACTTGAGCTAAGCATGATTTCAACATATACTTGTCTAGGGCTTACTCCTAGACACTATATTGTTCCTATTCCATGCAATTAACAAACATGCATCATAAATTTTCAGATTTCCCAATTTCATGAGATTTTCAAGCTAAGACTTTTCATTAAATTTTACATACCTTTTGATCCTCTTGTGATGAAGATCAATAATCCATGCTTTAATTTCGATTTTGGACTGAATTGGACCTTCAATTTGCTAGTTTAGTGAAGTTCTAGGATTTTGAAGAGTGGGGATCGACCTGCTCTCTTCTTTGATCGACCAGACACCTCTAATTGGGGTGTTTGGTTTATTTTTATTTGTTTTATTAAATTCTAGTTTCAAGTTTTACAACTTAGGTCCCTCCACTTTAGTTTCTATAATAACTTTGGTTAATTTTAACCCTATTATAAGTTATTTCTAAACTATTAGCTAACTAGGTTAAAATCCCTAGTTAGCAAATTCTTGTTTATTTAAGAATCCTAATATTCACCGGGTTTCTTTTACCACTAAAGGTAAATTACCCGTCTTTTAGTATAAACGTGGTTTGATTACCAAACCCGTTTTCGGGGTGTTACAAGTCTACCCCCCTTAAAGAGGTTTCGTCCTCGAAACCTTTTCTTACATAATTCATTGAGTTTAAACTCAATGTATTTGATCCGAGATATCATTTAAACATTACTTATACTTTTAACCAATTATTAGTATTACCAGATAAGCATGGTAACATCTTTTTGGTCACTAATTGTCTACGTATCTCATATGACTTAGTGCAACTTAAAATAACGTAATCTCGTTATTTCCACTAGTTTAGTTAACTTAGCGATATCCATCGCTTTCATATACTATCGAATTCCTTACGAATCCGTTATTTTGACCCGTTTAAAGATCTTTAGTGAAATCTTTTACTTTTAGCAACAAATTCTTTTGTTTTCAAATTTATCTATTCGGTTCAGCTATACCGAATCTACCGCTTACAAGCAAACCAAATTTCTTGATTTGAATTGGTGACCTTAACCGGTCTCATTAACTAGTCTTATTAGTTCAGTTACTTTTATCACTCGCTTGGTTATAATGTGATTTTACTTCACATTACATTTCCTAACCGTGATCGTGTCACATCATGTTTAATTTGTATCAACCTTTCATTTTTGAAAATATCACTTTTCGAATATATCATCTTGCGCCTATCAGTGTCAAGACTTGTATCTTTCATGCTTACTATTTAAATTCCTATCAGAATTTATGTTTGTAAAAACATTATTTCTTACTAAAACCGAAGTTTTAGTTTTAGGATCTTTTCTTTAGCTTGTGTCAATCATCCATACCCGGATATTGACAGTCCGTAATTTAATCCTTTACAGTCTTAGTTTTATGCGGGGATTCTTAACTGATTTCCTCGCTTTATCCAATCTAACCCGTAGGTTTTATCACTTAGCCTTACGGGCTATTTTTTTATTCGACATTCACCTCTTTAGGGCGAAGTCCTTATAACTTCTTTCTAATCATGACCCGTGGGTCGTTTTAGTCCGTAGATTTCTCATTTGTTTATAACCCTAAAGGTTATGTTGATCCCGTAGATCACTCTTTTTTACTCGTGTCTTATTAAAATATATATTTGGTGTCAAAGCACTCTTTTTACGTTTGAAAATCATTTGGCTCAAGCTTACCGTTATCCGGCTTGCGCTTACTTATGCCTTCAAGCATTATACTTTATTCAACCCGTTCAATCTCAAAATAGTTGAATATAGTTATCAAAATTTCTGTTTACGAAATTTTATGGTCTTTTAGTCATAACTCATAATCCGAGTCTTTTGACTTTAAATTCGTGTTCTCGTTTCTCGGTTTACGCATGTGTTTAAATCCTTACCCATTAACCGGGTACTTTACCGAAGTCATTATTAGTGCAAGCATTCCGGTATACATCAAGTTTTCGTTTTAATTTGTTTGGTTGTCTTAGCGGAAGCCCTCGCTTTTATTCAACCAAACCTTTATTCTTTATTTGACCATCCTTGACAGTCTTTTAAACTATGAATGATGATTATCATCATTTCTTTACTACGACCAAAGTCAACGATTTTGATAGTTTTTCTCGTGTGGGCAATACCTTTGTTTCTATGACCCCGCGGGTCATTTATACTTTGGTTTTACAATGCCCTTTTTGTCTACCATGGTTTTTGATCGTTTTTCCCCATGTGGGCAATACCTTTGTTTCTATGACCCCACGGGTCATTTATACTTTGGTTTTACAATGCCCTTTTTGTCTACCATGGTTGTTTCATCAAAAATGACTTATGTCACGAATTTCCTTGGGTCTTTTATTTCTATGTGCGCCATACATCGTTTTTATGGTTCCCGCGAAAACCATTTATACGAGTATGCCCATGAGATTTCTTGACCCTAAGGATCCTTTAAATTTCATTCATCTTGACCTTACTACATCGGGCATAACTGCGCTCATTATAAGAAGCTCATGCTATCATGTGTTCACTACTTACTTGGCCAGAGTAAGCGATCAACACGTGGTACGCGTGACCTTATTATAATTACCACATCACGTCCCATGTAAGTAACTCCTCAAATTATCTCCATGTTTATGGTTTCATTTGGTAAAACTTTATTTAATTTTTAGTTAACAATTATTAGTTTTAGTCGTTTATCCTTGAACATGTACAATGTCCCTTTTTATAAACATTTATTCACATTCATTGATGTGATCATTACTTTTCTCAATAGGATTTATATTGAGATTACTTACTTGGATGATCACTCTCGTCCAAGTTTCTATATAAACAAGTCTTGTTATTCATTTGTTATTCATCATTGTGAATAACACATTTCCTATTAAACTTCTCTTGGAAATCAGGTTTTCCAAGTTCTATCATATGTGTATGCAACCGTTATTACTTACGTGTTTGTTGCATATAACGACTCGTACGATTAAATTTAAAAGTGTGCACCTGGTAATGCTTGCCCTAACGGGCTTCTCTTGTCATTAGTCTTGTTCGCGACCGTTACGCGATTTTGGTCCTTGATGAGTATGCTCTTCCTGTCATACCTCGGACCGTTCCATCATCATATCCATAATTCGTTCAACTCCCGTCATCTTCAGACGCGAGTGTCCTTCAATTAAAACATTCACAAGAGTTAGTAATGTGAACTTCAATAATCGCCCGTATTATAATACAAGGCTTTTTCTACTATACGTGTCAACGCGCGTATTTTCGTCAACTATATCAATCATTTAAATTGGGGTAACATATACCACACGATAGCCCTATGTGTTGTTTACAACACTTTAGCATACTAACTATTAACGTACTTGTACTTACCGGATTTGCGATCAAGCCTCGAACCGAACACTATTCTTTGTCAAGAGCATAAGGTTTAAGTCCAAGCATGGTTCCTCCCCACCATACTCGAATCTCTTAAACCAAGGCTCTGATACCAACTTGTAACACCCGTTCTTATTATTCAAGGTTTAACGCATATTTTTGTAGGAACAATCATGTAATTAAGATTACATAAACATTGGAAATACGGGTTTATTAAAACTTTTACAAATCATAAGTTATTCTACATAACGTGATCAATTTCGTTGTTTAAAATTTACAACGTGGCAAAGTGCGGAAGCGTGTATCTTTATCGTGTTCGGTTCTTCGCTGAGCTTGATCGTCTTCCGGCATCCAAAAGTACCTATATTCCATAAACATGAAATACTTTAGTCATACGGGGTTTAAAACGTGTCTAAACGAATCCGGGAATTTAAACTAAATAAAATATACTTTGTTTCTGGGTCCACCGTAACTTACGGTGACACCGTAAGTTACGGTAGCCCCTGAAAGTCTATCATTCCACCGTAACTCAGTATGTAACCATCGTAATCATATCAGCTCCACCGTAACTTACGGTGGCATGACTAAATCAAGTATACGCAATCATATGTCTTTTTCTGGATTAATAATGACATTATTAATGTGCAGCGATTTTCTATACAGCTGCTGTAATTGACCATTATGACCCATTCAAAGTCCGAACTAGATTAACATGTTCAAAGATGGATCGTAGAAAACTTCAATACCTTCGCAAGCATATAAGGTACACCTTCTAACGAATTTTCTATGATTTTATATGATTTTTATAAAATCAGCACAGCAACTATATTTTCATTTTTCAAACAGCTTTCAAGGTTTTGAACAGCTGTTTAATTCATTCTTTTGGCCTATTTAACAACCACATTTGTTTCTTATGGTTGAAAACAGTAAAAATTTACTTCATAAGCTTTCCGAAAAGGTATAGAACACCCAAATCGGATAAACGGTTGATTTTATATGATTTTTTTAAGATTAGTCGAAATCCGTATAAAAAGCTGCGGAAATCATGTTTAGGTTCATTTTAAATTCGAACCAAACCATCAAATGCAACCCATTTCCATGGCTAAAACCCTTATTAAACTCTTGGTAATGGTTAGAAACCTATAACAAATATAATGACCATCGTCCGTAACATTTGGTTTACCTATTAAGGTAACCAAAAACTTATTTTAGACTTCGTTTAACTCTCAATAGCCTTACATTTAAATGAGAGTTATCTTATTATGCGTACCTGGCTCGGATCATTACATTGACCCATTTAAGTACCTTGCCTCAATATCTACTAAGTAATAGCGATGTAAATATCCACTCGATATTTATTTCTGAAATCAAACAACTCATCAAACCATTAGTCGATATTGTCAAAAAGTGATATTTTCACCTTTTGACCCGTTGGTCTAAATGACCGATAATATTGGCGAGATAAAGCTTATTGCCATCTCGTCTACACGACTCGTTCCGATTTACACCGCACGGTCGTTTTAACTATAATTCACCTCTTAACGCTTTTTGGCCTAATAAGGCTTACGAAATATGTATCTTTCAAAACCAATAATTATTGTCAACAAGTGTCCAAATTTCAATTTTACCCTTATTGGTTATCTTGTTCCGTACGACTACACGCCGGAAACACCATATCTCAACTTTCCCTTTGTCTTGTTCGAAATCAAAACAACAAAAGGACATTCTAAACTATATGACTAGTGTAAGCTATACTTACCTCGCATCCGAATATGTTTTTCTTCTCGTGCTTGATTCGTTTGACCGCTTCTTTCCCAAGCCTCCACCTAGCTCGTTAGGCGACAAACTATCATCATTCACAAGGTGGTTAGATTAGTCATTTCAATTCACGACTATTCCACCTCACGTATTTTCTATGTCGAAACTACTATTTGAATTTATCATTGGTTAGTTTGACTTTTAAAAGTCAATTGACTTACCAACATATTCATATGCACATTTGGTTCATTGAACTCACTTAGGCATATTTCATCCGAACTCTTAACAAAAATCAAATTTTTACATACTAACTAGTAAGCCGCGATTTCATTTAGGCATTTCATATCAATGAAAATTGGCTGTTTTTGGTGACTTGTTTAACCTGTTTACAAGTCTTCAAAAATTATGATTTTTTTATGTGGCGTACCTCTCGGAGGGTTAGCCCTTGAGTTAAAATTTCAAGATCTAACTCTTTACCAAAAATTCGTGAAAATTCATTTACTAAGCTGCAATCAGATTCGTCACTTCTGACTGCAGCTTACGGAAAAATTCATTAAAAATTCCTCGTTTATCCGATAGACGAAATTCCAATTGGCGATTCTTTTAATCGCTTAAAAATTTCTACAGTAAGAATTTGAGATCATAACTCAATTCCTAAATTGAGTTATGACATTCGTGATGGGCTGCAATTTCTGCCAGAAAACGCAGCTTGAACCTTTGATACGGAAAAATTCATAAAACGCTCGATTTTCGTCGAAAAAATGCGATTCCAGTGGGGTTTTAAAGATATTTCCTGGAATTACATTCTAGACTCAAGAAACACATTATTTTATCACTTTTTGTTCAGGTTACAGCCAATACAAATCGGCTGTAAATTCTGATCAAGAATCGTTTGAATTCAGCTTTCAATTTAAGCTTGTTCCTGACATCATAACACTATTTTTTTTTTTGCAATCAAAACCCTAAAAACATCTCATACATGAATTTAGTATCAACAAAAACTTGAGCTAAGCATGATTTCAACATATACTTGTCTAGGGCTTACTCCTAGACACTATATTGTTCCTATTCCATGCAATTAACAAACATGCATCATAAATTTTCAGATTTCCCAATTTCATGAGATTTTCAAGCTAAGACTTTTCATTAAATTTTACATACCTTTTGATCCTCTTGTGATGAAGATCAATAATCCATGCTTTAATTTCGATTTTGGACTGAATTGGACCTTCAATTTGCTAGTTTAGTGAAGTTCTAGGATTTTGAAGAGTGGGGATCGACCTGCTCTCTTCTTTGATCGACCAGACACCTCTAATTGGGGTGTTTGGTTTATTTTTATTTGTTTTATTAAATTCTAGTTTCAAGTTTTACAACTTAGGTCCCTCCACTTTAGTTTCTATAATAACTTTGGTTAATTTTAACCCTATTATAAGTTATTTCTAAACTATTAGCTAACTAGGTTAAAATCCCTAGTTAGCAAATTCTTGTTTATTTAAGAATCCTAATATTCACCGGGTTTCTTTTACCACTAAAGGTAAATTACCCGTCTTTTAGTATAAACGTGGTTTGATTACCAAACCCGTTTTCGGGGTGTTACATTTTGAACTTCTACAGAAAAGGAAACCGGACATTTCTCACCTAGAACCTTTTGGCGGTCCATGCACTATGATTGAGCCGGATGGAAAATTTGGCGCCAAAGCTATTGAGGGTTTCTTCCTTGGATATGCTACTCCAAATTTTCTTGTATGGAATTTGGCAACCAAAAAGATTGAGTTATGGAGTGAAGGGTTCAAAGGTATACAAGTTCTGTTAGAGCTCCGGGTGATCCTTGGATGTTCGATTATGATGGGCTATTCGACTCCTTTAATTTGCCAACCTTTGACGAAGCATCTGCAGCTACTCAAATGCTATTTGATAGTGATAACGCAGCTGGCTCGCCATTGGTTAGACCTATTATTGTTAACCCCCAAGCTTCTAATTCGGTTAACAACACGGTTCAAAATGAGGTATTTGAAGATGATGCTGATTACAATGAGTCATCGGAAGATGATGAATACCATGATGCGAATGAAGGCACTTCAGCTCCGGTCGCTCCTGTTCAAGGTGCTTCTGTAGAAACTCCTCATGTGCAGAATGTAGATACTGCTGAAGGGAATGCATCCACTTCTACACCTATGCCCGGTGTGGAGTTGGTTGTTGATCTTAATCTTAACAATTTGGGTATTAACGCTTGTGTTCCTGATTTTCCTGAAACGAGAATTCATGATATTCATCCACAACAGAATATTATTGTATATGTCCAACGCGGTGTGCAGACGCGTAATCAGCTGAGAAACAACCAGAATGCTGGTTTATATTCAGCCATTAGAGAATCTGGTCTTCAAAACGATTGGTCCTTCGCGTGTTACGTTTCACAAGAAGAACCGAAATCTTGGAAAGAAGCCTTAAAGGATAATTCTTGGGTTGAAGCCATGCAGGATGAACTGCAGCAATTTCAAAAGCTAGGTGTTTGGAAGCTTGTTGAAAGGCCCGAAAACTACAAGAAAATTGGCACACGTTGGGTTTTCAAATGCAAGAAGGACGATCGTGGAGTAGTCATTCGAAGCAAGGCGAGATTGGTTGTTCAGGGATTTCGTCAGATCGAAGGCATTGACTACAATGAAGTTTATGCACCTGTTGCACGTCTGGAAGCTATTCGGATCTTTCTAGCTTATGCTTCATTTAAAGGACTCAAAGTCTACCAGATGGACGTCAAAAGTGCTTTCTTACACGGTGTGGTTCAAGAAGAGGTGCACGTCGAACAACCTCCGGGTTTTGAAGATCCGTTTCACCCCGATCGGGTTTGGTTGCTCAACAAAGCTCATTATGGTTTATATCAAGCACCTAGGGCTTGGTATGCAACCTTATCCAATTATCTGCTAGAGAATGGTTTTCGAAGAGGTCTTATTGATTGCACTCTCTTTATCAAGGAACAAGATGGAGATCTTCTGTTGGTGCAGGTATACGTTGACGATATAATATTTGGTTCAACTAATGATTCTTTGTGCAGGCAATTTGAGCGTGTGATGCAAAAAAATTTCGAGATGAGCGCAATGGGGGAAATGAATTTCTTCTTGGGCCTACAAGTTCAACAAACCGAGTCTGGGATATTCATCCATCAGACTAAATATGTTGGTGACATCTTGAGCCGATTCCAGATGTCTGATGCAACGCCCATTGGTACCCCACTTCCGCAGAATCACGGGATTACTCCGGATTTGAAGGGTGAAAGCATTAACTCATTATACTATCGCGCTATGATCGGATCTCTAATGTATCTCATAGCCTCGAGGCCTGACATCATGTATCCAACGTGCCTGCTTGCAAGATATCAAGCCAACCCGAAGGCCTCGCATCTTGCAGCTGTTAAAAGGATTTTTCGCTATTTGAAGGGTTTCCCGAACATCGGTCACTGGTACACTAGGGATGATAGCTTCGACTTGATTGCATACAGTGATTCTGATTTTGGTGGTTACAAAATTGATGGCAAATCAACAACAGCTGGATGTCAATTCTTAGGAAATTGCCTGGTCACGTGGCAGTGCAAAAAAGAAAACCTGTGTTACTACATCAACTTGTGAAGCAGAATACATTGCTGCCTCTAGTTGTTGCTCCCAAGTCTTGTGGATACAACAACAAATGCGCGACTATGGTTTTGAATTCCTATCTACTCCTATTTTTGTTGATAACAATGCTGCCTTACAGATCACTAGAAATCTTGTGCAGCATTCCAAGACCAAACACATCGAAATTAAATATCACTTCATACGTGATTGTTTTGACAAGAGATTAATCGATGTTGTTAAAGTTCACACCGATCACCAACGTGCCGACTTGTTCACAAAAGCTTATGATAAATCACGTTTTGATTATCTACGTTTGGTCAATGGCATTAAGGTGATACCCAAGTAAAACTTCTTTGGCTAATCGTTTTGTAAATATTTTCTTTAAAAACTCTAAAAATTCAAAAAGATTTTCGTTTTCATAACCTTTTAGCATTTTAGGAGGAGTAAATTCAAGAAAATACAAAAACATCTGAAAAAGTCAAAAATCCAAAAAGATGTTTTTACTTTCTGTCCTTTCGTTTGAAAAATTCAAAAATTAAAAAAAATAAGAAAACCAAAAATGAGTTTCTTGGATAAAGGAAGATGATGATATTCACTGGTGTGGTCGGTCAACATGTTCAATATGTAAAACAAAAAATTGAGAAAAGATAAGTATCTCTACTAACGATGTATTAGTAGGCTCACAATCAGACTAAAATGTGCAGGATGATACAAACCTAACAGACTTCAAGTCAGGTGGGAACCATTCATTGGCATATGGTCTTGGTACCTAAATTTTGTTTGATTGATTGCCGAGGTTCTGAGATATACGGTCTTTATGCTGTGTTATCATCTGGGTATCATGGTTGTATCTTTTACCGAAAAATAACAGAGACAAAGTCTAGATCTTCCATGATACTATACATACGTGTACATACTGCATACGACCTCAATAAGTGATCAACAATCACATGTCCAATCAAAATAAGTGATAATATATCACATTTATCCGGGAGTCAAGTTCGTCTCTTTGCTGTATGTTTGTACTGACCTGTTCACGGACTTGCTCCTGTGCCCTCATGCATATGAAAATCAAGTTCTTCATCAATAAGTGATTCTATCACATAGGGCTTGTTTTCAAATAAAAAATAAGTGAGTATCTCACATTCTTTTATACGGTCAAACAGATGATAAACGGTATACTCACCGGTGAGATGAACTCTCATGCATACCTTGATACGGGAATGTGTCGTGAGTGGATGAACACCGACTTGTAAGTATAATCCTTACCGTAAATCGTATCTCCTAATTATGATTACATCTGATCAGTTTGAGCTTATGTGGACAACAATATCGATAATCGTGGTAGTATACTTATCTAAAGCTTTAAACAGAAAAACAAACATCATGTTGACTAAGACCGTAAGCTGGTATGATTCCTCTTCCTTGAAAGTCACAAAAAGGTTGCACTTGTACAGTCATTTATTGCTTTTTATAGCTTTTCGTTTAGGTTACCGCGCTTTAAATTCTAGTGTAGTGTAATTTGTAAAGTTCATTTTTGATTAGCCGAAGTTGTAACTTGGTATTTTCTCCCGAAAGCCTGAAACCTACTTCATAAAATGTCCTTGCATTTGGTAAACTCAATCAAAATGAAAATCTGTTCAATGTCCATTTGATACTTGAACTTGCATAGACTTATGTCTAATGCACATTTCATAACATTTTAACTTATTGTGATTGCTTTCGAATATAGATGGCACCGAAAGAAAGGAAACGCAAGCCTGCGACCAAGATAACTGATAAACCGGAAGAACTTGTGATGTCCGAAAGGCGTCATAATATGATTGCCTATCTTGATCTGGAAGGAAAGATCACCGAATTAAAAGAGATCACGCAGTGGATAAGGGAGTCACGGATAAACAAAGCTGTTAGTTTTTCAACTCTAGTTTACAAATCACTCGTCAAAGCATTCTGGAATTCTGCAAGCGTTGTCCAAGTTGATGACACCGAAGTTATTCAAGGGTAAGTGAATGACGTGAACGTGAATGTCTCACCGGAAATATTGAACACCGTTCTAGAACTGCAAGACGATCCGAATGCACCGTTCTCTATTTCAATCATGTGTACACTGGGTTGTCTTCTAAGGATGAAGTGTATTGGTGATATCTTCAGTAGTCAAATTAACAAGGGAGATCTGCCCATACGGTACAAGTTTTTATTACACGTACTTATTCAACGTCTTAGCAACAGGCGAGCTGGCTATGACATGGCAGGCAACGATCTCGTTGGACTCATGGTGGCATTAGTGCTGAACAAACCGTTTAGCATTTCAAAGTACATCTTTGCCAACATGAAGGAGAACATGACAAGAACTGTTGGTCGAACGACTGGGCATAAATTCTGGATGTATCCTCGGTTTCTACAAATGATCATGAATGTCCAGCATCCCAATCTTCCAAAAGCCGACAACGACATCTTGAAGATAGATTCGATGATAGAGCATTCACTGAAGATATTCAAGGGCCTTGCAATAAAGAGATACAAAGAAAGCAAGCCGCCTAGGAAACTGTTCGGTGCTCTTGGTAAAACTGACTACATTGCTCCAGAAGATGACAAATGGCGTCACAATGATAGCCAGTCTGATGATGAGGAGCCGAAGTTAAAGAAGAAGATGGAAGAAAAGTTTGGTCGAAAAGATTCTGGTTCTTCTGACAGTGAGAGTGATGGTGATGATGAAGTTGGTGATGGTGGTGATGCAGGTGCCGTTGGTGCATCTACTGCTAGTGCATCGACTGCTGGTAAAGCTGGTGATACTTCAGTTGGTGGTGATGAGGAGGATTCTGAATCGGACGACAATCCACCTGAGCCTGGGTACGAAGTTTATTTCGATGAACGTGGTGTTAAAAGGATCAGGAGGATTAGACAAGAAAATGACCCTGAATACGTTCCTTCGGATACCGAAGCGGAACATTTGAAGAAAAAGCAAACGGTTGTCCGTCGAAAGAAGAAAGCTAGAAAGTACTTTGGTACTACATCTGTGCAGCAATCCGTCCCTCAGCAAGAGCCTTCTCAAGAAGTGGAAATGGATCCAAACCTTGGATTCACGGCTACTGAAGCTACTGCTATGACTTATTCTCCTCCAAGATCATCAGAACCAACTCCTGTAGTGACTTCAACTCCTGAAACTCCTACAGTGACTCCTCAAGCACCATCACGCTCTATTACATCGACAATTCATTCAACTACTTCACAGCTGACCGCAGAGCGCAGACAGACTATATTCTCTCAGATGTAGCAAGATGAAAAGGTAGACTTCCTATACTCTCAACTGCAAGCTGCTGCAGGTCAAATCAATCGACAATCGGACGTGATCAAAGTTACAAGAGCCGACATGATCAAACAACAGTTGGAGATAAACACACTGAATTCCACTGTTGGGTGAAAACAAGCAGAAATCACTCGCCAACAGGCTGAAATTGAGCAATTGAAAGCTGAAAATGCTCGCTTGAAAGCTGCAGATGAAGAGAGAGAACGACAGTTGCAACAGATGCAAGCGGCGGATAATACTCGTGGTATTGAAATGAACTGCATGAAAGAAAGCAGCACTAAACTTCAGAGGTTGGCCGATGCTCTCAAAGAAAGGCATGACTATATGTAAGAGTGGTACGATTCTCGAAACACCACAATAGTTGATGGAGTCAAGCGAATCACTGAAGGTTTTGAGTTTGTGAGAAAGCAGGTCAATATTATGTGGGTAAATCGATGTAAACAGCAGGAAGTGTTACAGAAAAGGGATCATGATGCTGAGGATCCAGGGAATCCTGACCCTTCTGCCACATCAGAGCAACTGCCAGCAACTACCTCTACTCAACTCGTTGTCTTCAAACCTTCGCAGCTTGGATCTGCTCAAGGAACCTCTAGTGGAGCCGTTGAATAGATGCAACAGCTTGAACAACAGCTTGAAAGCAGTTCTTACATCGAAAGCTCTTTGCCTGGTACATCTTCTGTTCCTAGCACTGCTGATCTTGCTTTGCAGGCTGTTCATCCTATCACTGGAGAAGTTCTTGAAGAAGGAGAGTTTGTTGCAGATCTTTCACAAGAACAGCTGCTAGCCTTGAACGAAATGAAATCAGTTGAAGATTCTGTGATTGATCAAATGCCTGTTGAACCAGAGACTACAGATGTTGAAAACATTGAAGAAATAGTGTTTGAAGGCGAAACCAGCAAATCAACGTATGTTCGAGCTGACGGAATGGAGTTTGATCCATTTGATGAAGAATGGATGAAATAGAATCAAGAAGACATTGATGAACAGTTGAAGAATCGTACGTCTTCTGATAATCCGACTGATTCATTCCAAGAATGGAGAAAACGTTTCTTGTCATAGGTTGAAAAGCCTACACCACCGGAAGCACAAGTCGATTTTCTGCAGTTTGAGAAAGTTAAGCCACATGGGAAAATCCTGAGCTGGATGTTCGTAAAGGAAATTCATAGTGTTGTGATCAAGCGCGAACACGGAATCCAGTACTTCAACTCCATGCTGAGTATTCTATTATTGCCGTTCTATGATGTTGCTGCCTTATCGAAGCTGGAGATCATTAACCATTCAAATTACTTCGGCACAACGCCATTTGCAAGAAAAATCAAGTTTGAACGGAAGAAAGGATGGAAGGATGAGTCGTACAAGCCACAGTTTTCGATATATCAACAGATCAAGTTCACGTTGGATCCGTTGACCAACACGGCTCGATACAAGCTCATTTACCAGCCAGCGAAGGTCATGAACAAGATTCCGTTGATGCCTATGGAATAGAACTTTCTTGAAGAAATGGCGTTGTGGTGTTACGACTCAGATACTCATGAAGCGGTGATTGTATTCAAGGGTGATCGTGAGAATTTTCGGATGTTAGATCCGATGTGGATCGTGAATATGTCGGCAAACGACATCAGCAAGCTATTTCGGCATGATATATTTTACGAAGACAAGGATGCTCATCAAGCACTACAATTTCAAAGCGTTGCTTGTTACTGTTTTTACCGAGGAATTCATGCCAGAAGCACCTGGACGCTGAAGCATTGAAGATTGAAGACCGAAGACCAAGTAACAGACAAGGGGGAGTTTGTTGATGCATATTTTGTGTCTGTAACTTGTCTTTATTAACGATGTATTTGTACGGTCTTTTTACGTTATCGTGTCTGTATTTCCGTCCGTCGACCAAGTCAGATATCCTCCTATCCTAATTGTGTCCGACAGTTTGTCTCGTCGTTATGTAATGTTAGATGAAACAATGCATGTTCCATATTTGGGTAGTTTATGTTGTTTGTGTGTTTATTATGTTTGCTGCAAATTGTTTGACAGTTTGCAGCACACAACTTATGCAGCCCTCGACGAAACACCATGTTTTGTCGAGTACATGTCTGACGAAAGACCTTTATGGTCATAACACCAAGTTTTGCCATGAACAGTGATGAAACACCTAGTGTTTCGTCATCTGTGGTGTTTCGTCAGGTCCAAGTAATGTTTCGTCGACTTATGGGTTGGGCTGCCTATATAAACACAACATGGTTTCACACAGAAACTATGAGAGCATACCTACTGTGAAAGTTCACTATCAAACATTGTGTGTATTTGTTTGATCCTTGTTCTCATCCTGTTAATCAATTGACTGTGATTCGTTGGTTATATCGTGTTGTCATTATCTGTGTTTGGTTTGGCATCGTCACGGGGATTCCGCACTAGTGACCGTGTTTGTGATAAACAAGGGTTTGGTTTCGTAATCGATCCTCCGAGAATCGGGACCTATACATCATTCCAGACTAGAGCCTTCCGATAAATTGTACCTACGCTTAATTAATTGAATACAGCTGAGTTATTATAAATCTTGCAATTTAAGACAGTAGCTAGCTCAGGTAAATACTCTTAACCTATTTTCCCTTATACGGGCTTGGGATACGGTAAAATATTTACCGCATGGTTGGGTATAGGATTCGAAGACCAATGTGTCGGGAAATTCAAATAACCCGTTTTAATTTGTATTGCTTGACTGAAACATTGGGGGTTAATGCGACCGTGTCCTGGATATCCTTGACTCATTTAATTGCAAATGGCCACGACTTAAGCACGGGGTGTAGGTATACACCTGACAGATGCGATATGGTTTATTATTCCCCCAAAAGGGAATAAGATATAAATTTTGATACCCAATATGGGTTCCCGAAAAGGGATCAGTGGTGTGTCGGTTAATCATGAACCGGCATAGTTTCCGGACCCCGCATGTATGAGCAAGTTATGTAAAACTGATAACATGAGATATAGTTTGTCCCAAGTTATAAAAGATTTTCCGTGCCTTGTGCACCTAAATCAATTTTTGAAAATGATTTAAAAATGTGTCGGTTGATTGTATTTACCAGTAAAAACTGACGTATTTTCAAAAGACTAAGTGACAGGTACAAATACGTAAATAGGCTGGAAGCTGCCCGAATTTGTTAGACGAGGAATTTGCAACTCCTTCGTATAAGTCATTAGTCTGATAAACTTCTTTTGTATATAATGATCCGCCTGTGGATTATTGTTACAAGCTCGTCTGTACTTATTACTTTGGTATTTTCAGACAATTGAGTTTGTAATAATATTTTATATTCCAAAGACTTCCGCTGTGCTATTTTGTGTATGTTTGACTATGACGATATCAATCTTACATCACGATACTCCCAACCGGGCCCACCAGGCTGAGCTGTAAATATCGGGGTGTGACAGTAATTGATTTTGGAGGAAATTGGGACGATCATTTACCATTAATAGAATTTTCCCACAACAACAGCTATCATACCAGCATCAACGCTGCACTGTTTGAAGCACTTTATGGACGAAAGTGCCGAACTACAGTCTGTTGGGTAGAGGTTGGAGAAAAACAAGTATCTGGTCCAGAGATAGTACAAGAAACAACGGACAAAATTATTCAAGTCCAAGTCAAGGAGAGACTAAAAACAGCAAGAGATCGTCAAAAGAGTTATGCAGACAACAGACGAAAACCATTGGAGTTTCAAGTTGGAGATAAGGTATTGTTAAAAGTTTCTCCATGGAAAGGAGTGGTCTGATTCGTTAAAAGAGGAAAGCTAAGCCCAAGGTATGTTGAACCTTTTGAAATTATCAAAAGAATAGGACCAATAGCTTATCAGCTACAACTGCTAGAGAAAATGGCAGGAATACATGATTTATTTCATGTATGTAACCTCAAGAAGTGCTTAGCGGACAAATCATTAGTGATCCCTCTTCAAGACATAGAGGTAAATGAGAAACTTAAATTTGTAGAAAAACCACTACAGATTGAAGATAGAAAGATCAAGAATCTCAAACACAAGAGATTAGTTCTGGTCAAAGTGAAATGGGATTCCAAGAGAGGACCAGAATACACTTGGGAGCTCGAGTCAGAAATGCAAAAGAAATATCCACACCTGTTCTAGTAGATCTCGAGGACGAGATTTAAAACAAGGTGGGGGGGATATAACAACCCTCGAAAAACACCCTAAATGCTCTAAATATACTCCGTATACACATAAACGAACCTGAATAACCCTAATTTTAATAAAAATCAAATAAAATAGGTCCCTCGTGGGTCGCGACCAACCTGGTCGTGTGCTTCGCGGGGCGCGACCGAGTAAAACCTGGCGAAACCCCATGCAGCCACGTGTCCCCTTCGTGTTAGATCTACGGTGGTGAGTCGCCAAGGCTAGGCCCTAGCCTAGTTCCCTCGCGGGCTGCAACGGAGGTAGAAGAATGGGCCGCGAGGCGCGAGGACCCCTGTGATCATCCTATAAAAGGAGCCCCCTGCTCCGTTCATTCTCGCTCAATTCTTTTCTCTCTCAAAGCCCCTATTATAGCAAAGTATTGCTCGATATAATACCCCTAAGAAGCGAAGCTCTACCTCGTTGTAAGTATTTTAACCCCCGATCACGTATTCGTTACCCTACCCGATTGATCTAGGGCTCCGCAACGCATGTCAAGGCTCTACCTGACTCAGTTCGTTTGAGTTATGTCTCGTGTTGTAAGGCTAATGTGATTTGGGTTATCTTACTAACACGTGTGCATTGTTTAATTTTAATAGATTATAATCAGGAAGCAACAGGAAGCCATAAATTTACCTAAGTCTACAATGTGAGTACATTCTCTTTTTCTCACCATTTGTGAGTCATTCTCTCTTTCTACCAAACTGTTTTACCAAAACCTCAAATGTTTTCAAATATACTTACCAGTGATTGAGTCTATGTATTCTACAATTGCTGCCGATATGTGGGGTTTTGTATACACTACTTGTAATCCGTTACTATTGGATGACGAGTTAGCCAATGAGTAACATAACCACAGTCATGGAACTATGAACACGACAAATACCGAATGAGTATATTGGTATAAATAAACATTGTAATCGCTCTCAATACTGTAAAGTTATAAAAGCTGTTTTGATTAAACTGGGATGCACTCGCCAGTATTTCTTGCTGATAAAACCTTTTTAAAACGCATTTTGGGTAACTTAATGTGAAGCTAATAGAAGCCAGCAGAGGAGCACTGCAGGCTTAAATAAGTGGCTATAAAAGTTACCTAAATAAAAAGGAGATTCTGTTTGCAATAATTAGGGTTTATCCCTATAAATGTATTATCAATGAAACTTGGGTTTTATCCCATTTATTTATGATAAAGGTTTGGTGTTTTGAACTCTGATAATATTTCCTAACTACGGTCCTGATGGTTTTAAAATTCCGCTGCCAAATTAATAAACACCGATACCACCTGCTCTGTGTCTCGCGACTTCTGCTTCCGGGGTTGGGGTCAGGTGCTGCGACATAATATGATGACAAGTGTCCCTCAAATGGTTTATTTAATTATATAGTATAGATCAGATGATAACTCGTAACCGAAAGCATGACACATGAGAAGCATATGGAACCCTATGCTTAGTTTCTTAAATATTTGAAACATACATTAAATTTAAACTAAATAATAATTATTTATAATTAAGTTGAAAAAATTAAACTAAATAATAATTATCTGTAATTAAATAGGAAAGTTATCTATAATTTGGTGGAAGAGATTAAACTAAATAATAATTATTCACAATTAAGTAGGAGAGATTGGAGAGAAAACTAAAACATAGATGGTCTAATATGATGACAAGTGTCCTCAATTGGTTTCTTTTATTATATAGTACTAGATACAAAACCCGTGTAAAAATACGGGTGGTTTTTAGAAAATTTACATACCACATTTTATTAAACGACGAATAACTATACATTTTTTAAGGTTTAATTAAAAATAGATTATAAAAATGGAATATCTTTTAAATAATAAATAAATAACAAACAAGTTTAATCGTTTTAAAACAATAAATCAAAACCTAAATACAATCGATGACACGTTATTCTATATTCCATTATCGTAAATCTTGAAACATCTCTTGATGCAAGATCCTTCACTGTTGGGGTATAGCGTTTAATAAATTTTTCATCTTCATTTCTTAAAACACAACCTTCACCACAAGATCCTACACAAGGAATAAGATGAAAATGGTTATGATATGCTTCAACTTATCTTTTATTGACACTGGTGACCAAAACCACACCAACCTTCAATACTAAGGCACCAACTCAGGATCCTAAAACAATAAGTCACAGCCAAGAACAATATCTATATCAAATTATCAACAATAATATGTGAGACTAAAAGAAAAAAGAAACTTTAATATACCGCAAGAGGAAGGACTGCAGGTGCAACCAAAGCATTCCCTTCTCTTGTGCATGTGTGAACAGAGGTTGATGAGAAATAGTAAGGCTACCAAATTAGCAAATTGTATATTAGCAACATCAAGCTCAATTAGATCAAGTTCAACTCATCTAAATCTATACTTACGACAGCTTACTATAACAAAGCTAATTAGTAGTTTAAGGAACAATGTTTAGGTACACAACTTGCAAAAAAAAAAAGTCCTAAAAAGGCAATATAGTTCAATAAGTTTGGTAAGAAAACCAAGATATATTTAAATTATAATCAGGTTAACAAACCTCGTAGATGGTTGCCCCAAATACAGCGTTATACAAACTACAACATACCAAGAAATGAACTTTCACTTCATAACACAAAACAAGTAGTTGGAAACGAACAAATCTAAGCTAGATTTAGCAGTATAGAACTGGAATGGTAAACTGAGTAACTTACGAGATATCTGCATAGCTCCTCGCATTTGTGATAATGATTTGTTCCTTTCCACGAAAGAATTGGCTGCAGCAGGACGATTCCTTCTGCTTTACATAGTGCGAGTTTAATTAAGGTATTACATCATTATTTAAGACCCATGTATTTTTTATAAGGCAGCAAACCTAGTTATACAGAAAGTAAACATCTTTTAATTTGCATTTAAGCCACCTTATGTTAGTGCTTCTCATTTTTGGATGTTCATATTGAGATTTTTGAGTTGTCGATGAGAAGCACTAACATAAGACGGCTTAAATGCAAATTAAAGGATGTTTTTCCAGAGCCGGCTATGGGCCTGTGCAAGTGGTGCCACCGCACAGGGCCCATAATATCAGGGGGGCCAAAATGTTTAAAATATATGTATATTTTATATAAAAACTTATTTTAGAACTAGTATACACAAATTAACTTTTCAGCTCAATGAAAGCAGCACTTGTTTCTAGATATGTTCCTTCCAAGTTCGAATCCCATTAGCTGTAGTTTTTTCCTTTTAGTTTTTCTTGGGTTGCTCCATGTTTTGTTTGGGCCTCAAGGTGTTGATTTAAGCATTTAGCATATTATATTAACAAGGTGAAAGGCCCCCATAAAGCTTATTTTTTTTAATTTTGAATTTTCAAAGCCTCCATCGATTTATAAGTTTTTGTCTCATTTAACCATTTACATAAAAAAACTTTACATGTTATCTTGTTTAAATTATAAATTTTCACATTTAAATTTGAGCTTCCTTCGATTTGTAATTTCTTTTTTTTTTCTCATCTAACCATTTATATAGAAAAAGTTTACATGTTTTGTTGTTTAAATTTGTAAGTTTTTTTTTTCTCATTTAACCATTTAAATAGATCATTTAAAGGGTCTAGATTTATGAACCAAACACGTTGAAGCCCAACACTTTAGAAGCCCAACTATTTTTGCTAATCAAATTTAGAAGCCTAGCCGTTATGTGTAATGGATTAATGACTTGGTCAAATCAATAAATAAACATAACCGACTAATAATTAGGGCCCAAATTTTTTATCTCGCACAGGGCCAATTTTTTTTTTGTGATTTTCGGAGACGGTCTTGTGTTTTTCACTCATATATTTAGGTTTGCTGGCTTATATATAATGCAGAAGTGTTAAATAATGATGTAGTACCTTGAATCAACCTACGATATTAAACTACCACGGGGGATAACACAAGCTCGTTACTAGTGGAGTCTCGAAGACCAACACAAGTTTACAATGCAAGAAAGAATAATGGGTAAAATTTAAATCAGGTTAATGTAATATATAAACTTTTCTAGCAAATTTCATCTAACTATAGTCTATATATAACAAAGGAGATCAAAACGATAAGAAAGGAGATCAAAACGATAAGAAAGGAGATCAAAACGATAAAATTGGAGATCAAAATGATCTTTAGAATGACCATATATATATATATATATATATATAGGATTAGGTTCATTTGTGAACGACATCTTCATAGTGAACTGTGTAAACTAATCAGGAGCATTGATTTCCTTTTTAGTTGTTAACGGTAGGATTATAATTATACAATAAATTAGTTTTAAATCTTTATTTTAATCATTGAATTTCATTTACACTTTTAATTTTGGTAGTTTTCTTAAATTGCATAATTATCTTCTCTATCTCTCTTAATTCAAAATAATGGATTTTTCTAATTTTATATTAATGCAAGAATGGATTATTTACAGAACCTTTGATTACATTTTTTTTATTTTTTGATTAAAGATTCAATTTTTTTTACAAGTGCATATCCATGATTATTCTTCATCTACTCATCATGAATCTTGTGTGATAAGGTACACTTGTTCTGAACATATGTATGAAATGTACATATGTGTACATACGTGTTAAGAATATGACTTGTTAATGTACATATATGTATATACGTGATGAGACTGTTATGTACACATATGTACAATGTCGAACAATCATCTCAGATACTTGCTATACACATATGTACCATGTTGAACAACCATATCATTAACTTCTTTTTTAGAAGTATATTATGAATGTACATATGTGCACATTACAAATCGGACGTGTACACTTAAAGAAGATGATCGGATGGAACAATATTTGTTAATGTACATATATGTACACACGTTTTTAAATTGTGAATACGTATAATGCATATATGTACATTTACTTCTATAGTGTTTTTAATCATGTTCTAGATGGCACAATATATTATATAATGGTTATATTTTTTAGAATTAAAAAATTAGTTAATTTGTGAGAGAAAAAAAATGAGAGATAATGTAACTAATTATTTAATTAGAGAGAGAAGTAGTTAACAATTTATCTTTATACCCTTTTCATTTATTTTTTACATATAAATAATTACAAAACTGTCATTATTAAAATTTCCAAGATCTAAACAATTTACGGCTCAGATTAGTTCACACAGTTCACTCTCAACCTAATGTTCACTCTAGACCCCTACCCTCTATATATATATATATGAACTTAACTGAATTTGAATTTGTCAACGTGTTCGGTATCATCTGCAAATTGTTTGTCAGATTTTCTTAAAGTAGAATCTTTCCAGTAGCATAAAGTATGTTAGGTCTTATCCAATAAAGATCAAGAAACGGATCAAATAAGAACTTACCATAACCCACAAGTCCTCCATATGAACATAAAATCGAAAGCTACCAAAATTGAGTACCAATTAACTATATAATGAACACTGCAAAATCTGAGCAAAGTCAAAGATGTTCTTTCAACATTTTGGATCATGTGAGTTATTTTAGATTTGGGTATGTCATGGACACTGTCACACCCCAACCGATGGCGGAATCATCGGGGCATGGCACTGAGCGAAACAAATTGTCCAGAAGTTTCCATAACGACTATCATTACCATTCAATTTAAATTAACATGTCCCATACCATGTCTCAAATAGTAAACAAATTATTACAGATAACATCTAGGCAAATATTCTTGTTCCGACAACTTATATTCAAACAAAATAGTTTATTTATTGGTTTCTAGGACCTCTGTTCCTAGCTTCAATTTCATCACGGCACAGAGAGCATCCTAGACCTTTCCTAGCCTCAAGTTCACAACATGCTAAACATGTAAACTTCCTAAGCACCTGTCACATACGTTAAAATAAAGTCAATACATATAATGTAAAGGTGAGCATACAAGTTTGATAACGTTTACGCATAACCAGCACGTACACATAGCGAAATGAAGCACGTTAGTTATCGACATAGACCCATCGATACCAATGACTGCGGGTTGACTGCCCGAGGCAATTCGCAATACATGATTACCACCGTAATCCATGCAAGGAAAAGATCCTTAACAACCCCCGTGTGAACGGGTGCTGAGTCCAAACTATAGTACTATCGTTGCTAAGGCAGGTAGACAGCATTCCATGTGTAAACACAACAAACAAGCATTCATAAGCCACGTATATCATGCGTTAACGGTTAGCGTTCAAGATAGTTGAGTAGTGTGATAGTTGTAGTTTGAATATTCGTAACATATGTAACACCCAAAAGTGCTTAAAGCAAAAAGGGATCGAGTATACTCACAGCGATTAATGGATTGAAGGGAGCGCTTTTAGCGAGTACGGTTAGCCTGAATAGATTCGGTAATGTAGCGATAAGTGGCGCGTAAAACAATACAGGATGAGAGTGGGTAGGATAGATGGTCGTTCGGATGGTCATCCGTGCGAACAGCAATCCGTGTGGATAGTAATCCGGCCGGTTAGTCATCCGTGCGGACAGTTTGTCCGGGCGGGTGACTATTCGGGTGGATTGTTTCTTCCTAAGGGTGAGATGTGTTTGTGTATGATGGCTTGACTTTTGAAGTTTTTGTTGTAGCATTTGAAAACCTTTAAGTTCTCTTACCCTTCAAGTCGGTCGAGCGGACGACAATCCGTCCGGATGGTAGTCCGTGCGGACAACGACTTTAAATGGTGAGTCACTTGGTGATATTGGTGAAATCCGTCCGGATGGTAGTCCGTGCGGACAACGACAATCCGCCCGGATGGTAGTCCGGTCGGATGAACATGTTGGAAATTGTTTAAGGTCTTAGTATCTCATGATCCGAAGAGTAATCCATTCAGAGGGTCGTCCGTGCAGATTATTCATTCGTTGATACTTAAACCTTGTTTGAATATGGGTCCCAAGTGTAGTCCATCCGGATGGCAACCCGTCCGGATAGCCTGTCCGTGCGGACGACATCTCGTTCTGGTTGTTCCATTCGTCTACCCTCGGTCGCCTTTGTCTTTCTATCGAGACGTTCTGATTACGTGTCAACCAATTGGAATTGTATTCTTACCCGCATGACTAAGCCGGCCAGGAATCACCCCAGCTTGGCCGGTCGGTGGCTCAGAATGGTCATTCTGGTCTAACCCGAAATCAGGTGTCTCGCGGGTAGAATCCGGATTGAGGACTAGTGCATCACTAACAGTGAGTCGAAGACTAGAACTGATCCGATTCTTATCGTTTTTGAGTGTAAAAGAAGGAGAAATCTTGGGTTTATTTCTTTCAACTCTATTATCTTTTGAAAAAAGTTTGGATTTATCCGAAGTCGTTGTGAAATCTTGTGGAAACCGTTCAAATCCGAGTTATTCTTGGTGGAATGAGGTCAAACTTGAAGTTCATGGGAACCTTATGATGACGTCATCCTAGAATACCTCAAATCTTGATGATTTCACGGTTACAAATTAATATTTAAAAGATAGAAAGGTGTAGAAGTGCGTATAGATCGAGAAAGTACAAGATTTAGGGCGAGATCTTACCTGGATTGAGAGAAATCGAAGGAAAGGTGAAGAGAGCGTGCTGGTCGGACGTCACTTGCCAAAAGTGGAAAGTTTGGAGGGTGACCCGTGTATTTATAGGATGCCAAAAGAGGAAATTGTCATCCGTCCGGATTGCACATCACCCGGATGGTCATCCGTGCGGATGGCAATCTTGGTCGGATGGCACTTATCACTATTCGTCCGGATTGCTCATCACCCGGATGGTCGGTCGGGCGGATAGCAATCCTGGTCGTATGGGTTATCACTTTCCCATGCGGCTACCCGTGCGGATGGCCATTCGGCCGGTTGGCGCCTGGGTGGTGTGTTTGGTGCGACGATCCTTGATGTTTCGGTTCCGATTGCGAGCGATTCGATAGGGTTTCCTAGTCAAATTACTTTTAGTCCCAACTACATCGTACCTTGTGTAATCTATTTCCCACTATCCATCCTAGTTCGATCGTGATTCGAGTTCGAGTTCGATTACATACGAGTTAGATGTCGAGTTTCGATTGAGTTCGCTTGATTACCACAACACAACATAAATAAACATGCACATGTAACACGTAAGGTACACACACGTATAATAACAAGTACAAATACGTAGCTCGAGTTGCGATTTGATGTCGATTTGGTTAGCATAGCTTGACTATTGATTAGTTAACTTTATCGCATTGTTACTTCCTATAGTTCACAGTCGTAGATCGATTGAATAACGATTAACACACATCGATTATTGCAATTAACAACACTTACTCTACATAATACAATTAAAATAAAGAAATTTCTACAAGTCAAGTTGCGCGAAATCGGTCGTTGACTCAGACCTTGACTTTGACTTTGACTTGTGAAAAACGGGGTGTTACAGCCTCCCCTTGTTTAGGGAATTTCGTCCCAAAATTAAGCTGAAAGCTATTACAACACCATGCCTCACATTGGAGAACTTTCTCTTTCTAGACTTTCTCTTCGAATAACTGCGGGTACTTAGCCTTCATGTCGCTTTCGAGTTCCCAAGTGAACTTTGCGCCTCGTTTGCCTTCCCATCTGACTTTCACAATAGGAATGCGTGAGCGCCTGAGCTGCTTGGTTTGGCGATCCATGATTTCAACAGGCTTTTCCACGAAGTGTAATGTTTCGTTCACTTGTAGATCATCGAGAGAAACATGTAAATCGTGGTCGGCTATGCACTTTCGGAGGTTTGACACGTGGAAAGTCGGGTGGACGTTACTAAGTTCCTCCGGTAATTCGAGTCTGTAGGCGACTTTTCCGATCCTTTCCAGAATCTTAAAAGGTCCAACATATCGAGGCGCGAGTTTCCCTTTCTTGCCGAATCGGACCACACCCTTCCAAGGTGATACCTTTAGGAGTACGTGGTCACCAACACCAAATTCACGGGGCTTGCACTTTTTATCGGCGTAAACTTTCTGTCGATCCCGAGCTTTCACCAGGTTGTCTCAGATTTGGAAAATTTTGTCTGTCGTTTCTTGTAATAGCTCAGGACCGGTTAGTTGCGAATGACCGATCTCGTGCCACACAATAGGCAACCGACATCTTCTTCCGTATAATGCCTCGAAAGGTGCCATCTGGATGCTAGAATGATAGCTGTTATAATACGAGAATTCGACCAATGGCAGGTATTTATCCCAATTACCATCGAAGTCTAAAACACACGATCGGAGCATGTCTTCAAGAGTACGAATCGTACTTTCAGTCTGACCGTCGGTTTGTGGGTGGAAAGCAGTACTTAGATTAAGCGTTGTACCGAGTTCCGTTTGAAGCGTTTCCCACAGTCGCGAAGTAAACCGAGCATCACGATCAGAGATGATGTCACGAGGCATCCCATGATTACAAATGATCTCGTCGGTGTAGATTCGGGCTAATCGTTCTATCTTGTAGTCTTCCCGTATGGGCAGAAAGTGGGCCGATTTAGTCAAACGGTCAACAACAACCCAAATGCTACCGTGACCTGATGACGTGTGTGGTAGCTTGGTTACGAAATCCATAGCTATACTCTCCCACTTCCACATGGGAATTGGTGGGTGTTCGAGTAAGCCAGAGGCTCTTTGGTGTTCGGCCTTGATTCTAGCACAAGTTAGGCATTTTCCGACATAGAGAGCGATATCCCTTTTCATACCCGGCCACCAGTACTTATAACGAAGGTCCTGGTACATTTTGTCAGCACCGGGATGAATAGAGTACCTGGACTTGTGGGCTTCGTCCATCAGAATCTGTCGCAAATTGGTTCGCTTGGGAATCCAAATTCGGTCTAAAAAGTGGAATATCCCATTCGATTTGCTCACAAGCTGGGCTCCATCGTGGTAGATTCTCTCTCTCTTCAAGGTGCGTTCGTTAAAACATGCATGCTGAGCGTCGCGGATGAGGGTTTCAAGATCATGTTGGGCTTGAACATTACGAGTGCTAAGCAGGTAGCTCCGTCTGCTAAGTGCGTCGGCAACAACATTTGCCTTGCCTGGGTGATAACGGATCTCACAGTCGTAATCGTTGAGAAGTTCTACCCATCTGCGTTGACGCATGTTAAGTTCCTTCTAATTAAAGATATGTTGTAGGCTCCTATGATCGGTGAAGATCGTACACTTGGTACCATACAGGTAGTGTTGCCAAATCTTTAACGCAAAAACAACTGCGCCTAGCTCGAGATCATGGGTTGTATAGTTTTTCTCGTGGATTTTGAGCTGACGAGATGCATAAGCTATGACCTTGTCTCGTTGCATAAGAACACAACCAAGACCAAGGTTGGAAGCATCACAGTAGACAATGAAATCATTGTTTCTGTCGGGCAATGTGAGAACAGGAGCATTGCAAAGCATGTGTTTGAGGGTTCGAAAGGCAGACTCCTGTTTGGTTCCCCAGACAAAAGACTGGTCTTTATGCGTAAGAGAGGTAAGCGGCATAGCGATCTTCGAGAATCCTTCGATAAATCGTCGATAATAGCCCGCCAGCCCGAGAAAAGAGCGGACTTCAGACGGGGTCTTGGTTGTAACCCGGCTCTTGACAGCTTCAATCTTCACAGGATCGACGTGAATACCCCGACTATTAACAATGTGACCCAGAAACTGAACTTCCTCCAACCAAAATTCACACTTGGAGAACTTGGCATAGAGTTGGTTCCCCTGGAGTAACTCGAGAACCTACCGTAGCTGTTGCGCGTGTTCGATTTTCGATTTGGAATAGATCAAGACATCGTCGATGAATACAATGACGAAACGGTCGAGATACGGTTTACACACGCGATTCATCAGATCCATGAAGACTGCTGGTGCGTTGGTTAAACCAAAAGGCATGACAACGAATTCGTAATGGCCGTAACGAGTACGAAACGCGGTTTTGGGTATATCCTTCTCTTGAATACGCAGCTGATGATATCCCGAACGTAGGTCGATCTTGGAGAAACACGTAGTGCCTTGTAGTTGATCAAACAAATCGTCGATGCGAGGTAGAGGATAGCGGTTCTTGATAGTTAACTTATTCAATTCCCGATAGTCGATGTACATCCTGAATGACCCATCCTTCTTTTTGACAAAAAGGACTGGCGCGCCCCAGGGAGAGGTGCTCGGGCGAATGAAGCCTTTCTCAAGTAATTCCTGGAGTTGGGTTGAGAGTTCACGCATTTCGGACGACGCAAGTCGATAAGGAGCTTTGGCAATAGGGTTGGCTCCAGGAATGAGGTCAATACGAAATCCGATATCACGACTTGGCGGTAATCCGGGAAGATCCTCTAGAAAAACATTAGGAAATTCTCGAACCACAGGAACGTCCTTCACTTCCTTCTTCTCTTTCTTTTCCTTCTCTACTGCTACAACGTTAGCCAAGAAAGCCCTGTATTCCTTGCGGAGATACTTGCTAGCTTGCACGCATGACATAAGCTTGAGCCCCTTTGAAGTAGTATCGCCATATACACACAATAAATGACCATTCGCGAGCGAAAATCGAATCATCTTGTCGAAGCATACAACTTCAGCATGGTTTTCTCGAAGAAAGTCCATGCCTATTATGACGTCGAAACTTCCGAGTTGCATCGGAATAAGGTCAATTGGGAAGATGTGATTGTTGAGCTCAAGAGTACAATCACGGATAACAGAATTGACAGCGACGGTTCTTCCGGTAGCGACTTCAACATCGAATGCCGAGGAGAGTTGGGAACGTTTACGATTAAGGAGTTTCTCAAATTCGAGCGACACAAAGCAGTTATCAGCTACAGTATCAAACAAACATGAAGCATAAATACCATTCACAAGGAATGTACCATTGGCCATGTTGTTGTCGGCCTGGGCTTGACGCACGTTGAGGTTGAAAGTTCTGGCGCGTGCGGCCTGTTGTTGCTGCGGCTGTTGTTGTTGCTGCTGTGGCTGCTGTTGCTGAGGCTCTTGTTTCACGACCCTGTTTGGGCACACGTTGGCGAAATGGTTCGGGTCGCCACACGCGAAGCAGGCTCTGGCTTTGACTGCGGGTGCCAGAGGAGCTTGTTGACCTTGTGGGGCAGCGAGTAGAGCTTGATTGGCAGGAGCTTGACGAATACGGCAGTTGGCAGTAAAATGGCCGTACACGTTGCAATGGGCACAAAAACGGCAAGGAATTGCAGTTGGGTGGTGGTAGGTGCAAGTAGGGCAGAGCGGATGTGGTCCAGTGTATGCACGCTTTGCAGGCAGTGCATTGGCCATAGGCGCCGCTACTTGACGCTGTTGGGCAGGCACAGTTTGAATCGGTGCAGCAGTGATCGCACAATTCTTGTTGCTGGAGCTGTTCTTTCTCTTGTTCTTCCTCTTGTTGCTCGATGAGGTGGGTTCAGCAGTTGGTGCGGTAGCGGTAGCTTGATGCAGATGCTTCGAAGTTTTATCCCAGACACCAGCCTTGACCCGCTTGTCCTTGATTTTGGCGGCCAACAGATAAGTTTCCTCGATCGTTGTAGTCTTAGCCGCTTGCATGAAATCAGCAACGCAGTCGGGCAAAGCTCGGATGTACTTCTTGATTGTCATGTCGGGAGTCTTGACTTGATCGGGACAGATAATGCTGAGCTGTTTGAAACGAGTAGTGAGACCGGCAGTGTCCCCATCCTTTTGCTGTATGTGCCAAAATTCATCTTCCAGCTTTTGACGTTCGTGAGGAGGGCAGAATTCCTCCAGTATAACTTCCTTGAGCTCGTCCCACGACAGACCGTACGCTGCATCGTTCCCTCACTTGTTCCTCTCGGCCATCCACCAGTCTAGTGCTCGGGACTGGAAAACGCCGGTAGCATTCAGAGTTCGAAGGTCATCAGGGCAACCACTTTGTCGCAGAGTAACCTCAATGGAGTCAAACCAGTGAAATAGTGCAGTAGGACCTCCCTCACCGGTGAATTCTTTTGGCCTACACGACTTGAATTGTTTGAAACTGAAAGGCCTTGCGTTAGCTTTGGGAGCTTCGGTTCTCGATTCCTCGGATGATTTGCTGGCATTCTCGTAAACATCACTCACGGCCTTTGCTACACTTTTCGCGATGATGGAAGCAAGGCGTTTGTCCCTCTTTTCCTGACGAGAGAGTGCATGATGGGATCCAGACGACATGGTCTGCAACAGACATCATCGCGGAACTCAACACATTGTATTCGAATCTCACCTCACACGTCTACTATTACTAAAGCTCAGGAACACGTACAATTACGAAAATACTTAACATGAAATCACATAATCACATAAGCACATAGAGCACATAGTCATTTAATACCTAAGCATGTAAAGCACAGAAGCAAGGAAGCACATACGCATTTAGTCACTAGAGGGAGTTAGAAAGCAGAAACCTAGGTCTGGAGAAAGGAGCTAGAGAGAGAAATGGCAAGGTGATTCACGGTTCTTGTACGATTTCAATTTTTGTCAATAGAATCACTGATTATGGTACGTTCTTGTGTGTTCGGTCACGCACGTTCACAGATTTCGTATGTCGAATATGTCGTTACGCAATCGTTTCAGAGTCAAAATAAGCACATAATCACAAGATGTAGTGCGAGTCGGGCGTGTCGGTCGAAGTAAAAACAAAAATCGAGTAAATCCCAAAGTTTAAGCACATAAACAGGAAAGCACATAAATAAGCACGTAAAATTGGCGAAACATCAGAGTCAGCAGTTGCGGACTCAAAATCGAAACATATGAAATTTGAGAAATAGACTGTCTGCGGCTAATAGACTTCGACTAACCAAAGTGGTTCGACTATTCACGAGGACCTGTTGTGCACATTTAACCTCCAGGACTGTGTCCTTGCCTCGATTCTTGGGCATTTGGCACGCATCCCGTTGGTCATATCGTGACTTTAGGTCGTTGGAGTCCATCGAGACTTTGGTGGGAGTTTTTGTATAAGACTGAAACAAGTCGTCAAGGTTAGGGTTTCACCCCTGGCTTAACAACTTTGTTCCTGTTTTAATAAAATTGAGGAGATTATTCATCAAAATATGGATTTCACTCCTGATTTGGCATAGTTCTCCTCGTTTGTAGTTTAAAATGCGAGTTGATTAAGCAACTTTAGTCGGGAGTTTGCGGTTTTCACACCTATTCTCGACCTTATTGCCTACTCATAGTTAAAATTTCGAGTGTGGTGATAGCGTAGGATGAGCGAGAATAGCGAGAAGTAAGCTCGTACATAGCCTCTACTGCTCTTGCACAAGTCGGTCTGCTGGTTCTTAACTATAGTCTAGGTATCTAAGACTTCGACCCGGACTAGGTCGAGTCTTGCCTAATTCCCTATAGTTATGGCTCTGATACCAATCTGTCACACCCCAACCGATGGCGGAATCATCAGGGCATGGCACTGAGCGAAAGAGATTGTCCAGAAGTTTCCATAACGACTATCATTACCATTCAATTTAAATTAACATGTCCCATACCATGTCTCAAATAGTAAACAAATTATTACAGATAACATCTAGGCAAATATTCTTGTTCCGACAACTCAGATTCAAACAAAATAGTTTATTTATTAGTTTCTAGGACCTCCGTTCCTAGCTTCAATTTCATCACGGCACAGAGAGCATCCTAGACCTTTCCTAGCCTCAAGTTCACAGCATGCTAAACATGTAAACTTCCTAAGCACCTGTCACATACGTTAAAATAAAGTCAATACATATAATGTAAAGGTGAGCATACAAGTTTGATAATAGCATATAGAGTTCGATTTTTTTTTGCGCATAACCAGCACGTACACATAGCGAAATGAAGCACGTTAGTTATCGACATAGACCCATCGATACCAATGACTGCGGGTTGACTGCCCGAGGCAATTCGCAATACATGATTACCACCGTAATCCATGCAAGTAAAAGATCCTTAACAACCCCCGTGTGAACGGGTGCTGAGTCCAAACTATAGTACTATCGTTGCTAAGGCACGTAGACAGCATTCCATGTGTAAACACAACAAACAAGCATTCATAAGCCACGTATATCATGCGTTAACGGTTAGCGTTCAAGATAGTTGAGTAGTGTGATAGTTGTAGTTTGAATATTCGTAACGTATGTAACACCCAAAAGTGCTTAAAGCAAAAAGGGATCGAGTATACTCACAGCGATTAATGGTTTGAAGGGAGCGCTTTTAGCGAGTACGGTTAGCCTGAATAGATTCGGTAATGTAGCGGTAAGTGGTGAGTAAAACAATACAGGATGAGAGTGGGTAGGATAGCTGGTCGTTCGGATGGTCATTCGTGCGAACAACAATCCGTGTGGATAGTAATCCGCTCAGTTAGTCATCCGTGCGGACAGTTTGTCCGGGCGGGTGACTATTCGGGTGGATTGTTTCTTCCTAAGGGTGAGATGTGTTTGTGTATGATGGCTTGACTTTTGAAGTTTTTGTTGTAGCATTTGAAAACATTGAAGTTCTCTTACCCTTTAATTCGGTCGAGCGGACGACAATCCGTCCGGATGGTAGTCCGTGCGGACAACGACTTTAAATGGTGAGTCACTTGGTGATATTGGTGAAATCCTTCCGGATGGTAGTCCGTGCGGACAACGACAATCCGCCCGGATGGTAATCCGGTCGAATGAGCATGTTGGAAATTGTTTAAGGTCTTAGTATCTCATGATCCGAAGAGTAATCCATTCAGAGGGTCGTCCGTGCGGATTATTCATTCGTTGATACTCAAACCTTGTTTGAATATGGGTCCCAAGTGTAGTCCGTCCGGATGGCAACCCGTCCGGATAGCCTGTCCGTGCGGACATCAGTCCGTGCAGACGGCATCTCGTTCTGGTTGTTCCATTCGTCTACCCTTGGTCGCCTTTGTCGTTCTATCGAGACGTTCTGATTATGTGTCAACCAATTGGAATTGTATTCTTTCCCGCATGACTAAGCCGGCCAGAAATCAACCCAGCTTGGCCGGTCGGCGGCTCAGAACGGTCATTCTGGTCTAACCCGAAATCAGGTGTCTCGCGGGTAGAATCCGGATTTAGGACTAGTGCATCACTAACAGTGAGTAGAAGACTAGAACTGATCCGATTCTTATCGTTTTTTAGTGTAAAAGAAGGAGAAATCTTGGGTTTATTTCTTTCAACTCTATTATCTTTTGAAAAAAGTTCGGATTTATGCGAAGTCGTTGTGAAATCTTGTGGAAACCGTTCAGATCCGAGTTATTCTTGGTGGAATGAGGTCAAAATTGAAGTTCATGGGAACCTTATGATGACGTCATCCTAGAATACCTCAAATCTTGATGATTTCACGGTTAAAAAAGATAGAAAGGTGTAGAAGTGCGTATAGATCGAGAAAGTACAAGATTTAGGGCGAGATCTTACCTGGATTGAGAGAAATCGAAGGAAAAGTGAAGAGAGCGTGCTGGTCGGACGTCACTTGCCAAAAGTGGAAAGTTTGTAGGGTGACCCGTGTATTTATAGGATGCCAAAAGAGGAAAGTGTCGTCCGTCCGGATTGCACATCACCCGGATGGTCATCCATGCGGATGGCAATCTTGGTTGGATGGCACTTATCACTATTCGTCCGGATTGCTCATCACCCGGATGGTCGGTCGGGCGGATAGCAATCCTGGTCGGATGGGTTATCACTTCCCCCGGCGGCTACCCGGGCGGATGGCCATCCGGCCGGTTGGCGCCTGGGTGGTGTGTTTGGTGCGACGATCCTCGACGTTTCGGTTCCGATTGCGAGCGATTCGATATGGTTTTCTAATCAAATTACTTTTAGTCCCAACTACTTCGTACCTTGTGTAATCTATTTCCCACTATCCATCCTAGTTCGATCGTGATTCGAGTTCGAGTTCGATTACATTCGAGTTAGATTTCGAGTTTCGATTGAGTTCGCTTGATTACCACAACACAACATAAATTAACATGCACAGGTAACACGTAAGGTACACACACGTAAAATAACAAGTACAAATACGTAGCTCGAGTTGCGATTTGATGTCGATTTGGTTAGCATAGCTTGACTATTGATTAGTTAACTTTATCGCATTGTTACTTCCTATAGTTCACAGTCGTAGATCGATTGAATAACGATTAACACACATCGATTATTGCAATTAACAACACTTACTCCACATAATACAATTAAAATAAAGAAATTTCTACAAGTCAAGTTGCGCGAAATCGGTCGTTGACTCAGACCTTGACTTTGACTTTGACTTGTGAAAACACGGGGGGTTACAGACACGTATATATTACTGTTTGAAATCGATTTATACAACATAAAACGAATAATAATTTGAAAAATAAATCTTTAAACTCATAAAAATAAGTAAAACTAAACTGCGACAAGAAAGATTAAGATGTTTAAAATTTAAAGTATTAAAATAGTAACAGTTAGATATGAAAATGAAAACTAATCAAACATTTAAAATCTAATAGAAAGAATTAAGAAATTTGAACTTTAACTCCATCGAGTACTGAACTTCTCGGTGTATATCCTTGAGCTTTGTCAAGAACTGCAAGTCTCTATCACCACATTCTATATTACTAGCAACACACAAGTCACGAACGGAAGAGGTTGGCATCGTCCTCGAGTTTCTAGAAACCTGGTCTCTTGTGAGCAGACCAAGTTGCAATCCAATAAAACACCTCTTCAACTCTTGAAGAGTAGCCTTATCTACATGGACTTGCTCTTCAATTAGTTTAATAAATCATTGTTTCAAGTCATCAGATTGTACAGAAGTTGATGCCATTGTTATTATTGAACTGATAAAGTAAATGAGTCAGTGTACGATGCAAAACCTTTGAATTAGTAATGGTATTATATAGAGAAATAAAAATTAAATATCTAATAGCCTAAAGGTCCGAATGAAATGCAAGCATTAAATAAAAACTTATATTTAAAATCCATGTACATTTAATGGTTTAGGGGGAAATACGTGTATATTTAATATAAACGTGTACATTTATATTTAAAATCCGTGTGCATTTAATGCACAACCTTTCAAAAATGAGTTTTCATAGGAAAGTAAATAAAATTAAATATTTAGAAACCCAAAGACCGAAATTAAAGCTTCAAAAACAGGTTATCATAATTAGAAATCCTCTCTTCATTTACCATATCACCCATTGTAAACATTATAAAAGGGGAATGATTAGTTTAACTGAAAACAATTTACTTTTAAAAAACTGTTCATCCAAAAACAAACCATCCAAAAACAGCACCAATATTCTAAATGCAAACAAAATTTTTTACCACTTGGCAGATACTAACGTTGTTAAAAAGCAATTTACAAGATGGTCACTTGAAGAACAGAGAACAGACGAAGAACTCAACAGAAAAGTTGGTATCGTGAGTGAAAATTATTGTAAGCAAACCTGGAGTAGTATTGCATTACTTGATGAAGTTTTCCATTCTAGTCCATCAGAGTTCAAAGATAAGGCAGAAGAATTCATCACACAACTGTTGAAACAAGATCAGAAGATTTGAAACATGTTTTGATCTGCAAAATAAAAGAAAAGATGAAGTTGCATGGAAGAAGGCGAGAGTCTTAGAAATCCTAGGAAGTGTTCAATGGAGGGTGTAATGTTTTAATATTTTTCAAAATCTAAGTTTTGTAATACTATTTAATATCGAATGAACAAAATTCAGACTTTGTTTTTTGTTGTTTATTATCATTATCAGCAATCAGAATCACAACATTTTTTATTAGTTTTACGCACAAACAAATAGTATAACAACATCAAATTTTCAGCAACATATATCAGACACAATGGAATTTTCTTGAAAAAGATGATTCTTACCGACAGTAAGGCTGTTAAATTTTCTTTCTCTTCCAAACAGCCCCAAAATTCATGTCACCTACAAAAATTTGTAAAAAATGAATTAATGATGATGAAGGTTTTTGTCGATTCGTTTAATAAAATGTGGTATGTATTTTTTTTAAACCATCCCATGTGCATCAGGGAAAATGATTCCAAATGTCTAAACCTATGCATCAGTTTCTCAGCCTGAAACAAAGTAAAAATAAAATTGTTATTTCAATAATCTAGCATAAAATGTGGCACTTGTACTCAGCACAATGTCTACATCAGGCCCCTCAGGAACTAAATGACCACCAGTCATGAGAACCTTCCCCCACGAGCAGAAGCAACCCTAAAAAAAATATGAAAACTCAACCCTCAACACCAAATTCCTCTTTTATAACATCTAAACCAAATTCAAAGCATCATAGTTCAAATTAAATCACAAAATCATATCACTATCAACTAAAAATTTTCAATAAAAAACAGAGAAAGGGATACGTGTAATGAAACTGATGCATCAAATGGAGCACAAGGATGGGATTTTAGAGCAGGTTGGGTTCCACCTTCCGCTGCTTGTCTAGCCAACTTAGGAAATGTGGCTTCTAACCAAGAAACTGCCAGGGTGGCATTACTAACGGGTTTTGATCTACCAAACTTTAGTTCGAATGTCTGAGCATCACTATATATCTCCAACACAAACTCCCATTTGTACACACTGTAATGACATAAATAGATAAATGAAATCAGACCATCTTGTTTAACTATATAATTACAACATTACACTTACCTCCCAAAGGGAACAACCGGACAAAGGATGTAAACCGCACCATCACCAAACAAAACAAAAACCTGCATAATCAAACATAATGAGTTGTTAAGCAATCCGTATAACAAAAACATGTCATAACTAAAAAAATATTTAAAAGTCAGCATACGCTAAATCGATCCCACAAATGATCGCCACCAAAAGAAAAGTGAACATGGCATATTGATGAAGCATTCATGATCTACCACGTGCAACTGGCTATAGATAATACTCTTGCTCTGGTAGCTCAATAGCTGAGGACAGATCATAAAGCCTACAATAATGGTCATAAATTACAGTTAAATGAAAATATCAATAAGACCTGAAAACTGAACCAAATAGTTGATTTAGAGTGTAGACCTGAAAAACGAATCCTAAGATAGAATTCCAAGATGAGTATAACTATAAGGATGCTGATGTGTGTAAAATGCAACATATAAATTACATCAAATGAGGCAAAAAACTAACCCTTTTTTGTACTAATGTTGGAAAAAGTGTGCTTTTGTCTTTCTTTTGTATTTTCAGGACCAAATGAGCTTAAATGAACAAAAGGAACAAATATGCAGCAAAAACTAACATAAATACAAAGAAAAGGAATAAACGTGGCATGCCCGACCCCTTGACAACATCTTCCCAAGAAAAAACAAGAAACAGAAGGCTGACCACGGCCCCGTGCCCAGCGGACACGGGGGCGTGGCCAGGTGTCTGCAGAAAATGACAAAGTTGTAGAAGTTTCTATTCCCAGCACGGGTGCGTGCCCAGCTCAGCACGGGGCGTGGTCAACGCTAAGATTCGCAGAATCTTGCAAATCTTGATAGTACAGATACGTTTCTGCACACGGGGCCGTGCCCAGCGAACACGGGGGCGTGTGGAGCCTAATTCAGACAATTGCAATTAATGAAGAAATAGAAAGAGGATGGCCACGGGGCCGTGTGCAGAAGCGTATCTGTACCATGTTTGGCTAAGTCTCTTACATCACTTGGTAGTAATCTCGGGATCCAAGATTGATAGTAAGAGTTCTTGTCAATCAAATGCCATGTTTGGCTAAGTCTCTTACATCACTTGATGAAGACAAGCATTTAATGTAATACTTTTGATTTTTAATCTTTTCGCACTTTTTATTTGGTTTTGTATTAATGACTTTAATAACTAGTTTCTTATGTTGAGGGTGAAACTTCTTTATTGTTTGTCCGTGGTGTCTTGGCATTACTTTACTGTCTATATAAAGTAAAAGATTTTCACCATTCATATATCTACGGTCTATATGGAGATATGTTGGCTACCTGGTCGGGGGTTAAGGAAATGGTTTGGTAAGGTTCTTGCCTTGTTCAGTCTATAGATCCTGCAAGGACCTGGGTTAAGCTTACTAGGACCTCCTTCAATACCCACTGGTATTGGATGGCGGGGGTGCGAATGGCTTGATCCCCTTGTATGTAAACTACTATTAATATATTAACCCGGCTACTTGGGATTGTATCCCTGCTGACTCAATCCACTTAGCCGAGGGTAACGTCGCCTTCAAAAGAGGGGCCTACCACTTTACGCATTAATAACTTAATTAATTATCTTTCAATATTCCGACCCTTTGGGATTGTATCCCTGCTAACTCAAACCACTGGCTTGAGGGTAACGTCACCTTCAAAAGAGGGGCCTACTACTATAACTAAGATAATCTCTTGAAAAGTGCAAAAGTGCGGAAATCATCAAAGGTTACATTAAAGGCGCGTCGGATCTAAGTGATTCATCTTGTCTATCTGTTTATTTTATTTTATGTTTATTTTCAACATTTTAGTTTTTATTTTTCAAGTTTAAAACCTTTTCTAAAAATTTTGATTTGATTAGACCTTGAGGATAAACCAGTACTAAAAGCTCTTGTGTCCTTGGACGACCTCGGTATCTTACCAACGCTATACTACGCTCACGATGGGTACACTTGCCCATATGTGTGTTTAGTGTTAGTAAAATATCGTGTTTTATAAATTTAAAACTTGACTAATGTTTAAAATGGGCTTAAAATATTAATAAAAATATATAACACTACACACGCATCAAGTTTTTGGCGCCGTTGCCGGGGACATAAGGATTTTAAGAAAGATAGGAATCAACGGCCTATTCGTTTTTTCTTGTTTTTCTATTTTTTTTAGGATTTTTCTATATTTTTCCAGCTTCTGCAGACTGCAGCACGGGGCCGTGCCTGGTCGGACACGGGTCGTGCCCAGCATCCTCACTGGCAGTTTTTGTTTTCTGAGTCACAGAAGGGTGAACACGGGGCCGTGGTGGTGCAACACGGGGCCGTGTCGAACCCTCCGGTAACTGGGATCCAGAAAACGATAACGGTAACCACGACCACGTGGCCGTGGTGAGACTTCTGACCAAGAATTTTTTTTGTTTTTATTGCAGGACTAGGAACCCAGGCGCAGCACCTGAACTTCCTACGTAGTGCATGAGCTCCAGTTCCAATAAAGACATAAAAGAACCTCTAGACGAACCCGAACGCTTTCTAAGAAAAAGACTTAAAGCTAAAATCCAAGAGAAAGTTTCAGGGGACTGATGTGCGTGAGTGTCGTATAGTTTTTAATGTATATTTTAAGCCCATTTTAACACTTTAGTCAAGTTTTAAATTTATAAAACACGATATTTTACTAACACTAAACACACATATGGGCAAGTGCACCCATCGTGAGCGTAGTATAACGTTGGTAAGATACCGAGGTCGTACAAGGACACAAGAGCTTTTAGTACCTGTTTATCCTCAACGTCTAATCAAATCAAAATTTAGAAAAAAGGTTTAAACAAGAAAAATAAAAACTAACTAAAATGCTGAAAATAAAAATAAAAATAAAAATAAAAACAGATACACAAGATGAATCACTTGGATCCGACTCGCCTTTAGTGTAACCTTTGATTATTTCCGCACTTTTTAAGAGATTATCTTAGTTATAGTAGTAGGCTCCTCTTTTGAAGGTGACGTTACCCTCAACCCAGTAGTTTGAGTCAGCAAGGATACAATCCGAAAGGGTTGGATTATTGAAAGATAATTAATTAAGTTATTAATACGTAATGTGGTAGGCCCCTCTTTTGAAGGTGACGTTACCCTCGGCTAAGTAGTTTGAGTCAGCAGGGATACAATCCTAAGTAGCCGGGTTAATGTATTAATAGTAGTTTACATATGAGGGGATCAAGCCATTCGCACCCCCGCCATCCAATACCAGTGGGTATTGAAGGAGGTCCTAGTTAGCTTGACCGAGGTCCTTGCAGGATCTATACACTGAACAAGGCAAGAACCTTACCAAACCATTCCCTTAACCCCCGACCAGGTAGCCAACATATCTCCACATAGAACGTGGAGATATGAATGGTGTAAATCTTTTATTTTATATAGACAGTAAAATAACGCCAAGACACCACAGACAAATGATAAGGAAGTTTCACATTCAACATAAGAAACTAGTTATTAAAGTCATTAACACAAAACCAAATAAAAAGTGCGAAAAGATTAAAAATAAAAAGTATTACACTAAATGCTTGTCTTCACAAAGTGATGTAAGAGACTTAGGCAAACATGACCTTTGATTGTCAAGAACTCTTACTATCAATCTTGGATCCCGAGACTACTACACACACTCTATGATGGATGATGGATGATGGTGGTGGATGTGGGTTGTGATGGTGGTGATGGGTGGGTGAAGTGTGAGAGAGGTGGTTTGTCAAGGGATGCCTTTGAAGTTAACCAAGCACGCCTATTTATAGCCTGCACAGAAGCCAGGACACGGCCCCGTGCCCGGTGGGCACGACCCCGTGTCCACCCGTCTTCTCTTTCTTCATTAACTGCAGTTTGTCTGTATTAGTTGACCACGCCCCCGTGTCCGCTGGGTACGACTCCGTGTGCAGAAGCATATCTGTACTATCAAGATTTGCTCAGATTCTGCGAATCTTAGCGTTGACCACGACCCCATATCCGCTGGGCACGCCCCCGTGTTGGGAAATAGAAGTTTCTACAACTTTGTCTTTTCTGCAGACACTTGGGCACGCCCCCTTGTCCAATGGGCACAGGGCGTGTTCAGCCTTCTGTTGTTTTGTTTTTTCTTGGGAAGATGATGCCGAGGGGTCGGGCATGCCACGTTTATTCCTTTTCTTGTATTTATGTTAGATTTAGCTGTATTTTTGCTTCTTTTGTTCATTTGAGCTCATTCAATCCTGAAAATACAAAAGGAAGACAAAAGCACACTTTTTCCAACATTAGTACTAAAAAAAAGTTAGTTTTATGCCTCATTTGATGTAATTTATATGTTGCATTTTACACATATCAAATACCCCCACACTTGAATCTTTGCTTGTCCTCAAGCAAAACTCTTTATAATGTGGCTTACACACCTAAATGGAATGGGTAGAAGAGAAGTTTTGGGCTTGTCTAGAGTGTCGAGATTCCAAGATTCTTTATTAGGTTTTATTTTTATGTTATTTACAATCCTATTCGTTATGATTTATTTAGAACATTACATAAGAAGAAATACTTATTTGGGCATAACATGCCTCTTTAAAATTCCATTTATATACAAGTTCACATACCTCACGGGGGATCACTCAACACTCGGCCGAAGATTTATTTTTGTGAAACACTCGAGAGCGGCATGGAACTTACTTTTACCATATGCTTGCCAAGCAATCAATCCTCCTCCTTTTTAACTATAAATCTTTGTAAATATCAAGAGGACTTTGGGAAAGGGTTAGGCTTGGGTTAAAGGTAGGTGGTTTTGGGTTAGTGGTTAGTAGAAAAGGGCGAAAAGCGTAAAAAGCGTCGGTTTTCGTAAAACATTTTGTTTTTGTGACTTTTTATTTTAATGAAGCATTTTTCAAACAAAGTTCTTTTTGATGAACTTGCTTGTTTATTGCTAAACTTCATCATTTCATTTTTTTTTTTTTTTTGATAAGGATGTCACAAGAAAACCGAGCTTTTCACTAAAATAAAGGGTTTAAAATGAAAAAGGTTTTGGTGGGTAAAGGGTGTTTGTTTTGGGTATAGAAATGAAAAGGTTTAGGCTCAAAGGGGTTAACTAGGGGGATTTTGGGTAGGTGGTAAAAAGGAAAATAATGGTGTTGAAAGGAAAAGGGGTTAGTCCTAATGCCTCCGTCATTTACTTACTCGGGTTTAAGTTGGTAAGGACCGGGAATGTATCGTCATGGCAAGTTCTAGAGTTGTAAGAAACCAAGCGGCTATTCACACAAGAAACGAAAAATGAGCATTTAGTTTAAAGATGTGTATTTGTATGCTCAATAAAGGCTCAAAACTCAATTTTTGTGGGAATGGGTTTTTAATGTGATCAAGTATATATAATCAAATTTTAACTAGATTTGTCATGCCGTTTCATAATTTTCTTATGTTGGTTCTTTTTATCACGACGCTATCGGTTGTAAATTTATAAAAATATAACCTTTTTAGAGCTTGTTATTCCCAAATTAAACCAAGACAAGTAAAAAAATGAAAAGTTTTTGAAAAAATTTGGGGTGTTTAGCGGTTCCAATAGAGTTTTGTGTAAGGCTTGTGATTAGGACTTGCAAAATTCAAGATTTTAGCACCCCCCCCCCCCACTTAAATTACACATTGTCCTCAATGTGTCCCAAAAATAAGTTTTTAGGTTGATTGAATGTGTAAAAAGGTGTGTTAAACAAAAATTTTCTGTTACTGGGCACCTGGACACGGGTCGTGGTGTCCGGGCACGGCCACGTGTTTAGATTGCCAGTAACAGAAGACAACAAGATATAACAGAAGGCTGGGCACGGGGGCGTGTTCGGCGAACACGCCCCGTGTCCAGTTACCTGAACTGGGCGTTTTTCTGCAGACCCTTGAGCACGGGGCCGTGTTGGCTGGTCACGGCCCGTGCTGAACTTGCTGTAATGAAGAAAAATGTCTGGGAGGCTATGTTTTTGTGCATTGGGCGCTGGTTCAAGTCTCCCTTAGTATCCTTCACCATCCAAGTGTGTTTTATTCATTACAACATCATCCAAACACCAAAAATTTTGAAAACCAACATTCATTAATAGAGAGAATTACAATAAGGTCCTAGAAAAATAAAGAAAGATAAAAAGTGAAAAAAAAGTTCCTAAGATAGTTAGGTCAAGTGATACATGAAATTATCCTAACGAGTTCTACCCTTATTCTAGGAATATCAAAAGCCTGGAAATAGCTTTCCGGTATTTCGTAGGTATCGTTGAACTCGGAGCCGAGAGGTGTCTCCTAGATGTCTCGTTGAGCCATTCCTCTATCTCTTTTGGGAGGAAGAAGGCGGGCTCATTTTCCTCAACATCCTGTGGAGGAGGAGCGGTGGCTACAGGGACCCCGGGGAGTATGTCTCGAGAGGGGTCTGTATGCACGACGTACCACTTGGCTGGAATGATAACTTCTGGTACCACATTCCATGCCCTTTGTGTAACGATTAGTACCAAAGGAGGAGAAGCGAGGAAATTCAACCTTTGGTGCAAAAGGTTGACCTCCCTAAGACACCCTTCTAGACCCACCGATAAATGATTGATACGGTCGACCAGAGCTTCCTCAACCCCCGTTATTTCGTCCATGGCCTCTCTCAAGGCATAGACATAGTTGACGAGAGAGTCTTCTACTGATGACCTTCTCCCTTGTCGGTTGTTTCTTGAGTGTGATGATGATGTTCCACTGTTTATGCTCGACATTCTAAGAAAACAAACCGAAAAGAATTCATTTTAGTGAAACAGTACCTCGGACACGGCCCCGTGTTCATCTTTCTGCAGATTTTTGGAACAAGGAATCTTGAAGCTTTAAATTATTTTTCTGACTGTTGAAGTATTTTTAAGCAGAAATAACTTAAAACAGTGTTGTAAAACTTATTTTTAACAAGATTCCTTGAATAAAAATCTAACAAACATCACAATAAAGCTTGAAACCATGGTGATCTTAAGCTTTAATGGAGGTGTTTTGAGGTAAAAAATTAAGAAGAAGGCAATAGACAAAAGTAGAAAAGACAAGATGGTTGTTGGGAACCTTCTTTAGAATATACCTAGGATGGTGTGTGTGAAGATCCCACCAAATCTCTGTCTTTGGATTGGTCCAAATGTGCAGGAATCTTGACTGCATTTATAGAAAACGACAGCACGCTGAACACGGCCCCGTGCTGGCTGGACACGGCCCCACGTGCAGACAAGATCCTGACACATTTTGTCCGTATTCTGACCGAAAGTCAGACGGGAATCTTTTGGTGGACACGGGGGCGTGCTGACCTGGACACGACCCCGTGTCTAGAGGCTGTTTATGAAGTTTCGTCTATTTTCAAGGAATTTTTTCATATCGGGTGGTTCCTTACTGGATGGAACAACACCGAAGTGCCTGAGATACCTAAGTTGTCCTAGACTTAGACGAGAATGCAAGAGGTTATCGGTAAAGGTGATTCCTATGCTAAATGTAGGTGGACAAGTCCAACCCTTTCCCGGGCTCTCGTTAAAGAAGGTGTATGTCGAATCGTTCAGGTCTATGTATGCATCGACGGAAGTCGATGGGGAGTCCTTCACAGCACAATCAACACAGGGACGACTATCGCTCAAGTCTTTGCAAGAGTTAGAGGTGATTTCGGGAGCGACGATGTTATTGGATGTCGTCTTGAGATGAATTATTTATGTCCATCTCAAGTTCTTTTATCCATCGGAGAATTAGTTCTTCTAGCTGAAAGAATTATTCAAGAAGCATTTCATCTAGAAGGGACGATTGAGAGCATTCGAGGGAGAGATAGGGATTATTTTTACTTTCACCCCTCTTAAGGCTACAGGAAAACAATGGGTCCATATAGTGGGGAGTATAATTTAAAAATTAACATTTTAAATCTTCATGATTTCCGCCACATAATTGACACAACGTACCATAAGAGGATTGAAAGTAAAAATTATCAGTATCACTCATGATTGTGTCAGAAATTACCAACCGTCGGGATCTGACGGTTCTGTTTACAGTATCTGATACTTGGGCACGGGGCGTGTTCAGCAGGCACAGCCCATGCTGAGCTCTGCAGAAGCTGAAAATCTAAGAAAAATCCTAAAAAAAATAGAAAAATAAGAAAAACGATTAGGCCGTTGATTCCTAACTTTCCTAAAATCCTTGTGTACCCGGCAACGGCGCCAAAAACTTGATGTGCGTGAGTGTCGTATAGTTTTTAATGTATATTTTAAGCCCTTTTTAACACTTTAGTCAAGTTTTAAATTTATAAAACACGATATTTTACTAACACTAAACACACATATGGGCAAGTGTACCTATCATGAGCGTAGTATAGCGTTGGTAAGATACCGAGGTCATCTAAGGACACAAGAGCTTTTAGTACCGGTTTATCCTCAACGTCTAATCAAATCAAAATTTAGAAAAAAGGTTTAAACAAGAAAAATAAAAACTAACTAAAAATGCTGAAAATAAAAATAAAAATAAAAACAGATAGACAAGATGAATCACTTGGATCCGACTCGCCTTTAGTGTAACCTTTGATTATTTCCGCACTTTTGCACTTTTTAAGAGATTATCTTAGTTATAGTAGTAGGCCCCTCTTTTGAAGGTGACGTTACGCTCAACCCAATAGTTTGAGTCAGCAAGGATACAATCCTAAAGGGTTGAATTATTGAAAGATAATTAATTAAGTTATTAATGCGTAATGTGGTAGGCCCCTCTTTTGAAGGTAACGTTACCCACGACTAAGTAGTTTGAGTCAGCAGGGATACAATCCTAAGTAGTCGGGTTAATGTATTAATAGTAGTTTACATATGAGGGGATCAAGCCATCCGCACCCCCGCCATCCAATACCAGTGGGTATTGAAGGAGGTCCTAGTAAGCTTGACCTAGGTCCTTGCAGGATCTATACACTGAACAAGGCAAGAACCTTACCAAACCATTCCCTTAACCCCCGACCAGGTAGCCAACATATCTCCATATAGACCGTTGAGATATGAATGGTGTAAATGTTTTATTTTATATAGACAATAAAATAACGCCAAGACACCACAGACAAATGATAAGGAAGTTTCACCTTCAACATAAGAAACTAGTTATTAAAGTCATTAATACAAAACCAAATGAAAAGTGCGAAAAGATTAAAAATAAAAAGTATTACACTAAATGCTTGTCTTCACCAAGTGTTGTAAGAGACTTAGGCAAACATGGCCTTTGATTGTCAAGAACTCTTACTATCAATCTTGGATCCCGAGACTACTACACACACTCTATGATAGATGATGGTGGTGGATATGGGTTGTGATGGTGGTGGAGGGTTGTGAGAGAGGTGGTTTGTCAAGGGATGCCTTTGAAGTGAACCAAGCACCCCTATTTATAGCCTGCACAGAAGCCCGGACATGGCCCCGTGCCCGCTGGGCACGGCCCCGTGTCCACCCATCTTCTCTTTCTTCATTAATTGCAGTTTGTTTGTATTAGTTGACCACGTCCCCGGGTCCGCTGGGCATGACCCCGTGTGCAGAAGCGTATCTGTACTATCCAGATTTGCTCAAATTCTGTGAATCTTAGCGTTGACCATGGCCCCGTGTCCGCTGGGCACGCCCCCGTGTTGGGAAATAGAAGCTTCTACAACTTTTTCTTTTCTGCAGACACTTGGGCACGCCCACGTGTCCAATGGGCACAGGGCGTGTTCAGCCTTCTGTTGTCTTGTTTTTGCTTGGGAAGATGCTGCCGAGGGGTCGGGCATGCCACGTTTATTCCTTTTCTTGTATTTATGTTAGATTTAGCTGTATTTTTGCTTCTTTTATTCATTTGAGCTAATTTAATCCCAAAAAGACAAAAGGAAGACAAAAGCACACTTTGTCCAACATTAGTACTAAAAAAGGGTTAGTTTTATGCCTCATTTGATGTAATTTTTATGTTGCATTTTACACACATCAGGACCCACTTACAATGGTGGATCACCGTACCCTAATGGATTACCTACGACCCATGGTAGGTAATCTCGGCGCCGCTATCAATGCACCGAATGTCGATACCAACAACTTCGAACTTCGGCCGCATTTGATACAAATGCTCCAAAACTCTGCAACCTTCCATGGGCTTGCGGACGAAGATCCCCATTTACATATTACCAACTTTTTGGAAATATCTGATACCTTTCGGATCAATGGGGCATCAAACGACGCCATCTGCCTCCGAATTTTTCCTTTTTCACTAAGAGACCGAGCTAAGGTTTGGCTTAACACCCTCCCAAGTGGTTCGGTAAACACTTGGGATGAACTAGCCCAAAAGTTCTTATATAAGTATTTCCCTCCTTCTAAAACAGCTAAATTAATGACTGAAATTAATAAATACTCACAAGAGGATGGGGAATCCTTATATGAAACTTGGGAAAGGTTCAAGGAACTAATAAGAAAATACCCTCATCATGGTCTTGTGGTATGGCAACAAGTATCCACTTTCTATAATGGATTGTTGCCACACACTGTGACAACTGGCACAAACCGGTAATTTCCGTACACTATAATTATTGCTTAATGACTGCAATTATGAGTTTAATGGTCAGCGATGTCTGAACACATGATTAAACAAGTGAATTCATGCATGTTGTATACTACAAAATATTGCTTTATGCATAAACAAGAGCGTTGCGTCCGAATATTAGTAAACTCACCGGTAAGACACCATGTGTCAACAGAACTGCAGAAAGCAGTCAGACATCAGAATTGAGGCCTGGGTGTAGGTCCGACGACAAAGATACATTAAAACCCAAGAGTACATACAAGGGTTTAATTTATATACATTGCGAAAGCAAAAATAAGCACTAAAAAGCACCCGAAACGCACTTTAAGTGCAGAATTTATACAAATCAGCAATAATTCAGCATTTGACACATAAATATTATGCAGAAATGTCGTTTTGTTATCCAGAATACTTCCCTAAGTGTTGGGAATTGATAGAGTACAAGAAAGGTACTTAAACGACACTAAAAAGTGTGATTTAGCACTTTAACGTATCGGTATGTAACCGAACAACCGGACAATACCCGAAACATGAAAATATTGTTATTTTCATTATTTATCTTTTCCTGAGCCAGTTAGGGTCCCTGGATACCCTAACATCCCTTGTAACGCATGACGCACCACTAACCGGGTTAACTACACTTAACCTAACTAATAAACCTAACTATTAGTTAGAAATGAACCAAGACCCCCCCCCCCATGGATTGGACGGTTGGGAGACCATATCCCCATATGGGATCTTTAGTGTATATTTTATTGGATTTGTCATGTACTTTAAAGACATAATACCTATTGGTTAATAACATCTAATTTTCCTATAAATACATACTTAACTCACTAGACAATTACCACTTAACAATCACCACTCCAACTCTCCTCCTTGCTCTCTCAAACTCACGGCTCCATCCATCCACCATACATCCAACATTTTTGTTCCATTCCAATATATTCCAAGGTGATTCTAAGGTGTCTCGAGCCTATTTAGGAAGGTTGCAAGCAACGGATCTCGAAGAACCTCTTTCGTTAGCTTTTATCCACCCACTTTTCGCCAAGATCTTCCCTAGCCTTGAGCTAGAGGTATAACACTTAGAACTCTTGTTTGAACATATCTAAGGTGGTTAAAAGGATTTGTGTTGGTTAAATCTTGTTAAAATGCGAAAAGATGAACAAAAGTCTACTAAAAATACTAAAAGTGGTGGTTAATAGCTCATAACTTGTGTAAAAGTTGTAGTATTTGAGATTTGTGTTTACCTAGACCCGATCTATGATGTGGTAGCTCGGATCTCCGTTTAACCCGACTTTGTAAGATCATGTATCTTCACATAAGCTCGTTTTTGTTACCGCAAGGGTTAAAAGGCGAAACTCTACCACACAAGATGCATGAACTTGTGTAGAAATATTTTACTTGTGTAAAAGTAATTTAACTTGTACAATGGAGTTTAAAACTAGCGGATCTACGTATCTGCAAGTGGTATTTTTGAAGAACCACACTTTAAAGAAATCACATATTCTAAACCGGGTCTTACACAAACAAAGTGGTTTTTGTGAATAAACAAGTGTGTGGAATACTTGTGTAACAAAAGTTTTAACAAAGAAATAATTTTCGTAAAAACCGACTAGAAGTTGTAAAACTTCATATTCTTTAAAAATAAAGTTTTTAAGAAGTTAAACTTATTTTTAAAGATAACAAGACTTACTAAATGTGCTAGTAAGTTACTACACATTTTTGTAAATATTCAAGTTCATGAAATTAGTGAATATTGTTGACGATTATTGTTGATAATTGTTGTTGCTGATTGTTGATGATTGTTGATGATTTAAAAGAAAATAAACACACGTTTTGAAAACGTGGGAAACCTCCATTTTTAGGGGAAACTCTGTCAAAATTTTTATAAATTTTGACACTTAGAAAAATATAAGTTTTCGAGAAACTTATTCCCTAAAAATGTGTTTAAAAACATTAACAAGGTTTCCCTAACTTTTGATGATAAGAAATGGTGATTTCTTGAAGAATAAAAATGGATAATAAGTATATATTTTTGAGAGAAAAATATATATTATTTTATCACCAAATTTTGTGCTAAGTGTATATAGTATGTGTTATACGTGCTAGTGTATTAAGACTTAAAAATACACTAAAAACTCATGAGGAGTAGAAATATAGAAATACACATACAAAACACAAGATACATGATTCGGGTGCATAGTGCAAAACACAAAAGACTTATATTTATTTTTGAAGAAAATAATATAAGTAAGATACGTAGTTAAAAATATGGAATATTTTTAACACAAGAATATATACACAAAAGAGAGTGACTGTACTTGTGCGACACAAGTCTAGTGACTAACGTTAATAAAACACGTTTAGGTCACGACGCTATATAAACGAATCCGGTGAAGTTTACGACGCAAGGAACGCAAAGTTGTGAGTTCATGCTCCCCCTTTTCTCTTAACTGTTTTCAGTTTTATAACTTCGGGGGTGAAATACATGTTACGTGGTATAATAAACGAGAATTGATACTTGATATAATAAACGAGAATTGATACTTGATGTAATAAACGAGAATTGATACTTGGTATCATAAACGAGAAATAGTGTCACGAATAGGGTACCATAAGCACCATTAATCGTGTACATACTTAGACCGCAGAACAAAAGGTTAGATCTAACGGGTACTCGGGCAGCCCCACTCTTGGTGACCACTAGTACCGAAGAGTGTTTTTGTGTCTCCGTCGTGAATCGACAACTAGAAAAATGCCTATGGTTTGGTGACTTCCTATGTCGTGTCACATGTTAATGGCCTTGCAACCCATTAACTACACAAGAATACTTTATTTGTACGAAGTTCGTACACAAGAATACATTATTTGGTTTATACCACAAGAATACTTTATTTGGTTTACACCACAAGAATACATTATTTGGTTTATACCACAAGAATACTTTATTTGGTTTATACCACAAGAATACTTTATTTGGTTTATACCACAAGAATACTTTATTTGGTTTATACCACAAGAATACTTTATTTGGTTTATACCACAAGAATACTTTATTTGGTTTATACCACAAGAATACTTTATTCGGTTTACACTACAAGAATACTTTATTTTCACAAGATACTCGTTATGTTTTCATACAAAGTATACAAACGTGTTCAACACAAAACTGCATGAATTCACACCAACTTTATGTTGACGTTTTTTCAAAACTCACATGTATTTCAGGTAACTAGGATGGATGTGCGCGTGGTCTAGCTTATGCTCGTGGATGTCGCTTGTGTTTAACCTTAAATAAAGTTGTAAACTTTTGAGACAATGTTTTAAGCTGTCTAGCGATGTAAACGCTAAACTTATGTTTTCAAATCATGGTATTTGATGTTATTTTACGAGCATGTAGCATGTTTACTCTTCGTATGCAATGAGAACCTTTCATGATCACACCTCGTGCTTCCGCCGCAGAAAGGGGTGTGACAGATTGGTATCAGAGCTGCGATTGTAGTGAACTAGGATTCCTTCTCGAGTCTAGTCTACAATCTCTAGGATCCATTCACGAAAACAATTTTCAAAGAGTTTTCATTGCATAAAACGTCCCGCGACATCCACTACCTGAAACTGTCTACATGAGTCTAGAAAAGACACTACGAGACTTAGAGTGCACTTGAGTAGCACTTGTCCTTGACTAGAAACTACTTGCAATTATGTGTGATAATTAGCATGTACTAGAAGTAGAATGTCACAAGTATGTGTGACTCTACCTAAAAGCAATGGCCTATCTGAAGGAAGAAATACGAGGATGAAACGAACTGTGCGGACTGTGCAAGGAGTTACGTAATTATGGATGCATACATAATTATGGAATTCAGTGCACAGAAACCACAGCAAGTCTTGTCACGTATAGATTCCCTCAGAGCAAGCCTACTAAGTACTCTGCTAGAGTAATAATTGTTTGATGTCACTTATGTGGTATATATACCTGTGAATATATGATACTACTGTCTAGTGTGACGATATCAAACCAATGCCTAACCCTGCTGTGTTATGTTCTGTCAGAACATGGCACCCAGGAAAACTGTGAATGCTCGCAATGACGATCTACCTCCTCCTCCCCCACTGCCAAGAACTGCTGAAGAGCTGAACGCTTTGCTAGAGGAAAGGATCTCCGCTGCTATCGCCCAGTACGAGGCGAACCGAACTCAAGACAGTGGAGGACCAAGCAACACTAGACGTAATGGGAATGGAGATTCGTCTGGAGGCAATGCAGCTCAAGGTAATCTTGAGACACTATACTAAGCATGAGGAAATTTATGAACGGTCTTTGTTTCATTATTTCTTCGATTGCTCACACGTGAATTGGTTGAATCAATTCCAGGCTGCACTTTCAAGCAGTTCCTCGACTGCAAGCCGATGAACTATGACGGCACAGGAGGTGCAGTAGCATTTGTGCGCTGGACGGAGAAGACTGAAGCTACTTTCCGCATGAGCAAGTGTACCGCGGATCAGCAAGTCACTTTTGCTACTGGGTTATTCGTCGATGAAGCTCTGACTTGGTGGAACCTGCAAGCCCAAACCTTGGGTGATGACGCCGCTTATGGCCTCACTTGGGAGGAACTGAAGGAAAGGATGAGAGAGAAGTACTGCTCTCGTGCAGAACTCCAAAGGCTGGAAACAGAGTTCTGGCACTTAACTATGGAAGGTGCTGACATCAATGGTTACACTCGAAGGTTCCACGACCTGTCCAGAGTGCTTCCCTACATGGTAACTCCCGAATTCAAGCGTGTTGAACGCTACATTTGGGGACTGGCCTCAGAGTTTCGTGGCATGGTGACGTCGGCCAAACCACAAACAATCACCGAGGCTGTAACTCTGGCTGTCAGCCTGACTGAAGATTGTGTTCGTATGAAGAAGCTCTCACTGAACCCAACAGAAAATGCCGAGACGCATGCTGAGTTGTCCGGTGACAAGAAAAGAAAACATGCAAACCTGAGTCAAGCAACTCGTAACAACAGGGGTTCCAACAAGAAGCGTGACACTAACCCGCCGCAGGGGGCGAAATCTCTTGCAGCCATGAATGACGCTCCTACCAAGAGGTACCTGGGCACTCGGCCCCTTTGCAACAATTGCAAGCGTCACCACGAAGGGGTTTGTCGCGTTCCAAAATGCGATAAGTGTGGAAAGTTGGGTCACTATGCTGAGGATTGTTGGAGTAAAGGAAGGAATGGGAATGGAAACGGTACTGGTAACAAGAATGTTAACGGGAAAGGGCAAGGATGCTTCAAGTGTGGAAGCAATGATCATTTCATGAAGAACTGCCCAGAGAGAAACAACGCTCCGGTTCGAGCATTTGTGATTGGAGCAAGAGACGCACGCGAGGACCCTAACGTGGTCACCGGTACGTTTCTCGTTAACAATCACTTCGCATCCATATTATTTGACACTGGCGCCGATTATAGCTTCATGTCTGTGGAATTTAAACGTATACTCGGAATAGAATCTAGTAGATTAGAAATTCCTTATTCCATAGAACTAGCCAATGGTAAACTCGTTGAATCGAGCAAAGTTGTTAGAGGCTGCACACTAGAACTTGGCGAACGGAATTTTAGCATCGATCTCTTACCTATTCAATTGGGTAGCTTCGATGTAGTGGTCGGAATGGACTGGTTGTCCAAGAACAGAGCTGAAGTTATCTGTCATGAGAAAATCATTCGCATCCCTCTAGCGAATGATGAAACTCTCATTGTACATGGGGAAAGACGAAACGCGCCTCTACGAATCATCAGTTGCATGAAGGCACAGAAGTGCTTGAGGAAAGGATGTGTCGCTTTCCTAGCACACGTTATAGACAAGAAGGCTGTGGAGCCAAAACTCGAAGACATTCCTGTGGTGAAGGAATTTCCTGATGTGTTCCCTGAAGATCTGCCGGGACTACCTCCGCAACGACAAGTCGAATTCCGTATAGACTTGGTTCCAGGAGCTGCTCCTGTAGCCAAGGCGCCCTATCGACTTGCGCCATCCGAAATGCAAGAATTATCTACACAGCTCCAGGAGTTGTTGGATAAAGGATTCATAAGGCCAAGCTTCTCACCCTGGGGAGCTCCAGTATTATTCGTGAAGAAGAAGGATGGAACACTGCGGATGTGTATCGATTACAGGGAACTGAACAAGCTCACAATCAAGAATCGGTATCCGCTACCAAGGATTGATGACTTATTTGATCAATTGCAAGGATCAAGCTACTATTCCAAGATCGACCTTCGATCTGGATACCATCAGCTGAGAATCCAAGATGAAAGCGTGCCAAAGACTGCATTCAGAACGCGATATGGGCACTACGAATTTCTTGTGATGCCGTTTGGATTGACGAACGCGCCAGCAGTCTTTATGGACCTAATGAACCGCGTATGCAAACCATATCTCGATAAATTCGTGATTGTATTTATCGATGATATCCTGATTTACTCGCGAACGAAAGAAGAACATGAGCAACATCTCAGAACCATCTTGGAGCTACTGAAGAAAGAGAAACTTTATGCAAAGTTCTCGAAATGCGAATTCTGGATTCGCGAAGTACAATTTCTTGGTCACGTGGTGAATGAGAAGGGCATTCATGTAGACCCGTCCAAGATAGAAGCAATAAAGAATTGGGAAGCTCCCAAGACCCCAACTGAAGTTCGTCAATTTTTGGGTTTAGCGGGCTATTACCGGCGATTCATCGAGAATTTCTCAAAAATAGCTCAACCGCTAACGACCCTTACACAGAAGGACATGAAATACGACTGGGGTCACAAACAAGAAGAAGCCTTTCAGCTACTTAAGAACAAGCTCTGCGATGCACCAATACTATCATTACCCGAAGGCACTGAGGACTTCGTGGTATACTGCGACGCCTCACGACAAGGCTTGGGTTGCGTGCTCATGCAACGCCAAAAAGTCATCGCTTACGCTTCAAGACAACTGAAGGTTCATGAAAGAAATTATACCACTCACGACCTAGAGTTGGGCGCAGTGGTATTCGCCTTGAAGATTTGGCGACATTATCTATATGGTACTCGATGTACAATCTTCACAGATCACAAAAGCTTACAACACATATTTGATCAGAAGGAATTAAATATGCGCCAGCGACGTTGGGTCGAGCTGCTGAATGATTATGACTGTGAGATTAAGTACCATCCTGGAAAGGCAAACGTTGTAGCAGACGCGTTGAGCCGAAAGGAAAGGGTTAAGACCCTAAGGGTTCGAGCATTGGAAATGACGATTCGAACGAACCTCACTGCACGCATTCGGGATGCACAACAAGAAGCTCTTAAAGAAGAGAACCGTAAAGCTGAATACCTCCGGGGTGCATTGAAATACATGGTGCCAAATGAAGAGGGAGCCTTATACTTCAAGAAGCGTATTTGGGTTCCACTCTATGGTGGCATACGAGAAGTCATCCTTAATGAAGCCCACAAATCGAGATATTCGATCCATCCAGGATCGGACAAGATGTACCAAGACTTGAAAGAGTACTATTGGTGGCCGAGACTCAAAAGCGACGTTGCTGTCTATGTTGGAAAATGCCTAACCTGTGCGAAGGTTAAGGCCGAATATCAGAAACCGTCCGGCCTACTACAGCAACCAGAGATTCCCGTGTGGAAGTGGGAACAAATCTCGATGGACTTCATAACGAAATTACCTAGGACCCCGAGAGGGCACGATATGATATGGGTAGTAGTTGATCGATTAACAAAATCTGCGCATTTCCTACCAATCCGAGAGAAGGATAGCACTGGAAAACTTGCAGAGATATACTTAAGAGAAATTGTGGCACGACATGGAGTGCCAATCTCAATCATTTCAGACAGAGATGGACGCTTTGTCTCAAGAATCTGGCAATCATTTCAGGAAGCCTTTGGATCTCAGTTAGATCTGAGCACGGCATTCCACCCACAAACAGACGGCCAGAGCGAACGGACTATACAAACGTTAGAAGATATGCTTCGCGCATGTGTCATGGACCTAGGCGGCAGCTGGGATACTCATCTACCTTTAGTTGAGTTTTCCTACAATAACAGTTATCATACGAGCATAAAAGCCGCGCCGTTCGAAGCTCTGTATGGCCGCAAATGCCGATCGCCCTTATGTTGGGCAGATGCCGGAGATAAACGTATGGTTGGTCCTGAACTTGTACAAGAGACAACCGATAAGATTGCACAGATCCGAGAGCGCATTAGGGCGGCTCGAGAGCGACAAAAGAGCTACGCGGATCCAAATAGAAAATCGGTAGATTTCAAAGTGGGGGACAAAGTGTTGTTAAAAGTCTCACCATGGAAGGGCGTAGTCAGATTTGGAAAGCGTGGAAAGTTGAATCCACGATACATCGGACCATTCAGAATATTGAGAAGAATTGGTACCGTGGCATACAAGTTGGAGTTACCGGCAGAACTTAATGGAGTACATGATACGTTTCATGTATCCAACCTGAAGAAGAGTCCAACGCAAGAAAACGTGACCATCCCGTTGGATGAAGTGCATATTGATGAAGCCCTCCGATTTACAGAAAAACCCGTTGAGGTTACTGACTGGAAAGTCAACAAGACCAGGAGGAGCAGTGTGAAACATGTTAAAGTACATTGGAGCTCTAAGCACGGACCCGAGTACACATGGGAACGTGAAGACCAGTTCAAGAAAAAGTATCCCCACCTATTCAAGAAGACTCCAGCGAGAGTTAGTTCAGTCTGAATTTCGGGACGAAATTCTTTTAACGGGGGGAGACTGTGACAACTGGCACAAACCGGTAATTTCCGTACACTATAATTATTGCTTAATGACTGCAATTATGAGTTTAATGGTCAGCGATGTCTGAACACATGATTAAACAAGTGAATTCATGCATGTTGTATACTACAAAATATTGCTTTATGCATAAACAAGAGCGTTGCGTCCGAATATTAGTAAACTCACCGGTAAGACACCATGTGTCAACAGAACTGCAGAAAGCAGTCAGACATCAGAATTGAGGTCTGGGTGTAGGTCCGACGACAAAGATACATTAAAACCCAAGAGTACATACAAGGGTTTAATTTATATACATTGCGAAAGCAAAAATAAGCACTAAAAAGCACCCGAAACGCACTTTAAGTGCAGAATTTATACAAATCAGCAATAATTCAGCATTTGACACATAAATATTATGCAGAAATGTCGTTTTGTTATCCAGAATACTTCCCTAAGTGTTGGGAATTGATAGAGTACAAGAAAGGTACTTAAACGACACTAAAAAGTGTGATTTAGCACTTTAACGTATCGGTATGTAACCGAACAACCGGACAATACCCGAAACATGAAAATATTGTTATTTTCATTATTTATCTTTTCCTGAGCCAGTTAGGGTCCCTGGATACCCTAACATCCCTTGTAACGCATGACGCACCACTAACCGGGTTAACTACACTTAACCTAACTAATAAACCTAACTATTAGTTAGAAATGAACCAAGACCCCCCCCCCCCATGGATTGGACGGTTGGGAGACCATATCCCCGTATGGGATCTTTAGTGTATATTTTATTGGATTTGTCATGTACTTTAAAGACATAATACCTATTGGTTAATAACATCTAATTTTCCTATAAATACATACTTAACTCACTAGACAATTACCACTTAACAATCACCACTCCAACTCTCCTCCTTGCTCTCTCAAACTCACGGCTCCATCCATCCACCATACATCCAACATTTTTGTTCCATTCCAATATATTCCAAGGTGATTCTAAGGTGTCTCGAGCCTATTTAGGAAGGTTGCAAGCAACGGATCTCGAAGAACCTCTTTCGTTAGCTTTTATCCACCCACTTTTCGCCAAGATCTTCCCTAGCCTTGAGCTAGAGGTATAACACTTAGAACTCTTGTTTGAACATATCTAAGGTGGTTAAAAGGATTTGTGTTGGTTAAATCTTGTTAAAATGCGAAAAGATGAACAAAAGTCTACTAAAAATACTAAAAGTGGTGGTTAATAGCTCATAACTTGTGTAAAAGTTGTAGTATTTGAGATTTGTGTTTACCTAGACCCGATCTATGATGTGGTAGCTCGGATCTCCGTTTAACCCGACTTTGTAAGATCATGTATCTTCACATAAGCTCGTTTTTGTTACCGCAAGGGTTAAAAGGCGAAACTCTACCACACAAGATGCATGAACTTGTGTAGAAATATTTTACTTGTGTAAAAGTAATTTAACTTGTACAATGGAGTTTAAAACTAGCGGATCTACGTATCTGCAAGTGGTATTTTTGAAGAACCACACTTTAAAGAAATCACATATTCTAAACCGGGTCTTACACAAACAAAGTGGTTTTTGTGAATAAACAAGTGTGTGGAATACTTGTGTAACAAAAGTTTTAACAAAGAAATAATTTTCGTAAAAACCGACTAGAAGTTGTAAAACTTCATATTCTTTAAAAATAAAGTTTTTAAGAAGTTAAACTTATTTTTAAAGATAACAAGACTTACTAAATGTGCTAGTAAGTTACTACACATTTTTGTAAATATTCAAGTTCATGAAATTAGTGAATATTGTTGACGATTATTGTTGATAATTGTTGTTGCTGATTGTTGATGATTGTTGATGATTTAAAAGAAAATAAACACACGTTTTGAAAACGTGGGAAACCTCCATTTTTAGGGGAAACTCTGTCAAAATTTTTATAAATTTTGACACTTAGAAAAATATAAGTTTTCGAGAAACTTATTCCCTAAAAATGTGTTTAAAAACATTAACAAGGTTTCCCTAACTTTTGATGATAAGAAATGGTGATTTCTTGAAGAATAAAAATGGATAATAAGTATATATTTTTGAGAGAAAAATATATATTATTTTATCACCAAATTTTGTGCTAAGTGTATATAGTATGTGTTATACGTGCTAGTGTATTAAGACTTAAAAATACACTAAATACTCATGAGGAGTAGAAATATAGAAATACACATACAAAACACAAGATACATGATTCGGGTGCATAGTGCAAAACACAAAAGACTTATATTTATTTTTGAAGAAAATAATATAAGTAAGATACGTAGTTAAAAATATGGAATATTTTTAACACAAGAATATATACACAAAAGAGAGTGACTGTACTTGTGCGACATAAGTCTAGTGACTAACGTTAATAAAACACGTTTAGGTCACGACGCTATATAAACGAATCCGGTGAAGTTTACGACGCAAGGAACGCAAAGTTGTGAGTTCATGCTCCCCCTTTTCTCTTAACTGTTTTCAGTTTTATAACTTCGGGGGTGAAATACATGTTACGTGGTATAATAAACGAGAATTGATACTTGATATAATAAACGAGAATTGATACTTGATGTAATAAACGAGAATTGATACTTGGTATCATAAACGAGAAATAGTGTCACGAATAGGGTACCATAAGCACCATTAATCGTGTACATACTTAGACCGCAGAACAAAAGGTTAGATCTAACGGGTACTCGGGCAGCCCCACTCTTGGTGACCACTAGTACCGAAGAGTGTTTTTGTGTCTCCGTCGTGAATCGACAACTAGAAAAATGCCTATGGTTTGGTGACTTCCTATGTCGTGTCACATGTTAATGGCCTTGCAACCCATTAACTACACAAGAATACTTTATTTGTACGAAGTTCGTACACAAGAATACATTATTTGGTTTATACCACAAGAATACTTTATTTGGTTTACACCACAAGAATACATTATTTGGTTTATACCACAAGAATACTTTATTTGGTTTATACCACAAGAATACTTTATTTGGTTTATACCACAAGAATACTTTATTTGGTTTATACCACAAGAATACTTTATTTGGTTTATACCACAAGAATACTTTATTTGGTTTATACCACAAGAATACTTTATTCGGTTTACACTACAAGAATACTTTATTTTCACAAGATACTCGTTATGTTTTCATACAAAGTATACAAACGTGTTCAACACAAAACTGCATGAATTCACACCAACTTTATGTTGACGTTTTTTCAAAACTCACATGTATTTCAGGTAACTAGGATGGATGTGCGCGTGGTCTAGCTTATGCTCGTGGATGTCGCTTGTGTTTAACCTTAAATAAAGTTGTAAACTTTTGAGACAATGTTTTAAGCTGTCTAGCGATGTAAACGCTAAACTTATGTTTTCAAATCATGGTATTTGATGTTATTTTACGAGCATGTAGCATGTTTACTCTTCGTATGCAATGAGAACCTTTCATGATCACACCTCGTGCTTCCGCCGCAGAAAGGGGTGTGACACACACAAGACAGACACTCGAATCTAGCTCTGGGGGACTTCTAGGTAATCGTCGCCCAAATGAGATTTATAATCAAATTGAGGAAATTGCTCAAAACAATTTTCAATGGCACACTCCCCGAGGCACAAAATCTATTGCCCCGGGCGCCCATAAAGTTGATGAAAGCACTTCTTTACAAGCCCAAATCGAGGTCCTCTCTTCAAAAATCAAAAAGTTAGAAATGGGAAAAACGGCCTCGGTTATGGCTTGCGAAGGGTGTGGTGGGCCACATGAAAATTGGAGTTGTATGAAAGAATTGGATAATCAGGCTGAAACAGTAAACTACATTGATAATAGACCTAGGCCGTCGGGTCCTCCAACGGGTACCTACAACCCAGGATGGTGTAACCACCCTAACCTTGGTTGGAGAGAACCCGACAATAGTAGTAATCAACAAAACCAAAACCAACGAACAAACTTTCAACAACCAAGAAATGACTCACAAAATTTCTCTCAACAACCACAAGGGGGACGAGAGAGGCTTGAAGATACTATCCCACGCCTCATCTCTGACACTGAAAAGAAAAACTCGGATCGATTCTAACAAATGGAGTCAAGTTTTAGAAATCAACAAGCTAGCATTCAAAATATTGAAAAACAACTAAATCAACTAGCTCAAAATTTCTCCGAGAGACCACAAGGCGCGTTACCTAGCAATACCGAGACCAACCCAAAGGTGAAAGTGCATCTCATAACATTGAGAAACCGTACCGTAGGCCCCGAGGAGGTTCCACTACCTCCATCCGACAAAAATCCACCCTTGCAACCCACGAACTCATCAACACCTCAAAAAAAAAAAAAACAACAACTCCTCCGCCGAATCACGAACCTACTAAGAACCCCCTAGTGCCTTACCCCGGACGGTTACTTCGCCAAAAGACCAATGAGCATTTCACAAAATTCATAAACTTACTAAAACAATTGCACATCAATCTTCCATTTGTGGAAGTCCTCACTCAAATGCCTAAATATTCAAAATTTATGAGAGACTTTCTCACTCACAAAAGGAAAATTGAAACATTGCAATTAGTTAATTTAAGTGAAGAGTGCTCCGCCGTACTACTCAAAAAAACTCCTACAAAAGAAAATTGACCCTGGAAGCTTCACCATGCCTTGTTCCATTGGGGGTTCACCTATATGGAATGCGCTAGCAGATCTTGGGGCTAGCATCAATCTTATGCCCGCATCAATGTTTGACCGACTCGGACTAGGTAAAACAAGCCCCACAAAGATGAGCATACAACTCGCCGATCGGTCTATCAAATATCCACAAGGTATCGCCGAAAATCTTTTGGTAAAAGTCGGAGACTTTGTCTTCCCGACCGACTTTGTCATACTCGATATGGAGGAAGACACCGAAGTACCACTCATTTTAGGAAGACCATTCCTAGCCACGGCTCACGCAATGGTGGATATGAGTGGTGGGAAGTTAACATTGAGGGTCGGAGAAAGTGAGATGGAATTTGGGGTTAGGAAAAGAGTAGAGGACGACGACCCGGTCAACTACATGGAAGTCATAGACTCAAGCTTGGATGATGCTCTCCGACGGTGCAACATGGGATGCAAAACATCCCACTTGGGTAACATATGACTGACTTTGGGTCTAGCCAAGGACCCTTATAAACGTGGCGCACCACGGAGGTATTCTGTGGAACTATCCCTAGTTTTAGTTTAGATTAACTTTTATGTTTTCTAGTTTAGTTTTAATTTTCAGGAATAAAACGCACTCGAAATGATGGAGGTTACTAAGGGAACCTTGAACCCATACCCCATACACTAAAACAGAGCCTCCCGACAATTTTTCTTCATTACAGCAAGTTTAGCACGGGGTCGTGCTCAGCCCAACACGCCCCCGTGCCCAAGGTTCTGCAGAAAACGCCCAGTTCAGGTAACTGGACACGGGGCCGTGTTCGCTGAACACGCCCCCGTTCCCAGCCTTCTGTTTAATATGATACTGGAGATATGAGCACGGGGTCGTGCCCGGACCAACACGGGCCTGTGCCCAGACGCCCAGTAACATAAAATTTTGTTTTTAAACACCTTTTTACACATTCAATCAACCTAAAAACTTATTTTTTGGACACATTGAGGACAATGTGTAATTTAAGTGTGGGGGGATGCTAAAACCTTGAATTTTGCAAGTTCTAATAACAAGCCTTACACAAAACTCTATTGGAACCGCTAATCACCCCAAAAAAATTTCAAAAACTTTTCCTTTTTTTACTTGTCTTGGTTTAATTTGGGAATAACAAGTTCTAAAAAGGTTATATTTTTACAAATTCACAACCGATAGTGTCATGATAAAAAGAACCAACATAAGAAAATTATGAAATGGCATGACAAATCTAGTTAAAATTTGATTATATATATACTTGATCACATTATAAACCTGTTCCCACAAAAAGTGACTTTCGAGCCTTTATTGTGCATACAAGCATACATCTTTAAACTAAATGCTCATTTTTTGTTTCTTGTGTGAATAGCCGCTTGGTTCTTACGACTCTAGAACTTGCCACGACGATACATTCCTGGTCCTTACCAACTTAAACCCAAGTAAGTAAATGATGGAGGCAGTTCGGTTCTTGTCTAGAGTTCAGCGTGTGGTCCACAGCAACTTTTCGACCCCTCAGGGGCGAGGCTTTGTTTTTAGTAGATTAGGGTTTTCTATTCAGAAGGGGATGGCGGCGCAGTTTGTTGCTCGTCTACCTGCTATCCTTATGTAATTTGCCCTAATGATTGGAATGAAAATCACAAGTTACTAAAAAAAAAAAAAAAAAAAAAAAACACCATTATTTTTCATCTTTTTTTATCACCTACCCAAAATCCTCCTAGTTAACCCCTTTGAGCCTAAACCTTTTCGTTTTAAACCCACAAAACAAAGACCCTTTACCAACCAAAACATTTTTCTTTTAAACCCTTTATTTTAGTAAAAATCTCGGTTTTCTCGTGACGATCTTTATCAAAAAAAAAATTTGAAGCCTTGCAATAAACAAACAAGTTCCTCAAAGAAACTTTGTTTGAAAATGCTTAGTTTGAATAAAAGTCACAAAAACAAAAAAGTTTTACGACGACCGACGCTTTTTACGATTTTAGCCCTTTTTACTAACCACTAACCCAAAACCACCTACCTTTAACCCAAGCCTAACCCTTCCCCCAAGTCCTCTTGATATTTACAAAGGTTTATAGGTAAAAAGGAGGAGGATTGATTGCTTGGCAAGCATATGGTAGAAGTAAGTTCCATGCCGGTCTCGAGTGTTTCACAAAAATACACCTTCGGTCGAGTGTTGAGTGATCTCCCGTAAGGTATGTGAACTTGTATATAAATGGAATTTTAAAGAGGCATGTTATGCCCAAATAAGTAACTTCTCTTATGAAACGTTCTAAATAAATCATAACGAATAGGATTGTAAATAGCATAAAAATAAAACCCAATAAAGATCTTGGATTCCCGACACTCAAGACAAGCCCAAAACTTCTCTTCTACCCATTCCATTTGGGTGTGTAAGCCACATAATAAAGAGTTTTGCTTGAGGACAAGCAAAGATTCAAGTGTGGGGGTATTTGATGTGTGTAAAATGCAACATGTAAATTACATCAAATGAGGCATAAAACTAACCCTTTTTAGTACTAATGTTGGAAAAGTGTGCTTTTGTCTTCCTTTTGTATTTTCAGGACTAAATGAGCTTAAATGAACAAAAGGAACAACTATACAGCAAAAACTAACATAAATACAAAGAAACGTAATAAACGTGGCATGCCCGACCCCTCGACAGCATCTTCCCAAGCAAAAACAAGAAACAGAAGGCTGACCACGGCCCCTTGCCCAGCGGACACGAGGGCGTGGCCAGGTGTCTGTAGAAAATGACAAAGTTATAGAAGCTTCTATTCCCAGCACGGGGGCATGCCCAGCTCAGCACGGGGCGTGGTCAACGCTAAGATTCGTAGAATCTTTCAAATCTTGATAGTACAGATACGCTTATGCACACGGGGGCATGTGGAGCCTAATACAGACAATTGCAATTAATGAATAAAGAGGAAGAGGATGGCCACGGGGCCGTGACCGGGCTTCTGTTCAGTTATAAATAGGGGTGCTTGGTTCACTTCAAAGGCATCCCTTGGCAAACCACCTCTCTCCCACTTCACCACCACTCCACCACCACTACAACACCCACATCCACCTTAGAGTGTGTGTAGTAGTCTCGGGATCCAAGATTGATAGTAAGAGTTCTTGTCAATCAAAGGCCATGTTTGGCTAAGTCTCTTACATCACTTGGTGAAGACAAGCATTTAATGTAATACTTTTGATTTTTAATCTTTTCCACTTTTTATTTGGTTTTGTATTAATGACTTTAATAACTAGTTTCTTATGTTGAAGGTGAAACTTCTTTATCATTTGTCTGTGGTATCTTGGCATTACTTTACTGTCTATATAAAGTAAAAGATTTTCACCATTCATATCTCTACGGTTTATATAGAGATATGTTGGCTACCTGGTCAGGGGTTAAGGGAATGGTTTGGTAAGGTTCTTGCCTTGTTCAGTGTATAGATCCTGCAAGGACCTAGGTCAAGCTTACTAGGACCTCCTTCAATACCCACTAGTATTGGATGGCGGGGGTGTGAATGGCTTGATCCCCTCATATGTAAACTACTATTAATACATTAACCCGGCTACTTGGGTTTGTATCCCTGCTGACTTAAACCACTTAGCCGAGGGTAACGTCGCCTTCAAAAGAGGGACCTACCACTTTACGCATTAATTACTTAATTAATTATCTTTCAATATTCCGACCCTTTGGGATTGTATCCTTGCTGACTCAAACCGCTGGGTTGAGGGTAACGTCACCTTCAAAAGAGGGGCCTACTACTATAACTAAGATAATCTCTTAAAAAGTGCAAAAGTGCGGAAATCATCAAAGGTTACATTAAAGGTGAGTCGGATCCAAGTGATTCATCTTGTCTATCTGTTTATTTTATTTTATTTTATTTTTATTTCCAATATTTTAGTTTTTATTTTGCATGTTTAAAACATTTTCTAAAAATTTTGATTTGATTAGACGTTTAGGATAAACCGGTACTAAAAGCTCTTGTGTCTTTGGACAACCTCGGTGTCTTTGAAAAATGTTATAAACACATCTGTAAACAAAAAACAAAAAAATGTTGAGTCGATAGTTACACCTGATGTAAATTTTGTTTACATCTGATGTAAATTTTGTTTATGACGATGTGATTTTTTTACATCTGATTTCATTTTTTTCCTAAGACATTTTTTTTATTTTTTTGCTAGAAAAAAAATATTCATTTTAAGATTTTTGAGAAACTAAAAAAAAAAACGTTTTGAAAGGTTTAATTCTCATGATTCTCATAATTTAAGGTGGTTCTCATTTTATCATTTCCCTCTATATACCAGCTAATAGTAAATTATATATCTTGCTCCCTACAACATGAAAAAGTAATATGCAAAATGGCATTTATTTGGAAGGATAAAAGATAGGGGAATTCTATTGGCATACCTGATTATCTATCCGCACACTTTACTTTTTAAATACGGGTCGTATAGGCCTATACGGGTCGTATAGGCCTATATGGGTCGTATTGGTTCAAAAGTTAAAAGTCAAATATGCATGTATCAGTTATTGTCTGGCGGCTGTTTGGACCAATACGGGCCGTATAGGCCTATACGAGTCATATTGCTATGTTTTTTTTACAAATTTTTGTATACATTTAATCATAGTTTTAACCAGTGTTGCAGAAATTGGATTAGGCGGTCGATCAATCGGCGCCTAGGCGGTAATCGGAGGTCCACCGCCCGGATTTTGCCAAGGCGGTCAACTTAGGCAGTAAAAGTCAAAATCGGACAAAATAAGTCAAAATCGGTCAAAAATCGGCTGAAACCGGACTAGTCGGTCAAAAACAAGTCAAAATTGAATCATATTAGGTCAAAATCGGACCAAATCTGTCAAAAGAAATGAGTTCTTACCTCTATTCAAACCTTAATCGGACCTGCATCTGTATCCATTGTTCAAAATCGAACCCCACTGAACAAATAATTGTTTAGATGAAGCGAATTTGGGAATTAGGGTTTGTGTTTTGTTTCTCTATCTGATAAACGATGAAGAGTGGGAAGAGCGGCGTATGATGAATGTGGGTAAGAGTTTAGCTTATATTATGTTTGGTTTTTTAACATTTAACACCCCTCTATCTTTCACTAATTTACAGATGGTTCCCAAAGTTGTATATTTATATATAAAATTAACTCTATATTTATATAAATTTGTAAAATTATACATAAAAAGTCAATTCCGATTAATCCCTAGGCGGTACCTCACCGCCCGACTAGCGCCTTCGACAACATTGGTTTTAACAAAGGCCTATACGGGTCGTATTACTATGTTTTTTTACAAATTTTTGTATGCATTTAATCATAGTTTTAACAAAGGCCTATACGGGTTGTATTACTATGTTTTTTTTACAAATTTTCGTATACATTTAATCATAGTTTTAACAAAGTTTAATAAAAGAATATTTTTATTTTTTAAACAATTTTTTTTTAAATATTTATCATGTAGTATAGGTTTGCAGGGGCGGATCTATATGGCATATAGGGGGTGCATGGATATAACACGTAAAGAAACAATACCAAACGTCAAATGTATACAAAAATTTATAATGATATCCTAAGAGGCGTATACACATAACACAACACTTTACAATACAAGTGGATTACAAACAAAATTACACGTAATCATAGAATACAATAACACGCGCAACCGAACGTCACCGAAACGACGCGTATTGAAGGTATACTTCATAAAATGACCCAAGACACCAATATTCGTCAAAATATGACACGTATACGCGTCAAACAGAGAAAAACAAAAAAAATAATGTTTTGGTGTTTTGGCCAATACGATAGTATAGGCCAAAATTGTATCGTTTTGCATACTAATACGCATCGTATTGGCCTATACGATACATATTAACCCCCTGAATTCTCAAAATAACAGTGGGTTATATGAGAACTCAGGGGGTTAATACGCATCGTATAGGTCTATACGATCCGTATAAACCCCCTGATTTATCAATTAACCCCTTATTTTCTTTGAAAATTTAGGGGGTTTATACAGATCGTATAGGTCTATACGATCCGTATTAGCCTCTAAACGACCCAGTTTTGACCTGTACGATCGTATATGGTTTAAGTAAATGGTACGTTATACGACCAAATGGGTTTATTTTGTGAGGTTTTATCCGGAGTATGTTGGCTTGTTTTTAGGTGAAAATACGTCAAAATACTCGTGTGTCATTTCATGGCGTCACTCTGCTGCTTTGTGAAGATAGGTGAATGGTGTAAAGTTTAAACTGAAAAGGGTAATATAATGAGATGAACAAAAACCTTTGGTTATCTGGTTCGGTTGGGGAGAATATTCTGGTTCTTATTAACCCCCTGCAAACCTATTCTTCATGATAAATATTTAAAAAAGTTTTTTGTTTAAAAAATAAAAGAATTCTTTTATTAAACTTTGTTAAAACTATTATTAAATGTATACAAAAGAAAAAAGAAAAAAAAACATAGCAATACAACCCGTATAGGCCTATACGACCCGTATTGTTCCAGTCAAATAGAAAAAATCTGACAAATCAGTCTTTATTGGAAATTGAAAAAGTAATACGACCCGTATAGGCCTATATGACTCGTATTGAAGGTGTCGATTTAATGAAGTCAGTTGTGCCAATAATACAAGAAAAATAGTCACATGCCCCGATCGATGGAGACCAAGAAAAATGTACTTTAGTTGTATGTATGTGTGTTTGCCAATTAAACCCAACCTCCACCCAAATTTATGAAATACTTACGGGCCTCATCAGTATGCAATGAATTTACACAACCCATTATGATGAATTTCTCCTTTAAAATGTTTTATTTCACCTGTAAATGTTTTATTAATCATTTATATGTTTGATTGAGAGTTGTATTGAATTGGGGTTGTAAAGCTACAAATTCTTGAAAATAAAAAAGAACAGGGACAAGTTCAATATGAACGGTGGGCCTACGGGGAATTCATGATAGGTGTGTCCATTGGATATCTATATTCTTTTGACCACCCAGCGTAACGATTTATGTTTTATGTTCATATCCATATTCATATGTATCATGATGATATTTATTTATAAAAATAGAAACATAAATATTTATTTATAAAAATAGAAACATAAAACATGTTTAAACTTTTTTTATTGTTTTGCCTAAACTTATGATAGGAATATGATAAACATTTCCGTATTAATTTTTCTAAATGAAAGTAACATTCTCGTATTTCAGAATGTATTCTTTAGGTTAAATTACATGTTTCGTCCTTTATGTTTATATCAGATTACAATGAATGACCTTTAACTTCAATACTTACAGTCACAATCCTTTATTTGTAAAACTCATTACACCCTAAATCCTTTAGTACTAACCAGATTAAAATTTTAAGTTAAATATCACATGTGCAAGGCACATGAGGGTATTATTGTAATTTTACTCGTATAAAATAAAAACCTTGAACAAAAATCATCTAAATTCACTCTACCCTCTACCCTCAACTCTCTGGCTCTCTCTACATTCCTGAATTAATTCTACAAAGATCAACAACACCAACCAACAACCATCATCACTATCACGATCGTTGTCTCTACAAAGATCAACAACACCAACCATCAACCATCATCAATATCACCATCGCTGTTTACAAACCGCCGCCGCCCCCACCCTCATGTGCAAGGCACATGCCATACTTAACTGAAATTTTTAACTTGGTTAGTGCTAAAGGACGTATGGTGTAATGAGTTTTCCAAATAAAGGATTGTGACTGTAATTATTGAAGTTAAAGACTATCCATTGCAATCCGATACAAACATAAAGAACGAAAAATGTAATTTTCCCTATTCTTTAAGAAGTAGTTAGAGATAAGCTTGGCAAAATGAGTGTTTTGTGTCGGGCGGGTTAATGAGTTATGTGGGTTCTAACCATAATAGGTTTTGGATGTGATTTTGATCAATTGTGAATTTTGAAATTACATCGTGATAGAAGGTAAACGGGTAACAAGTTGCGCCACTATCTCTTTTCGAATAACAAAACTAAGTCTTTTAAAAACTACGTCCATAGATCTTGGGGTCATAACATTACTATGCATGACCCTTTGAACTCGACTAAGTAGGTCCACAACCTCTGGCGCAAGGAAACCAAAATTATCGAAAACAAATGGGATAAACACATGCTGGTTGTCAAGACATGTTTTCTCCTATTTGGTCACTTTGCCCGAAGCAGCCTTTAAAGCAGTCTGACCCATCATAAAAACACTACCCCCTAAGTCCACAAGCGGGGAAACCCCTGTTAGATCCAACATGCATGTTTTCCTCCTATCCGTTCAAAGACCAGAATGTCAGCTGGTCAAAGGGTAAATTTTCCTTCCAATGGCCAGTTAAGAAATTCACGGGTGCCTCTTTCTTAGCAGAAAAACTAGCGTGCCTGAATATGTAAAAAAAATATCCTAACCAAATTATGTCAGTACTTGAACCCCGGGAACTCTCTACAATGAACTGCATGCTCCCCAAAAGAATCTAAACACGCCTTATGACTAACAGAGCATATCTCATCATATGGAAATAAAGGAATCATGAGGCGATACTTAAGTATAGTACGATACTCCATCGACGACATATGCTGGCCTAACCCATCTATAGGTATAGTAAGATGAAAATCTTGGGCATGTGGTGATCATAGACACTCAAAAACAATTTTGTCTAACAGTCAAGTCAAACTGTACGTCAATGTCGTTGACAATTTTACTAAAAAGAGCACGCGTCAATGCATGTTGGGCTTTAGGGGGCGGTGCCTTTATTAGTGAAACGCTGAAAACGAAGCTTGGAATCGTATCACGAAAACAAGCCAAATCATAAACATAATCAAGACCCATACCACATATGCTATTGTCTCTTAAGATGTGTTCTTGTAGCACCCAAGATTGGGCCCTCGAGGCCATAAAAAGCACAGAATGAAGCCTCTATAGCCGAATACAACCCCAAACCCCCAAACCTAATAGGTAAGGATGCAAGTCGCCATGAAAGTCTCCAAAGAAAGGACCTCCACAAACCACCAATTCCTCAATCGCCTCATGCAAACCTTTGTCAAAGAATACCGCTACATCTTCTATGTATACAGGTTGGCATGTCCTCAAGCCAAAGAAAAATTTGGCAATGCCTATACAGGATCTAAGCAAGAGTAGTCCACTCTGTGGGTCACCTAGTTTGGGTAGAAGATACATCAAATCTACAACATTAGCAGCTATTTTCTTTGTCAACCTACTAATAAAGCTTGTGTCTCTACTAACCCCCCCTCCCAACCCCCCAAGAAGCGTCACCCCTAATAATGGCCTCCTAATGTCTGTAGGAATAATCCCTCACGAAACTTGCTACCATCACAAGAAGGATAAACTAGCTCAGTTTTCTTAATACATAGTTCAAGACCTAATGTTGGACCCGTCACCTGAATGGTGTCCAATGCTCTAGCCACCTCTTCTAAATCTCCAATGATAGTCCCATCGTCAAGATACACAAGGAGGTGCAAAAGAGGAGCGAAAAAAAGTGGTCCCAATGGGTCTCCTTGCTGAACTCCTGTCGTGGACCAAATGTGGCAATTTCCAAAATACAATCTTGTTGGTTGTCCGTATAGAAATTCTACCCACAAAGAAATAGAAGGACACCTCATCCTGACCTCGCAAAGTAATAGGTTTGAATCATAATAGACCGATTAAAAAAAGGTTTAACTCGAATAATAATAATAAAAACACCATCATTTATTTACTTACAAAGTCATGTCAACCAGTCCCTCGATTCAAGAAACCAATAAGGTTATGAGGTATGGAGTTGTGTCATAGATTGCTACGTAGGACCAGGGAACCATCGTTACACCGCCCCCTATGCAAATCATGGTGTTTTGCGATCCACGGCTACCACGACTCACTTTCAATTTATTAGCGGATTTTTATTGTTGGGGGAGGATAGCGGATGGTATTAGGGGTCATGGTCCACACCATATAGGGTGGTGGATTAGATTCGTGGATGAGGGTGGGGTGACATGGTGCTGATGTAGAGGATGGTAGTGGTCATTTGGGTCATGACCACAACCAGTGGTAGATCCAACAATTTTTTTCAGCAGGTTCACTTTTTGAAATGTTCCAATTTAATATGTCCAAACATAAAAATATTCCGGACGATTCAGGTCGAGTACAATTCAACATATAATAAAAATACGATACAATAATGAAAAAAACATCGTCATGATAACTTGAAAAACCCGTAATATAAACATAATGATCTTTACAAATAAAAAAAACCTAAAGTTGTTCCCTAGTGGTTTTATAGTGGTGTGGGATCGGGATTTGTTGTAGGATTCATAGGACTAGTTAGTAACTTGCACTTCATAAGGACTTGAAGGTTGTCTTACTTCATGATTCTTGAGAATGTTTATGGTTGGCTGATTGTATTCATTCTATTGAATTTTGCTCGGTTACGTAGAATGTTTTTAATTCATTCTAATCTTGCTCGGCTGCGGAGATAGTTTTTTTCCAACGATATGATAAATTCTAATTTATGTAGATACCATTCTTTAATGGATATGTTCAGGTACGATGAAACTGTTGGTGCATATGTCTGTCGACTTCGTCTTGTATCGTGTCTTATGTCTAGATAGGATAGAATGGAGCTCAGATTACGAGAAAATAGGATGTGAGTGGTGAAAGATCATTTCGCACGAAATGGCTAGGCCATTTCATACGAAATGGACATTGCCCATTTCGAACGAAATGGACCTTGTCCATTCCATGCGAAATGGCTCCCATATATATATCTGAGTTGTCATTTCATTTGTAACAGTTGCTGATTCCAGAGTCGAAGTGCTGCTGACGTGTCATTTGATCTGTAATCGTGTTATATCAATATACAAGACAATTAGAGAGTAAATCAAGCTGATTCAAAGTTGATATATTTGTTTCCGCCTCTCGTATTGATTAGAACTCTTCTGAACGACTCATTTTGGTCCTACAAACGATCCTACAAGTGGTATCAGAGCTCAGGAGGAAGAGTTCTTACCAAATCAGCTCGATTTCACCAAAATTTCTGACTTCTACTCATATTTCTTCACATTTTTTTCAAAATTAAACAAGATTTTACGGTTAAAATGGATTGAATTTCACATATAACAAGCGAAATACTGTTTTAAACAATCCTTGAAAGAATTAGACCAAAAGTCGAACTAAAAGTTGATCAATTTGACAAAAATCCAGCCGATTGGGTGACATCAGCATTATTTCGTACGAAATGGTTCATTTCGTGTGAATTAGACTTTCATTTCGCACGAATTGAACTCCATAGTGTACCATTTCGCACGAATTGGTTTTATCTAACTCATTTAGTTTGAAAATCTGTTCAATTCGCACGAATTGAGACAACTTGACCCAGGTCGTACGGATTGAAACTTCATTTCGCTCCAAAGTCCATTTCGCACCAAAGTTCGTTTCGCACCAAAGTCAATTCGCTTGAAGTTGCTCCAGTTTGCTTGAATTTGTTCAGTTCGTTTGTGTAGAATCGTGAAACGACCTAACGAGTCGATCAGAAGAGTTCTCAGACAGAATCAGAGGCGGAATTCATTGATTCTGTCTTTGTTTAGCTTGTATTCACTATTAATTGTCTTGTTTATTTATCTTGAAATAATTTACAGCACGTAGACACTTCGACAGCACTTCGGCGTCGGAAACAAGAAGGTTACAACTGATTTCGCATGTAGGGTATATATAGGGGACATGATTTCGTTTGAAGATGGCATGGCATCCTTCAAACGAAATTAAACATGCTAATTTCGTTTGAAGATGCCAATTACCATTTCAAACAAAATTACCTCAAATACCCTTAAATCCTACCCTATTTCTCGTATAACGCGCCCTGATCTAACACTTCTAAAGTAAGACTCGATACAAGACGAAGTCGACAGACGGATGCACTAACAGACTCCCCCTCGGATGTTGACGAGTCTGAAGTATCGAGTCTTCTCATTCTTCAGTCTTTACCGGTCTTCGGGCTCTTTCACACTCTGAGACTCGAACAAAGATGAAGTCGACAGACAACTGCACCAACAGACTCCCCCTTGAATGTTGACGGAATCTTCAGTGACAGTCTTCATCATAATGACTCTTCAATCTTGATCGGTCTCCTTTCTTTCTTAGAAAATACCAGGATCTTCTCTTTGGCTCTATCCTCGTCAGACTCCCCCTTTCATCATGCTGGGATCGCTGTCTGGAATTAGCTATCACCATGAGATCAAACCCTGGCTTTACCTCTGTTTAAGTTCATCTTCTGCACAATCTTTTCACAAACATAAGTTTTTACTTAAATCAATAAGAAAAACTTACTGATTGAAATCATTCAATCATAATAGTTACATCAATTTCAAATTAATGACCTTGATTAACTAATCTCAACTTTCTTTAAAAAAAATTCCTTCATTTAAGCACTCACTCCCAACCCTGTTCATCATGTTCAGCACTTGAAATTTTGAATATCAGCTCTCCAACATCAGTTGTCGAAAATCTTTTTGTATTTTTCAAAATTTTTGCTAAAACACACTGAAAATCTTTTTGGAATTTTTTTTTGAAAGAAACACAGTAACGAAATATTTACAAGCAATATTTTTGTGAGTTTGTGTAAGAGGATCATATCAGTTTATGAGACAAATCACCAACACCGTTAAGCTTTAAACATTTTAAGTTCTAAACGATTCACTTAGATTGTCAGTATACTGATCCACTTAAATTTTCACCCAAAGTTCAACTGTTTCGAGATACGATATTAGTGTTTTAAGTACTTAAACTTATTCGTGTGTCCCACCACTTGAATATACTCCCGTATCCAGATCCCAATATTCAGTCTTACAGGTGAGTATACCACAAATGATATCTGTAAGGGGTTAATTGCGAAACCGTGAGAGCTCAGGTCAGAACTTCCGTTCAGCAGAGAGATGACGGCTCGACTTCTGGTGTGTCCCCTTTAGAGGATCTTTTTTTACAACATCAATGATTATCAATTTTATTGTTTCATCATTTTTGCTGAGGGCGGCGCTATATTTCAAGCAAGCAGAAAGTATTCTCCGGGGACTAGGTCAGAACTTCCGTTCAGCAGAAGTCCCGGGATTATACCCCAGATATCACTAAGTATAAAGACCTAGTATTTCAGAAAGAGGGACCTTTCACACAAGATTTCGGGGGTTACCCATATATCAGAGAGATGTTCCCCACGACATAAGCAAGTTTGAATTTAGGTTTATATCTCGTCACAATCTACTAAATGTGTAAAAACCTACTGGCACATCATCAGTGAGACCGTTTATCACATTTTTAACATTCCGTTTCTTTAGCATGTTGTGATAGTCCACTGATGTACTATCATTTCCTCTTTTCACAACAAACTCATTTTGAATTTTATCATGTTTTTGACATTTTCAAATTTTCTAATGTTTTTGGATTTTTTGAAAAATTCTTACTCCCCCTAAAATGCAAACACATTTAAAGAAATTTGAAAACAAACTATACAGAAAACTTGACAACTGATATCGAATCACTTCAATTCGCCATCCACTTGGCATAAACAATCAGAACTCCCCCTCACAACAAAATATTTTCCCATTGATTTCAAAACACTTAAGTTTGTTTTAATCAAATGGTTTTTCTGAAAAATAAGTTTTGTTGATTGATTTTACCATTTGTAGGTTTGGGGTTCATCACCTTGTTTTTCAACCACTTGTAAGATTTTACATTTACCAATATTAATCAAACAATCACTTGTAGAAAATCAAGTACAACTTAATGTCCCTGATTTACCACTTGTAAGTCGAAATCACTTTCGTGAATTTCTCAAGAAAGATGCCGATTCCTGCTCCACACTTACCAACCTGGGAGCTCCAGCAAGTCAGGTTTTTCTATTTGAAAAGATTCACCCAAGCCTGACTGTCCTTAGGTGATTTTGAATTCTTGTTCAACAATGGTGGAAAATTTGCATCATCCATTGTTAAACCAGAATTCTCATTTTTTACCTTAACACATGGCTCTTCTGGCTTTACTACACCAGATTCATCGCCTGAACGTGGCTTGTCTGACTTTGATGAGCCAGATTCATTGCCAACACGTGGCTCCTTTGTTTCCAAAGAAACAAATTCATTACCACCAACTTTCTCTTTCTTTACTCTCTCCTCTGTCCTCAGATTTGTATCTGATGAATTCGTTTTGCTTGATTTATCATTCTTTGGCGAGCAAGACGATTTATCAGAACTTTTATCTGTTTTACCAGTTGTATCCGAGGACAAAATCCTTTCGAGATACTCTCTCGCTTTCTTCCTCTTTTTCCTCAGTCTGTCTTTCTGCCCTTGTGAAAGCTTAACTTTCTTTTCTTGAACTTTCTGTTCTTTGGGCTTTTCTTTGACTTTGACTGATTTCTTTGTCTTTTTCTGAGATTCAGTCCTCAATCTTCCCTTTGATCTCATTGGGCAATCTCTGGCAATGTGTCCTTTGATATGGCATTCAAAGCATCTTCTCGTTTCAAACCTCCAACTTTGGCAGTTAACAGCAATGTGTCCTCGAACACCACAAGTGTAACACATTCTGTTATCGTACCAATCACCACTTTCAGTCCAAACATTCAGATCATAGCACTGTTTGGCTTGGTGATATCCATCTCTCCTCTTATATGCTGGATTTGGCTTTTGAGCACTGTGGTCAAAGCTGCACCACTTATTACCAACAGTTTTTGAGTTTTGATTTTCTAATTTTTGTGATTTTTTATCACGATTGGATGATTGAACTGATGAGCTTTTATTTTCTTTTTGAACATTTTTTGATTTTTTATCCTTTTGTTTTTGTTCCACATTCTTCTTTACTGGTTTTTGCGTTGAGCATTCACCTTTTTCAGTAGAATGTAGAACAGTTTCTTGAAACATTTCATTTAATTTCAAAAATATTTTTCTTTTTTCAACTTCATCATCAGTTTTCTCATCACAATCTTCAACTTTGACTTTGTCAAAGTTTGTGACATTGTCACTTATTGGAACAGAATTGATTGGTTTTGGACAAAAATAATCTGGTATTGATGAGTTCTCAAAACCTTTCAATTTCTTTTCAAGCTCTTTGATTTTATTCCGAGCTTTTTCAGCTTCTTTTTCAAGTCGAATAAGCGTCTGAAGATGAGAGTTTATTGTACTTTGTTTTTCAATGTTATTCTTGCTAAAAACAGATCTCTGATCTTCAAGAATCTTTATTTGACTTTGAAATTCTTTTTCAGTTTTTACTTTTTCATTTTCAAAAAATTTTATTTTCTTTTCAAAATCTTTTTCATTTTCTTTCAAATTGTTGGTTTCTAATGTCAAACTGTTCAAACCACACAACAGTTTGCCATTTTCTGATTTCAATTTCTCAAAATTTTCCTACAGTTCAAGAATCTGTTTATCATCAGATTTCTTTTCATCCTTCAAATTTTTTATCTCCAATGTCAAACTCTCCAAATCCTTCAAGAGTTTGTCATTATCAGCTTCAAATTGAACACATTTTGAGCACACAGATTCAGAATTTGAAGATCTAAGCTTTTCTGATTCTTCATTCTTTGAAATTTCCTTTTTCTCTATCTTGTATGTTCCTGCACAAAAAATTTTAACGAAATCAAGAGGATTCTCATTCTCATCAATATAACAACCTCTCTTGTTATCATATGTCAAAACATTTTTTGCTGCAAGACATACACCAATTCTTTTATCCATTTCAACAATTACATCCAAACTCATTTTATCAAAAATTCCTTTTATTTTATCCATCAATTCTCTCTTTTTCTTGTAGTTTTCATATTCATGAGTTTTAAGTTTGCTGATAAAACCTTTTAGATGTAATTTTGAAAAACCAGAATCCTGTTTTATACTTTTCAGTATATCATCCCATTCAACAGGTAATGCATCTGCAAACTTTGCTATCTTTTCAACATCTGTCAAATATATCTCATGACCTTTTAAACGCTCAACTAAAACTTCATATCGGTTTGCCAGATCATCCAATGTTTCATTTTTCAAACACACAAAGTATTTAAACCTTTTCACCCAACCATCCTTTCTCACATTTCTATAACTATCGTCCAAATACCCGTGATACCAATCATTAAATCTTTCAAAATACTTATTTTCTTGTTCATCAAATATTTTCGTCATATTTCAAACAACCTGTTCAAACGAAATATCAAGTTCACACAGAATCACTTTCAAACGGAATACCTTTTTCAAACAAACTACTTAATTTCGTTTGAAATACCCACTCTCTCAAACGAAATTACTGAATATGTATGAACTTTCAAACGAAATCAGGATTTCAAACGGAATTGCGTCTTTCAAACGAAATCCTCAAACGAGATCACCTAATTCTCTCAAACGGAATACTAATTTTTCAAACGGAATTCCGTATTCAAACGGAATCATCCAACTTCTCAACCGGAATTCCGTATTCAAACGAAATCAGCCATGATCTTCAAACGGAATCAGTCAGATTGTCCAATCTCAAACGAAATTATGAAGTTTGTTCAAACAAAATCATCATGACATCATCATTTCGGTCCAAACTTTGTTCAATTGATCAAGCAAATGGTCGAATAATGATCTGAAACTCTCAAGGGTTTGTTAAAACACAATTACGCACACATTATGAGAATTTTAGCCAATTTTAACCGTGAAAACTTGATTAATTTTGAAAAGAAGGTGTAGAAATCAGAATTTCCAGCGAAAACGAGCTAAACAGTAAGAACTCTTCCTCCTAAGCACTGATACCACATGTAGAATCGTGAAATGACCTAACGAGTCGATCAGAAGAGTGCTCACACAGAATCAGAGGCGGAATTCATTGATTCTGTCTTTCTTTAGCTTGTATTCACTATTAGTTGTCTTGTTTATTTATCTTGAAACAATTTACAGCACGTAGACACTTCGACAGCACTTCGGCGTCAGAAACAAGAAGGTTACAACTGATTTCGCATGTAGGGTATATATAGGGGACATGATTTCGTTTGAAGATGCCAATTACCATTTCAAACGAAATTACCTCAAATACCCTTAAATCCTACCCTTTTTCTCGTATAATGTGCCCTGATCTAACACTTCTAAAGTAAGACTCGATACAAGACGAAGTCGACAGACAGATGCACTAACAGTTTGAACTTTGAGATATTGTGAAATTTTTTACCGAAACATGGAAGAGGAATTTTACAGTGCGTTTGCTACCGCTCCAGCTGCTCCAATTACAGTTGCCGAAACTCTTGAAATCGAAAATGAAACAGGAACGTCTCAAAAGCCTCCAAAGCTTATGTACATCAAAGATTTTAAAGGATGGCAAAACTGTTTTGAAACATGGGTGCAGGCTTATAAATTTTATGCATGGGTTTCGCTGGACAAAAATTACGTTAAACCGGCAGATGACCGTGGAAATGAAAAATCTTTAAGTGATTATTCAGCGGCTGAGAAGTTAAAATACACCAGTAAAAAAATGATGATTAGCATTCTCCAACAAGCGGTAAAAGAAGATATCTTTGTTTTGCTTCAACATGAGGACACTGCTAGATCAATTTGGTTGGCATTGATTCAAAAGTTTAAGGGAAGTGCTGATATGATAAAAAATAAATGTGCATTACTAAAGAAATCTTTTGATATGTTTACAGCTTTTAAAGGTGAAACAACTAAGAGGATTATCGATAGATATTGTCATCTTGTCCAGGAAATGAAAAGATTAGAGATCAAAAAGGAAGATGATGAATGGGTTGATAAGCTATCTGATGCATTACCACAAAATAAATGGGGAACGTATCTGTTGATTTTAAAACATATGAGAAAATCTGAAAGCATGAATTTGTGTAAGTTCATTCAGAAGATCGAAGAACATGAATTGGATGTTCAGAAAACTGCTATCATGAATAATCCAAATGCTCAACAAGATGATAGCTTATACTATAGAGGAAGCAGAGTCGAGACTACTCCGAGTCCGAAAATTCAGACTGCTTTCAGTGCTGATGGTACTTCAGGAACAAATGTTAGCACTACGACTCAGAGTGGTGGATATTCGTCATCTTATTCAAGTTTTGATCCCAGTTTTTCAACACCAAGTTCTCAACGACAGAGTTCAACAAATTTGCAATGCAATGTTACATTGAATATTCAAAATGGTCAAAACTTTTCTCTAGAAACTGCAAAGCAACACATGGCAGCTCTTATTACTGTGTTAGAGTCGTATGAAAGTTTGGTTGCTGGACGTATTGGAAAGCCGATGCTCACTAAAGAGGATTATGACCAGATTGATTCTGAGGACCTTGAGTTGATGGACATCAAGTGGTGTTTAGCCAGTGCTGTAAAAAGAGCAGAAAAATTCAAACAAATCACTGGTAGAGATGATTTTCGTGATGCTGCTACATCTCTGTTAGGGTTTGACAAATCAAAGGTTACTTGTTTTCGTTGCTGAGAAAAGGGACATTTTAAACGAGAATGTACAAACAGAGAAGCAACTGGAAGACAAGATCCATTTGGAAACAATGATTATCATCGAAAATCAATTTATCATCAGATTGCTCAACAACCATCATCATCCCGTGCTATTGAAGATGGAAAAAAGAAAGTTTATCTTGTAAATCAAGATGATGAAAAATTGGCAGAGGGATTTAGCTGGGACATATATGTTCCGGCTGATTCAGCATTTGTTGCTCGAATTTTGGAAGAAGAGTCAATCAAATCTAAGCCAAAAAGAGAGAAGATTTTCAGATCATCAGAAAGTGATGAAGATACTGATGATGAGGAAGATTATATTAATACAGCTAGATAAAATTTGGACTCATTTAGTTTTAATTTGTTTTTTTTGCAGATAAGATCGAGATGTTGAATAAGAAAAAGGCTGCTAGACTAGAGAAAGAATTGGAAGTAAGAAGAATTGCTGAAGAAAAGGCAAAAATGGAAGCTGAAGAAGCAAATGTTGAAAAAAATTCAACAAAGAAGGTCGAAGATGAAGAGTGTAAGGTAAAAGTGGAATTTGATGAAGAACCAATGACTGAAAAGGTGATTGAGAAAATAGTTGAGAAAATCGTCGAAGTTGAAAAGATAGTCGAAGTTGAAAAAATTATCGAAGTTGAAAAGATTGTCGAGGTCACTAAATCTTGTCTAAAATGTTTGGAATCATGTAAACAGTGTGAAGAGAAAGACAAGAAGTATAGTGAGCTAGAAGAGTTGAAAGAAAAATTGTTGTTTGATGTGAAGTATGTAAAAGAATCATATGATGTGCTGAACAGAACGGTTAATAGTTTAAACAAGACAAACCTAGAAATGGGAGCTGCTGAGACAATGATGAGTTCAAAATTAATGACTAAGCAGAAGGTCATCAATGAGTATATTGAAGATTGTGCAAAGCTGAACCAGGAGTTGGAGCTTGAAAAGATTAAGAATGAAAGAATCAGACGATTGCTGATGAGTTATACATCTTCTGATTATTTGATTGATAGAGTTTATCCTACTGTTGCAGGTCTTGAAGCTTTTCAAGATAAAAAGACGGAAGATACAGATGCTGGTAAGAAACAAAGTGTCAAGTATAACAAGTGTCCGCCTCCGATCTGGGAAAGTTATTATCCCAGAAAACCAAATGAGGAACGTTTAAAAAAGGCAGTCAACATAAAGTTAAAGTCTTAAATCATTGATGTGTTACCAGACAACATTGACGTCACATTCACAGCGTCTGACACTGATCATGAGTCTAAGTTATTAAAGAAAGTGGTTGATCAGGTGTTGGATATGGATGAAGAGTCAAAGTCGGAGTCTAAATCTGAAAGTTCAAGTTCATCAGACAGGAGTCCGAGTTCACCGGTCAAAAGGGTTTACAATAAAGAATTTCTGATGTCGAAAAATAATTTGAATGATGAAACATTCAAAGTAGCATATACTTTGAATGATTCTGACAAACTATTTTCTGATGAAGAATTTCCAATAAGAAGTGTGAAAACTGAACAGATCAAACAGGTTTTCAAATTAACAGAAATTAATATTTCTGAAATAAAAGATGTAAATCTTACTGAAAACCCTAAAAAATACACTTCAAGAGTTCAACAAAGATTGAACAAGAAAATGGGTTACAGTTCTGGTTCTGGTTTTCAAAAGAAACCAAACCATAACAGTAATTTCAAAAAGAAGGGTTTGGGTTTTATTCCACCTGAAAACTATAAAAATTAGAAAACTTATAAAACAAAAACTAAATTTGTTTCAGCAGGAAGTTCTGAAGAAGAGCAGGAGAAACCATTCTGGAAATAGTCAAACCAAGAGTTTCTCGCTGAAAGGAAGAAGAATATGAGAAAGAAATCTGAACAAAAAGTTGAAAGAAGAACCTGTTTCAAATGTCAAGAAGTTGGACACATTGCTTGGAATTGCCCAAATCCCAACAATTTAAAACAGGGAGTTCCTTTTAACACAAAAATGAATGAAAAATGTGTTGATAAAATGAAACAACAAACAGAAAAATTCAAAGTGTTCAAAAATTCGACTTTTGAAACTGGTGAAAGTTCGAAACGTTTTTACAAAAGAAGAGTCGATTTAAACAAACAAAAATGGGTTGTTAAATCAGAGAGTAATTCTGACAATGAATCTGACTCGTCAAAGTCAGAGGAGTCTTTTGTTGTGTCAAGTGATGAGAATTCCATTCTAGAAATGAACGATGAAAACTTTCCACCATTATCAAAAGAAAACTTGAAGTTAAAAGTTGGAAAGATTGAGATTTCAGATCAATTCTTCTCTAATAAGGAAGAATTTGATGCTGAAAAGGCATTTAATGGAAAAGTAAAATATATTTTTGGGAAGATGGTTGACGGGAAGGTGAAAGGAGCAAAAGAATTTTATAAATAAAAAAGATGGTGGGTTGAAGATGACTCACAATCACCCAAGACTAGTCAGGCTTGGGTAACAGCGTTCTCTACTTAAAAACCTGACTTGCCGGAGCTCCCAAGTTGGTAATTGTGGAGCAGGAATCGGCATCATTCTTGAAAAATGTTTTTGTGAAAAAACCTACAAGTGTTAAATTTTACAAGTGATTAAAAAAATCAATGTGATGAAACCCCAACAAAACTTATTTTCCGGAAAAACCATTTGATTAAAACAAACTTAAGTGTTTTGAAATCACAATGGGAAAATAGTTTGTTGACAGGGGGAGTTCTAACTGTTTATGCCAAGTGGATGGCGAATTGAGGCAATTCACATCAGTTTGTCATTTTACTTTGTACAGTTTATTGCCGTTGTTTTCAAATTTTCCCATAAAATCGAAAATTGAAACATATTTTTTATTTTAGGGGGAGTAGAAAATTTTAGAAATTTTAAAAATTTGAAAAATACAAAACTCATTTTGAATTGAAAAATATTGAAAAATGACAAAAACATGAGAAAATTGATAAAGAATTTTGTTGTGAAAAAGAGGAAATGATAGTACATCAGTAGACTATCACAGCATGCTAAAGAATTGGAAAGTTAAAATGTGATAAACGATCTCACTGATGATGTGCCAGTAGGTTTTTGCATGCTTAGTAGATTGTTTTCAAGATATAAACCTAAATTTCACTCGCTTACTTATCTCGGGGGAACATCTCTCGGATATATGGGTAACCCCCGAAATCTTATTTGAAAGGCTTTCTATTTCTGACATACTAGGTCTTTGTGCGTGGTGATATCTGGGGTATTATACCAGGACTTCTGATTTTGCGAGAGCAATAGCCTAGTCCTCGTATAATGCTTTTCATTGCTTTAATCTTAAAGCCCACCCTCAGCATAAAAAATGATGAAACATTGGAAAATGCTAATCATGTGCTGTTGAAAAGAAGATCCCCAAGGAGGACCCACCTAAAGTCGAACCATCATCTCTCTGATTTTGCGGAAGCAATAGCCTGAGCGCTCATGGTTTCGCATTTAACCCCTTACAGATATCATTAGTGTACATTCACCTGTAAGACTGAATATAGGAGTCTGGATACGAGAGTATATTCTGAGGTGGTACACGCGAATAAGTTTAAGACCTTAAAACACTAAGCTCGTATCTCGAAACAATTGAACTTTGTGTGAAAATTTAAGTGGATCAGTATACTGACAATCTAAGTGAATCGTTAGAACTTAAAGTGTTTAAAGCTCAACGGTGCTAGTGACTTGTCTCATAAACTGATATGATCCTCTTACACGAACTCACAAAAATATTATATGTATATATTTCTTTACTGCTTTCCATTTAAACAAAAATCCAAAAAGATTTTAGTGAGTTTTAGCATAAAATTTTGAAAAGTCCAAAAAGATTTTATTTCATCTTATTTTCGACAACTGATGTTGAAAAGCTGATTTTCAAAATTCTGAGTGCTAAACATGATGATCAACTGGTTGGGTAATTGTTTTGAAAAGTGAAAAATGAAAAAAAATTGTATTGATTTGTTGTGTCAATAATCTTACAAGTATTAGTTAATCAAGGTCATTAATTTGAACTTGATATAACTACTATTGATGGTGAATGTTATGTTTACAAGTGGTAGGCAGAAATTCTAAATTTGTTAAATCTTTAAAAATTGTAAAATTTATTGTTGGCTAGAGATTTGTGCAGATCCCCGAGTCTAAGCCTGAGCAATGGTAGAGCCAGGTTTCGATCTTAGAAATAGAGCTATGTCAGATTGCGATCCCGGATCAATTTAAGGGGGTGTCTGCTAGCAAAGGGGAGTCTGAAGATGCAAGAGCCAGTTTCTAATCCTGAAAGAGGATAGAGCCAGGATTGAGATTCTGGAATGAATGAGAAATAGAGGAGATTGAAGATTAGATCAACATTCAAGGGGGAGGTTAGTTGCTGACAGAAGAACAGAAAAGTTTGAAGAAAGCTTACACTGTCAGATACTTTGGAAGAGAGCATGAAGACTTATAAAGATTGAAGACTCGACATTCTGAAGATTTGTACTAAAGACTCGTCGACATCCAAGGGGGAGTCTGTTGGTACATATGTCTGTCTACTTCGTCTTGTATCGTGTCTTATGTCTAGATAGGATAGAATGGAACTCAGATTACGAGAAAATAGGATGTGAGTTGTGAAAGATCATTTCGCACGAAATGGCTAGGCCATTTCGTACGAAATGGACATTGCCCATTTCGCACGAAATGGACCTGTCCATTCCTTGCCAAATGGCTCCCCTATATATATCTGAGTTGTCATTTCATTTGTAACAGTTGCTGATTCCAGAGCCGAAGTGCTGCTGACGTGTCATTTGATCTGTAATCGTGTTATATCAATATACAAGACAATTAGAGAGTAAATCAAGCTGATTCAAAGTTGATACGTTTGTTTCTGCCTCTCATTTTGATTAGAACTCTTCTGAACGACTCGTTTTGGTCGTACAAACGATCCTACAGAAACTACACCATAGACTTCAATGATACTAGAACATTCCTATTTTTTTCGAACGGCAATTGTAGGGGCCAAAGGACCCACTACCCCACAGGGCGAGACAAGCTCTTAAACCCTGCCCAGGCCCAACTCCATACTATAATTCCATTATGTACACAGCAGGAGTTGAACCCGGGACCTCCCCAGAGTAGAAACCTTACATAAAACTCCTCTGACTAACTGGGCTATACCATGTTGTCTAGACATTCCTAGTTACATATCTAAAAGTCTTTTAATATTTACTGTTGTTATTTCTATTGTTCAAGAAAAGTGTGCCTCACTCAATCGTGTTTGTATAATTAGAACTTTGTGTAAGATTGTATATTCTATCATCTTGAAATTAAAAATTATTTAAAGAAAAATGATATATTTGGCCTCATGTTGATTCACTGTCATATATGCCCCCTTTATGGCCGTAGATCCACCCTAACCACAATGCATAGCCTAAGACCAAAACCCCATAATCAATGGCAACAACTTATCACTAACCACAACGCATAACTTAAGAACAAAACCCCATAAACAATGGTGAGGAGGTTACGTGCTAGGCACCGAACCGAACATCATCTACCCCGGACCGACCACCCTCCACCAAAGACCGAACGCTAGTCACTGAAGGCAACGCCACCGGATCAAACCAAACAACCTGAACAGGTACGACCGGCATAGAGGATCATCCCTAACTAACCCGGGGCTCACAACTTTAACTGCCTGATAGTGACAGGTTCGGCCATAACTACCTCGCTATGTCAGCATACCCAAAAGGTATAAATACATCACTTAAACCTCCCAAAAAGGGTAATCACTACTTTCTATCTCTAACTCTTCTCTCTCTCTCTCACTGACTTACTTCACATACTCTGATACTTATTCTCACGCCCGAGCTTGGTCACAGAGAGACCCCCTACCTGTGATGAGGCTAACGGTGTGTTTTCTTCTTTGTTGTGATCTTTCAGGTTGCAGCTAAGACTTCCTGAGACTCTGTCATATCCAGCTCGGACCAACTGGTAATTGAGTCTTCAGTGGCGCCATCCTCTCGGATTCACAAAACTCTAATTTCCAATTCGCTTCACACAAAGCTATGGCTTCTTCTATACCGTCTTTTGACGATATCATAGCAGGTAGCACAACATCCGCAGTAATCGTTCCTACGGATGTCGCTGCTTCTCATGGTTCAGTAGTGGCTACTTTGACCTTGAGCTCCGTAATTTCCACCTCAGTTACTGCTCCAGCCTCCACGGCTTTTCCAGAATTTGATAACGCATTTTTGCTACGAAATGCGGATCTCCTGCGACAGCTAAAGTAGCAGCAGTTAATAAAGGTCTGTACGACCTATTTCGCCAGGGATCTTTGGGTTTAAACCCTCAAGATCAGGAGTTAATTATACCGTATCAGGCAACTTCAATAACTTCCTAGTCGAAGTTCACACTGAGGATCACAAATGCTCTGCTTCCATCCATGATTAAAATGCCACCAATGTTAAAGAATTATGATGGAACGTCCGACCCGGACGACCATATGTTCGCATTCGCCGGAGCTGCGAAAGTCGAACAGTGGCCCATGTTAGCATGGTGCCACATGTTTGCCCAGACGCTCACCGGTTCGGCACGAGTATGATTTGATGGATTGCCAGAAGGATCGATTAACCACTTCGAAGATTTTCGACGAATGTTCCTGCAAAACTTTTGCCAACAACGTCGTTGCTCAAAGGATATCACCGAAGTCCACCACATCATGCGTCGTGATAGTGAATCGGTGGAAGACTTCCTCGATCGTTTCAATAGGGAAAGCATGCAGATCAGTGGAGCGGTCGATCAGTTACGCGTCTCTGGGTTCTGTCACGGAGTACGCAACAACCAACTCGTAGAAAAACTCCACGAAGACTTACCGAAAACCATGGAAGTGCTTATGGAACGAACTCAAGCCTTTGTACGAGGAAAGAGTGCCTGCGGGTAGCCGAACGAGACAGCAGCCAAAAATGCAAAAAGTCAAACCTCTTTATGGAGACAGAATGTGTTGCCGTCCAAAGACAGGAACAATGGTTGGAATCGAAACCGGAGCCCGTACCAAAAGCCCGATTATAGAAGCTTCCGAACAGGTCATGTACAGTTTAATACCTTCTCCGACCTATCGAAATCACTAAGTGAGATCCTCAGTTTCGAAGCTACTCGGTTCCTTATTCCCCCGAAGCAATGTCCTACGTCTGACAAACACTCCAAGAAATACTATGAGTACCATAAAGACAAAGGGCATACGACAGACGAATGTTGGGCATCAAAACAGGAAATCGAGAAAGTCATACGCTCCGGTAAACTCTCTCACCTCATTAAAGAAGTAAAAGATGGCAAGCAGTCGTAGCCGACAACCCAAACACCGAAACTGGTATTAACATGATCCGAATCGCCGAACCTAGAGGGGTCAAGCGATCAAATCAGCACATGTCAGCTTGAATGTACCAGCCAACATACTTTCCAGTGATCGATCCTAACGATGCTCGCGATGGTCCAATTACAATCTCTGCTATAATTGTCGGACACCTCGTCCGGCGAATATACATAGACGGAGGAAGTGCTTTCGAGATAATGTATCTGCAATGTTTTCAGCAATTAGCCCCACAAAAAAAGAAGAAGCTCATCGAAGTGTCCACTCCATTGATAAGTATTTCAGAGGAAGTTGTCCGTCCAATCGGGCAAATTACTCTCCCAACCATGTTTAAAGATGACAGCAAAAACGGAACTGTTCAACTCACGTTCCTGGTTGTCGGCTCCGATTCCACACACAATGTAATACTTGGACGACCAGGAATGCGAGCTTTTGGGGCTATCAGTTCCATGATACACGGAGCCAAAAAATTCATATCGAATCCAGGGTTGCCACCATTCTTTTCGAGTCAATCTTGTTTGTAGTGGAAGTCAGGCACGCGGCAGAAACAAGTGCACAAAAATCAGAAGTTCTTACGGAGTTATGGGCAATCTATCCGGAATTTTCGGAGCAACAAGTGGCGATCGGAGCCCAACTTCCAAAGCGAAAAAAAGCACCTATGGGAGCTACTTACCTGCTCGATCGACGTATTTTCCTGGAAACACTCCGACATGCAGGTGGTCCCCAGATTTATGGCACAGCACCGGCTAAATGTAAAGAAGTCAATTAAGCCAATAGCACAAAGAAGAAGGCACATGGCCTCGGACCATGCCAAGTCAATTGCAAAAGACGTGAATAGTCTCCTAGACGCCAGAATTATTAGAGAAGTTCGTTATCAGACTTAGGTTTCCAACCAGGTCATGGTACGAAAAAACATAACTCCTAGAGAATGTGCATCGACTATACTGACCTCAACAATGCGTGTCCGAAGGATTGTTTTCCGTTACCTGAAATCGATGAAAAAATCGACTTCGTCGCCACATTTAGATCAAAGTGTTTTCTAGACACTTCCAAAGGCTATCACCAGATACAGATGGCAGTCGAAGACGAGGACAAAACTGCCTTCGTTACAAATGAATGGATATACTTATTTACGAAAATGCCTTTCGGGCTGATGAACGCCGGAGCAACATATCACCGTCTGATAAACAAAGCTTTCAAAGACCAGATCGATCGAAACTTGGAGGTTTATGTCAATGATATCGTTATCAAGAGTAGCAATGAAGAAATCATGCTAAAAGACATCCTCGAAACATTCACCAGACTCCGAAATATTAACATGAAGTTGAATCCAAAGAAGTGCACGTTCGGAGTGGAGGAAGGAAAATTCTTGGGAGTGATGGTAGGATCACGTGGCCTACGAGCCAACTCCGATAAGTGGACACCGTTCTTACTATGAAGCCTCCGTCTTCGATCAAGGAGATCCAGTCCTGAAATGGACGACTTGCAGCCCTCCACCGATTTTTGTCCAAGGCAGCGGACAGATCCCTGCCATTCATGGATGTTCTACGAAAAAGTTTCAAATCAGAATTCAAATGGTCGAACGACGCGGCCCATGCCTTTGAAGAATTAAAAGTTTGTTTGAGCACATTGCCAACTCTCACCGTTTTAGAAGAAGACGAAGTACTAACAGTTTATCTGGCCGCATCGCATGCAACGATCATTGCGGTTTTGGTCGCCCATCGAACCGGATCCTAAGTTCCCATTTACTACGTCGGTCGAACATTAAAGGATTATGAAACGAGGTATCTAAATTTGGAAAAATTAGCCTTGGCACTAGTACATGCTTCGCGGAGACTCCGGCGATTTTAAGCCCATACAATTGAGGTCCGAACCGACCAGAGAACTCAACACGTTTTATGAAGGCCCAAGGTATCTGGTCAGATGGCCAAATGGGCTATTGAACTGGGCGCTTTTGATATCACATTCCGGACCAAAGGCCCTTAAAGGGACAGGTGATAGCAGATTTTCTGGTAGAAATGTCGGAGGATAATGAAGCAGCTGCAAGTCCGGAACAAGCTCCAAACAATCCTTGGTCAGTGTATACGGATGGAGTATCGAGCGCTGAAGGTGCAAGTGCGGGATTAATACTGATCGATCTGGATGATATAGATATGACATACGCACTACGTTTAAAATTTAAAAGCTCCAACAATGAGGCCGAATACGAGGCATTACTGGCTGGGCTCCGTCTAGCAGCAAAATTCGGTGCAAAAGATGTGCCACACATCGATTCGTTGCTCGTAGCAAACCAAATGAGCGGTGAATATGAAGCAAGAGAGCCCAACATGATAGAGTATTTGGAACAGGTGAAGTAAGCTATGGGGACATTCGACTCATGCAAGATCGAACATGTCCCTCAGAGCAAAAACAAGAAAGCTGATGCGTTGAGAAAGCTAGCATCTGTGTCGTTCAGCCATCTGGCGAAGGAGGTACAGGTCGAAGTTCTATCCGCACCATCAATCACCGTTTCACAAGTCCTGCAAATAGAGGCTCCGACCCAAACGTGGATTACTCCGATCGTGAATTACCTGGTTCATGACGTCCTGCCGGTCGACAAGTCCAAAGCTTGGAAAGTGAAATTTAAACCGCTCCAATACCAAATGCAGGACAGAGGTTTGTATTGAAAAACCTTCTTGGGTCCGCTCTTAAAGTGCCTCGATCCCGAACAAGCCAGTTACATCGTAAGAGAGATTCATTATGACATCTGCGGCATCCATGCCGGACCAAAAATGATCGCGACAAAGATAAAAAATGCAGGGTATTATTGTAACGCCCTGCGTTTCGATACTCTAATTATCTTGGCAAGTCTCGTCATACTTCCTACGCTATGATGCTTACTGAAACTATTTGAATCTTAATTATGTGTTAAACTATGTGAAACTTTTACTCTATATGATGGTTTGGTGATACTATATATATGACAACGTGAATCTTGACTTTTATGATACTTTATATGTGAAACAATATGATTATTGACTCTTGATTCTTGACTCTTGTAATGACTCTTGTGATACTTTAAATCTCGACTCTTGTGATGTTAGAAACTTGACCCTTATTATGCTTGATACTTAATGAACGAGAAACTTTGATACTTGATTGAACGAGAAACTTGATAATTATTGAACGAGAAACTAGCTTAAACGCATACTTGAAACACGGAAACTTTTGTGTTAATTATATACTAATATCGTGTAATGGTTACTCACAACAACACGCAATGCAACGCTTAATCTAGCTCGCAAAACGAACAAAAGTCAGAGAACTAGCAAACGGGATTTGGCTGTCCGAATGGACATCTGATCGGATGACCATCCGACCAGATGGCCATTCGAACGGAAAGACATCTGACCCCATGCACTCCCCACTGACTAGCTGTCACTATCACCTATAAATAGGACCCTTGACCCTTCATTTCACACCTTTGCCTCTGTCATTCGACCACACGCACTCTGAGTCACTTTCATCAAGATTCAAGCCCAATCCGTAAGTATTTCTCCTAAACCCTTGTACAACTTTCACCATTTAACACTTCGACACCATGTTCTTCATCAAAATCACACGGACACTTCAACTTTTTCACGAAAACCAACTGATTTGGGCCTCTTGAAGGTGGTTTCCACTCAGTTGATTGTACAAACTGTAATGGAGCATCATATAATCAAGATCGGCCCCAAATCTAAGGGATTTTCACAACTTTTATACAAAACCTGAAGGAATCTCACACTTTTTACACCAGATCCGATGGAATTTCACATGTTTCCAGCTCAGATCTAATGAACATCACGTTTGAAGACTGCATTCCACCGGAAAATGGGTGAGATTAGACTCAAGCAGACTTTCGACTCGTTTCTTAGTCGAAAGCCGTCTTGAAGACTGAATTCCACCAGAAAACGGGCCGATTGACGGGTCTAAACATGAAACATCATCAGAAACAGCTCGTCGGTTCGAAAAGGGGTGGTTCCCAGCCGACCGAACGAGCTGGGTTGGTATGTTTTCATTGTTTGACACGTCGTCGCACCGTCTCCATTAACTCGAAACTTAGAAAATTTCATGAAACATCACTCACTGACCATATGTCTGAATTGCCATCCGATCGGATGACCATTCGTCCAGATGATCTGATTATGATGACAATTGTTGTTTGTTTTACCGGACACTATGATCAAGACGTCGAAAACTTTAACAGTTCACAAACACACACTGTTCGAATGGTCATACGTCTGGATGACCATCCGATCAGATGGAGCCCACCCGTTCGATTGGTCATCCGTCCGGATGACCATCCGTCCTGATGATTATCCGCTCAGGTTGTCTGTCAGACACTTTTACTCGATTATTGCATTATACGACACTCTGTTCCCGACCGGGTCAGCTCTTAGAGGACTTATGCTTTATTCCCAGCAAGCAGGCTGATCCAGCACTCCCTTCGATCCAATTTAGCAGTGTTTGGTTTAAGCACCCACTGTGAGTATACTCAATCCCTTTTTGTTTTTAAACACTTTTGGGATGCAACATGTATTCTATATCAAAAACACTTGACACTTGACACTTGAAACATTATTTGAAATATACTCTATCTGCATTAAACATGAAACTTGTGATACTTGAGACTTTTATGCTATGTGAACGTTTAATCCTTGTGTGTAGTTCTGCCTTAACAATTATAGCGCTATAGGAGTAACGCCCACCCCCTTTGAGTCTTGGGGTTTTTTTAGGATGAGACATATTAACCTCCCGTTATTCTTTGGGAAAGGCACTTTATTGTGTTGGAAACTTGGGCTATCACTTGGACTGCGTTAGCTAGCATGGTGAAACTTATTATATGTCTTCATGTTGGATATGAGTTTTTAAACTATTACGCTACGTATTCAAACTTGTATGCTCGCCAACATTTTTGTTGCTTTTATTTTAATACATGTTGCAGGTTGATAGTAGCTGGGAATCAAGAAAACAAGCTAGGATGATGCTTAGAAACTCATCTTAGATAATTAGACAATTTTGAACAATACTTGAATCGTTATGTTATTTTGATACATTATGTCATATGTGAAATGTGGTTGACATATTTTAGACTTATTTATGAAATTTTGATTAATCTATATCGAAACAATTTGTGTTGTGGATTCTCTTGAGCAATCTGATTTGTTTAGTATCGCGCCCCGATGTTTCCGCCATCGATTAGGGTGTGACAGATTGGTATCAGAGCCATAACTATAGGGAATTAGGAAAAGTGGGAATGCTTTGCCTAGTCTATAGTTCTAGGAACTTTGCCTCTTATCTGTTGTTTAAAACTTATGCATTCTACCATACATGCTTCCTAGCAATACTTTCCTGTTAGACTTACATGACTTTCCTTAGGCTAACACAATACACACTTGTATGCTTTGAAAACACTCTTGAAACAAAAATCGAAATGACTCTTCAAAACAGGGGTGATTCCCGCCTTTGATGACGACTTTCGCTCGGCAGTGTTTGTATTTTTGCACGAGATTTACCCTCAAGTCAGGAGTGACATCCAAACCTTGAAGGGAAATTTCCATTTCATAATCTAGTAGGTCTTATCTATTGATAAGTACCGATAATATTAAGGTATGATGTTACCAAATTAGAGGTGAAACTCACATCTTGATAACTAGTCCCACTCTTTGATTTTCTATCCCGCCAAAGTCTCGAATCTTCCCAATCAATTAAGGACGTGTAGTGATCGAAAGGACAAATATCGTAGGCCTAACATCGATGAACGTATTTGTCTAAGTACGTCACCTTAATTCGAAAAGGGGCTTGATTTACTTTGGTTAGTCAACGTTTCTCTACCTGAAACAATCCTCTGTTTTATGAGCCTATCTTTTATGTCGTCTCAATTTACATGTGGTTTTATACTTGATACCTTGTTCTTTTCGAAACTTTTACACAAATCACACTACCTCCGCAATCTAAAACAATAATAATAATCTCTCAGGAACAAACTAAATTTATGATGCTTTATTCATTCGTGATATACTACGTGGGAATCTTGATTAAACTATGAGAAACACGTTGAACGTTTGGGCTATGTGAAACAACTTGATCAAACTATGTGAAACATGTTGAACATTTTGTGATGTGTGAAACAACCTGAGTCTTTTTGCAATCATGTGAAACTTTATGCTATGCTATGTGTTCATGAAACTATCTTATTAAACAAAACACTATGATTTAGTCTCACTCGATCCTTTCTTGGATCTTAGATGTCATCAAGTCGTCTTTCCAACCCACGCAAGAGGTCAAAGGCCAACACCTAGAAGAAGATGATGTCTTTTATGGCCGACCAGATTGCATGCATTGTTCCCAAGATTGTCACTAAAATCAAGGGATCAAACACACCTCCCTTCTCTGTCGAATCTAAAGCAGACAGGCCTAAGCCCATGAGCTTCAACTACAAAAACTTTGTCTCTTGCAACCCTAAGCCTTTCACGGGCAGTGATGGGGTGACTGCAATGCTGGAATGGTTCGACAACATAGGAGTTACTTTCATCAACAGTGAGTGCCCTGAGCATCTAAAGACTAGGAGTGCAACTGGCGTGTTTCAAGGCAGAGCTCTGGAATGGTGGACAAATGAGAGAAACATCCGCTCCAACGACGAAGCTTATGCTCTACCCTGGGCCGAGGTTAGGGAGATGATGATGCTCGAATTCTGCCCTCCTCATGAGCAGCAGAAACTTGAGGATGAATTCTGGCATCTGAAATAAGTTGGATATGACAATCTGGCTTATACTACTCATTTTAAGCAACTCAGCATAATCGTACCACACTTGGTGTCCACTCCCAAGCACATGATCACCAAGCACATTCATGGGTTACCTCCTACTATGCGTGACGCCTTTGAAGCAGTCAACTCAGCTCTATTGAAGAAGTTTACCGTCTTGCAGCAAGTCTGAACAACAACCGTGTTCGCGATAAACAGTTTGGAAACTCTACTTCCTCGAAACCAGCTAACCAAATCACTCAACAATCAAGTGGCAGCAAGAACAAGAAACGAAAGTCTCAAAATTCTGGCTGTAATGCAATTGTCCCTGCTGCAAATCCGAACCCTGTTGGCAATGCCATCGTGCCTGCTGCTACCCCAAACCCTCCTGCTCCAAAAAAGACCAACAAGTCGTACACTGGGGTCCATCCCAAGTGTGCACTTGAAACTATCATCACCCTGCCAACTTAGCTTGCCCCCTGTGTACCAACTGCAACCGCTATGGTCACACAACCCCTTACTGCCGTCAAGCCAATCAAGTTCAGCAAGCGCCACCAGCTCAGCCAGCTCAGCAGAAACCCAAACCAGCAAACAACGTGCGAGCATGCTACAAGTGTGGGGACACCACTCATCTCCGTCCCCAATTCCCCCAGCTGAATCAGGAGCAACAGCAAGCTGCTCGAGGACGAGCGTTCAACATCAACGCTAATCAGGCGCGTAACGACAATGACGTCGTTAATGGTACGTTTCTCGTCAATAATCTTTACGCTTCGATATTATTTGATACTAGTTCCGATAGAAGCTTTGTGTCTGTAGAATTTGAATCTTTGTTAAACTGTGCACGCTCTAAACTACCTAAGTCGTCCTCTGTTGAGATGGCCAATGGTAAGTCTATTCTAATTGATTCTATCTTCTCTGATTGTTCCCTGACTCTTAACGATCACGTTTTCACTATTGACCTTGATGTGTGTAAAATGCAACTTATAAATTACATGAATCTTGTGTGATAATGTACACTTGTTCTGAACATAGGTGTGATAATGTACATATGTGTACATACGTGTTAAGAATATGACTTGTTAATGTACATATATGTATATACGTGTTGAGATTGTTATGTACACATATGTACAATGCCGAACAATCATCTCAGATACTTGCTATACACATATGTACCATGTTGAACAACCATATCATTGACTTCTTTTTTGGAAGTATATTATGAATGTAGTGCACATTACAAATCGGACGTGTACACTTAAAGAAGATGATTGGATGGAACAATATTTGTTAATGTACATATATGTACATACATTTTTAAATTGTGAATACGTATAATGCATATATGTACATTTACTTCTATAGTGTTTTTAATCATGTTCTAGATGGAACAATGTATTATATAATGGTTATATTTTTTAGAATTAAAAAATTAGTTAATCTGTGAGAGAAAAAAATGAGAGAGAATGTAATTAATTATTTAATTGGAGAGATAAGTAGTTAACAATTTACCTTTATACCCTTTTCATTTATTTTTTACATAAAAATAATTACAAAACTGTCATTATTAAAATTTCCAAGATCTAAACAATTAACGGCTCAGATTAGTTCACACAGTTCACTCTCAACCTAATGTTCACTCTAGACCCCTACCATATATATATATATAAAATGGGATCGGGAGAAAACGCTCAAAAGTGTGAGAATGGTGAGAACGCTTCAGGCCTAACACGTGTCACGCCGCTTAGAAAAGGGCGGAGGGCTTTTTTGTCCTTTCATCTTCTGCTTTTCCAGTTCCGCCTTTTCCCAGTGTTGTTTTAATTTTTGGTTTTTAAGATTTTTGGTGTTAACCAAATTCAATAATCAATGGCGTTTTAATAGTTTCATTGTATCAACATTTTGGCGTTTATGGCTTTTATGGCGTTTATTCACATCGTATGACATTGGAACCCAGGGGGCAGGAAATCTTTTTGAATGGCGTTTTGCAAGGGGTTTTAAACAAGATGGCCTATTGTTCTATTATTTTTTATAAACATTTTGGCTTTTGTGGTATCTTGGCGTTTTACTATTGTCAAATTATATTTTAACTACAGGAAAAAAAATACAAGGGAAGGAAATAAATTAAAAATCCTAATCGGATCTCTTTTCCCAATCTTCACTGTCATCTGTCTCTCTCTTTTTTAATAGTACAAGAACTGTCACCAAATATATGGCGTTTTATGTAAACCTTTGATTTTTTTTTTGCCTGCTCGTCTGTTGAACTGGCTTTTTTTGTGGATGTTTGGGGACATAGATCTATGGCGTGTGAGTGGGTTTTTCGCTTTTTCTTTATCTGGATCTTCATCTTTATAGTGAACCCACTCTTCAGTGTCATTGATCTCTTCTCCTCATCCAAACCTTCTTCAAAAACAAAAAATACAAAATGCCATATGACTGGCATCAGTATCTTTTTCTTGAAATTTTGTCCATCTCATGCAGTAAAATCTTTCTGAGTTACTCCCCTCTGATCACAATTCATTCAGTTTATTTGTTGGCATTTTACAGTGGGTGTTATTTAGTAGTTTTGGCGTCTGTTTTTTTGGTTTGATCAAATGTAAGTTCCGAGACGTATCATTTTATAGGATGTCTTTTTGGCGCCTAAATTAGGCGGTGCATTATTATAATAAAGTATTCGTCTTTTCAGTTACTGTTTTGTAATTAATGTTTTTGATAAGCTTTATTTCTGAAGTCTGTAACGCGTCCCATCTTTCAAGTTTAGCGTTTTATATTCTTTAGTATTACCGATTTTGTATTTACTGTTTCTAGTTACATTTTCAAGTTTGCTTTTTTATTATTATTATTTTTTTTATAATAATTTTTCAAAGTAATTTTATCATAGTTTGGGAGTTTTTGGTGGCGTTTAACGGGATGATATCGTTTAAACAAGCATTTTGGCTGTTTTTCCGTTTTTATTATATATGGCGTTTTTATTATAAAACAATCAACTGAAAAGGAAAATAAAAAAAATACATAAACAATTGATGTTCCAAATCTTCACTGTCACCAGTCTCTTTCTTCTTTTTTGAATCATGTTAACTGGCTGGTTCGACTTTCGTATGATTCATTTTGTTTTTTTTTTTGTTTTTCAAGTAGTTTTATGTGTTGCTGTTTGGAAGCACACAGTCTGACATCAGCATCTTTTTCTTGAAGATTTGTCCATCTCATGCAGTAAAATGTTATTGAGTTTAGACCCTTTCAGCCAACAATCTTGAGTTTTTACAATCAAAGATGTTTGATTTTTTAACTTTTTTTGGCATTTTACCGATAAAAAGAACGCCACGAAATAAGATCACCTTAAACCTCAAATTTTGATCATGCTAAAATCAATAATGTTTTGCTGTATGAGATGGACAACATTGTTAATCCTCGGTTAAGAAAGATAACTGACAATGTTGTCCACCCCATACAGCTAAACTTTATTGACAACAAACCTCAATAATTTTTTTGTATGCTTTGGCGTTATAAATTTGGATGAAAGTTTAGGATAAGTCAATAATATTTTACTCAATGAAATGGACAATATCCTCGCATATGGATTTTGTCTATTTCATTGAGCGAAATATCTACCGACAGGCAAACTGAATTTCAAAAAAAACGTTTTGGGGTAGGAAGATATTTGATGTTTGGTTTTTTTGGCGTTTCTAAGGAGAATGGGTTATATAAAATATGGCGTTTGGGTTTTTGTGTGTGTTTTTAATTGAAGGTCAGAGATGTTGTATATATAGGATTTTTTGGCGGTTTTTTTAGGCGGGATTTTACTATAATTAAGTTTGGCGTTTTATATTTAATGGCGTTTTACTTAGAATGGTCTGTGATTTTTGTTTTTGGCGTTTTATTTCTTGAGATGCCGTTTTGTGTGGAGTAGTTAAAAGACCCTTTTACCCTTAATGAAGCGCGTCCACGTAATAAAATTGATGTTATTTACGAAAACGCCACCGCGCCAATCTAGTCCATAGATTGTTTTGATCAGACGATCGTTAAGCGTTCTCACCATTCTCACACTTTCTACCGTTTTCTCTAAATCCCGACCCTATATATATATATATCTGAACGTCAACTGAATTTGAATTTGTCAACGTGTTCGGTATCATCTGCTAGTCATTTGTCAGTTTTTCCCAAACTAGAATCTTTCCTGTAGCATAGAGTATGTTAGGTCTTATCCAATAAAGATCAAGAAACGGATCAAATAAGAACTTACCATAATCCACAGGTCCTCCATATGAACATAAAATCGAAAGCTACCAAAATCGAGTACCGGTTAACTATATAATGAACACTGCAAAATCTGAGCAAAGTCAAAGATGCGCTTTCAACATTTTGGATCATGTGAGTTATTTTAGATTTTGGCCTGTCATGGACACGTATATATTACTGTTTGAAATCGATTTATACAACATAAAACGAATAATAATTTGAAAAAATAAATCTTTAAACTCATAAAAATAAGTAAAACTAAACTGCGACAAGAAAGATTAAGATGTTTAAAATTTATAGTATTAAAATAGTAACAGTTACATATGAAAATGAAAACTAATCAAACATTTAAAATCTAATAGCAAGAATTAAGAAATTTTAACTTTAACTCCATCGAGAATTGAACTTCTCGGTGTATATACTCGAGCTTTGTCAAGAACTGCAAGTCTCTATCACCACATTCTATATTACTCGCAACACACAAGTTACGAACGGAAGTGGTTGGCATCACCATCGAGTTTCTAGAAACCTGGTCTCTTGTGAGCAGACCAAGTTGCAATCCAATAAAACACCTCTTCAACTCTTGAAGAGTAGCCTTATATGCATGGACTTGCTCTTCAATTAGTTTAATAAATCGTTGTTTCAAATCATCAGATTGTACAGAAGTTGATGCCATTGTTATTATTGAACAGATAAAGTAAATGAATCAGTGTATGGTGCAAAACCTTTGAATTAGCAATGGTATTATATAGAGAAATAAAAATTAAATATCTAATAGCCTAAAGGTCTGAATTAAATGCAAACATTAAATAAAAATTTATATTTAAAATCTATGTACATTTAATGATTTATGGGGAAATACGTGTACATTTAATATAAATGTGTAGATTTATATTTAAAATCCGCGTGCATTTAATGCAAAACCTTTCAAAAATGAGTTTTCATAGGAAAGTAAATAAAATTAAATATCTAGAAACCCAAAGGCCGAAATTTAAAGCTTCAAAAACATGTTATCATAATTAGAAATCCTCTCTTCATTTGTCATATCACCCATTGTAAACATTATAAAAAGGGAATGATTAGTTTAATTGAAAACAATTTACTTTTAAAAAACTGTTCTTCCAAAAACAAACCATCCAAAAACACCACCAATATTCTAAATGCAAACAAATTTTTTTACCACTTGGCAGATACTAACGCTGTTATAAAGCAATTTACAAGATGGTCACTTAAAGAACAGAGAACAGACAAAGAACTCAACAGAAAAGTTGGTATCGTGAGTGAAAATTACTGTAAGCAAACCTGGAGTAGTATTACATTACTTGATGAAGTTGTCCATTCTAGTCCATCAGAGTTCAAGGATAAGGCGGAAGAATTCATCACACAACTGTTGAAACAAGATCAGAAGATTTGAAACATGTTAGTTGATCTGCAAAATAAAAGAAAAGATGAAGTTGCATGGAAGAAGGCGAGAGTTTTAGAAATCCTAGGAAGTGTTCAATGGAGGGTGTAATGTTTTAATATTTTTCAAAATCTAAGTTTTGTAATACTATTTAATATCGAATGAACAAAATTTGGACTTTGTTTTTTGTTGTTTATTATCATTATCAGTGATCAGAATCACAACATTTTTTTATTGATTTTACGCACAAACAAATAGTATAACAACATCAAATTTTCAGTAACATATATTAGACACAATGGAATTTTCTTGAAAAGGATGATTCTTACCGATAGTAACGCTGTTAAATTTTCTTTCTCCTCCAAACAGCCCCAAAATTCATGTCACCTGCAAAAATATGTAAAAAATGAATTAATGGTTGATTCGTTTAATAAAATGTGGTATATAATTTTTTTTAAACCATCCCATGTGCATCAGGGAAAATGATTCCAAATGTCTAAACCTATACATCAGTTTCTCAGCCTGAAACAAAGTAAAAACAAAATTGTTATTTCAATAATCTAGCATAAAATCTGGCATTTGTACTCAGCACAATATCTACATCAGGCCCCTCAAGAACCAAATGACCACCAGTCATGAGAAACTCCCCCCACGAGCAGAAGCAACCCTAAAAAAATATGAAAACTCAACCCTCAACACCAAATTCCTTTTTTATAACATCTAAACCAAATTTAAAGCATCATAGTTCAAATTAAATCACAAAATCATATCACTATCAACTAAAATTTTCCAATAAAAAAAGAGAAATGGATACCTGTAATGAAACTGATGCATCAAATGGAGCATAAGGATGGGATTTTAGAGCAGGTTGGGTCCCACCTTCCGCTGCTTGTCTAGCAAACTTAGGAAACGTGGCTTCTAACCAAGAAACTGCCAGGGTGGCATTACTAACGGCTTTTGATCTACCAAACTTTAGTTCGAATGTTTGAGCATCACTATATACCTCTAACACAAACTCCCATTTGTACACACTGTAACGACATAAATAGATAAATGAAATCAGACCATCTTGTTTAAAAGAGAACCTATATAATTACAACATTACACTTACCTCCCAAAAGGAACAACCGGACAAAGGATGTAAACCGCACCATCACTAAACAAAACAAAAACCTGCATAATCAATCATAATGAGTTGTTAAGCAATTCGTATAACAAAAACATGTCATAACTAAAAAAATATTTAAAAGTCAGCATACGCTAAATTGATCCCACAAATGATCGCCACCAAAAGAAAAGTCAACATGGCATATTGATGAAGCATTCATTGACCTACCACGTGCAACTGGTTGTAGATAATACTCTTGTTCTGGTTGCTCAATAGCTGAGGACAGATCATAACGCCTACAATAATGGCCATAAATTACAGTTAAATGAAAATATCAATAAGACCTGAAAACTGGACCAAATTGCTGATTTAAAGTGTAGACCTGAAAAACGAATCCTAAGATAGAATTTCAAGATGATTATAACTATAAGGATGCCATGATACTTTTAAAGCCAGTATGGCGTTGTTCGTGTTGAGGTTTAATCTGAGCCAACGAATACTGTCCTTTAGATCAGTAGCAAAAAAATGAATTCAAAACCGATGCAATGTTGTCACAAATAAAAAGGTAAGATCCTAAAGCTTATATAACAGAAACAATTTAGATTAAAAACTTTATATTTTACTACATGCATATAACAACATTCAACACGAACCTAGTACACCATTAAAAGGGAACTTAAGATTACATCTATGAATCATTATATCTTATGAAGTTTAGTATCATATATCAAATGAAATAAGGGTATTGGTACCTGAAAGGATCATCACAGATTTGTTTCACAACGCCTTCTGAGTTATTGTAAATCACATACGACAAATCATTAAATCACTCAAATCCAAACCAATTCGCAAGACTATGTTAACGTGACCATCTAAACCAAACTGAATTTGCCTGTTGGTTATGTTGAAACGGGTCATGTCGACTGAGTTAACACAAAACCATGTGGCAACTGTTATAGGATTTTCTAAGGAATCCCAATCATTGTAATCAAAATCATCATCTTTGGCATACATATCCTTGAGAGTCATGTCTTCATGCTTCCCTGAATACTTCTATAGTTAACATATAAGACACCAGTCAAAGACTTGTAGCTAAAACAATCCAAAATCAAAAGCCCCACGCCCCCACTTATTACAACATCCAAATAATGCTTCAATTCTAAACCATTCATTTGGATCTTCAATAGGATTCTTTCATTAGGTTTATACTGTTTTAGTCTTTGACCTTTATGTTAATCTTTCTATCTCTCAAGCTTGCTTTGTAAAGAGTGATATTTTTTTTATTTGTAACATAGTTTTCTAATTGAATTTCTAATGCTATTACTATTGTTTTTTTATTATTATTTTTATAATAACATTAATTATATTAGTGAATTAAGAATATTATAGACAATCACCTGCATTTACAAAAATAAAATTTCAAATGATTATTTGCAAACCATTCATGAAATCACAAAGGAATAAAGTACTGATTTTACTAGCCATTTAATTGTCAACCAAACGCACAGGGTAACTACTGTCCATATCCATTCCTATAAAAGTGAAATTTCAAAGAAGACATAATTACTCTTTTCTCATTTGTGTGTGAGGCTGATAGTGAATATTCATCTGCATTTCACAAACACAAACACAAATTCAAACCAAGATCAATCAAAAATAGTAAAATTTCTCATTAATTGTAGAGACAATCCAAAATGTTAAAACTTTAAACCCTAAATCTCTATCATCATCAATGGATCATCCAACACATACATACCACACATAAAGAGAGATTAAAAAAAATTAACAAAATCACCTCAGTAAAATACCCGTTTCCTCCTATCATCGGACCACAACCATTCTTAGGGATTTTAATGGTGTTTCAAAATATCCAATTTCATCACAACATAAGAATATGACAAATAAATACATCCTACATGAGTAATCGTAAAGAGAAACGAAAAAGAACAAATTCAATCTAAGAACTGAAAAAAATAGATGAGATAATCTTAATATGTAACTTATTCTGAATAATGTTACCTTCCATTGGAACGATCAGAACCAAATGTAGACGGATCGATCTTTGGAGATTTTGGGTTCAGTCATATAGAAGAGATTTAGGGGAAAAAAACATGAATCGATACATAGACTCACCATCCTCTCTATTGTTTCTTTCTTCCTTTAGATTGTAGAGGCTTCATAGATGATTCAACCAGAAGCGTGGTATATAAGAATGACCCGAATTGAATAAAAAGGGATAGAGAGAGCAGAGATTTAGGTTTGGATTTCAATTTCAAAAGTGAGATATGGAGCTAAATTATAACCTGCAAAGTAATTAATTAGCCCCATTCTAACCCCCTTTTGCTATTTTGAATTTCAAATTTCAAATTAAATTGGTATAATAAGTTCTTAAATTAAATAATGAAATGATATTTATAATGTAAGAATGACATTGGAAATGCTGACTTGGCGTATCTAGGTGATCGACACCTAAGTTTTTCTTAGATCAGTGAATAGTCTCCTTTAATAGATAATAAAGATAGATATATATGGAGGTTTATTTGAGAATAAAATTAAATTGAGAAGAAAAATAACAAAGGAAACAATTGTAAAACATTAAATAGTTTTTCTCTCATCTTATTTATTATTATCTTTGACTAATTAATTAGTTATAAGATTATAATCCTCCACACTAAAATTTTTGCTTACACACATCTAAATTTATCCTACACGTTTTAAAATTTATCTACACACATTGAAATTTATCATACACAGCTTGAAATTCATCCTATATGACTCGTAATTTATCCTACGCTTTAAATTAAAAAAAAATTTCTTCTTTGAAGAATATATTTTTTGAAAATAATTTACAAACTTAATATAGTTAGCTATCAAAAAGAAAGACTAACAGTTAATGATCTATCTAAGTTTACCAATACGTGCTTACACTAATATTAAATATAAAAATTAAATGAAGTAAAATAAAGCATTCTTATTGGTTGAAATTTCTTCACTTTTTATTCTTAAAAACATTTCTTCTCATTTGAACCCTCCATTATGTATATATATATATATATATATATATGTGTGTGTGTGTGTGTGTGTGTGTGTGTGTGTGTTTCAATTCAATTAAGAACCATCACGAGTTGTGAGAACCATGCGAACTTCTACTTCTCGCGTGAGTTGGGCCACCATTTATTGCAGAAAAAATAGATGAAAATGTTATAAACACATCTGTAAACAAAAAACAAAAAAATTGTTGAGTCGATAGTTACGCCTGATGTAAATTTTATTTACATCTGATGTAAATTTTGTTTATGACGTGATTTTTTTACATCTGATTTCATTTTTTTCCTGTGACATTTTTTTTATTTTTTTGCTAGAAAAAAAATATTCATTTTAAGATTTTTGAGAAACTAAAAAAAACGTTTTGAAAGATATAATTCTCATGATTCTCACAATTTAAGGTGGTTCTCATTTTATCATTTCCCTTTATATACCAGCTAAGAGTAAATTATATATCTTGCTCCCTACAACATGAAAAAGTAATATGCAAGATGGCATTTATTTGGAACAATAAAAGATAGGGGAATTCTATTGGTATACCTGATTATCTATCCGCACACTTTACTTTTTCAATACGGGTCGTATAGGCCTATACGGGTCATATTGGTTCAAAAGTCAAAAGTCAAATCTGCATGTGTCAGTTCTTGTATGGCGGCTGGTTGGACCAATACGGATCGTATAGGTCTATACGGGTCATATTGCTATGTTTTTTTTTTACAAATTTTTGTATACATTTAATCATAGTTTAACCAGTGTTGCAGAAATTGGATTAGGCGGCCAATTAATCGGCACCTAGGCGGTAATTGGAGGTCCACCGCCCGGATTTTGCCAAGTCGGTCAACTTAGGCGGTAAAAGTCAAAATCGGTCAAAATAAGTCAAAATCAGTCAAAAATCGACTGAAACCGGACTGGTCGGTCAAAAAAAAAAAACAAGTCAAAATTGAATCATATTAGGTCAAAATTGGACCAAATCTGTCAAAAGAAATGAGTTCTTACCTCGATTCGAACCTTAATCGGACCTGCATCTGTATCCATTGTTCAAAATCGAACCCCACTGAACAAATAATTGTTTAGATGAAGCGAATTTGGGGATTAGGGTTTGTGTTTTGTTTCTCTATCTGATGAACGATGAAGAGTGGGAAAGAGCGGCGTATGATGAACGTGGGTAAGAGTTTAGGTTATATTATGTTTGACTTTTTTTAACATTTAACACCCCTCTATCTTTCACTAATTTACATATGGTTCTCAAAGTTGTATATTTATATATAAAATGTATAAAATTAACTCTATATTTATATAAATTTGTAAAATTATACATAAAAAGTCCAGTCTGATTAATCCCTATGCGGTACCTCACCGCCCGACTAGCGCCCTCTACAACATTGGTTTTAACAAAGGCCTATAAGGGTCGTATTGCTATGTTTTTTTTTTTACAAATTTTTGTATACATTTAATCATAGTTTTAACAAAGGCCTATACGGGTCGTATTGCTATGTTTTTTTTATAAATTTTTGTATACATTTAATCATAGTTTTAACAAAGTTTAAAAAAAGAATACTTTTATTTTTTAAACAATTTTTTTTAAATATTTATCATGTAGTATAGGTTTGCAGGGGCGGATCTATATGGTATCCAGGGGGTACATAGATATGACACGTAAAGTGACAATACCAAACGTCAAATGTATACAAAAATTTATAATGATATCCTAAGAGGCGTATACACATAACACAACACTTTACAATACAAGTGGATTACAAACAAAATTACACGTAATCATAGAATACGATACCACAGGCAACCGAACATCACCGAAACGACGCGTATTGAAGGTATACTTCATAAAATGACCCAACACACCAATATTCGTCAAAATACGACATGTATATGCGTCGAACAGAGAAAAACAAAAAAAAATGTTTTGGTATTTTGGCCAATACGATCGTATAGGCCAAAATTGTATCGTTTTGCATACTAATACGCATCGTATTCTCCTATACGATGCATATTAACCCCCTGAATTCTCAAAATAACAGTGGGTTATTTGAGAATTCAGGGGGTTAATAAGCATCGTATACGTCTATACGATCCGTATAAACCCCCTGATTTATCAATTAACCCCTTATTTTTTTTTTTGAAAATTCAGGGGGTTTATACGGATCGTATAGGTCTATACGATCCGTATTAGCCTCTAAAAGACCCAGTTTTGACCTATACGATCGTATAGGGGTTAAGTAAATGGTACGTTATACGATCAAATGGGTTTATTTTGTGAGGTTTTATCCGGAGTATGTTGGGTTGTTTATAGGTGAAAATACGTCAAAATACTCATGTGTCATTTCATGGCGTCACTCTGCTGCTTTGTGAAGATAGGTGAATGGTGTAAACTTTAAACTGAAAAGGGTAATATAATGAGATGAACAAAAACCTTTGGTTAACTGGTTCGGTTGGGGAGAATGTTCTGGTTCGTATTAACCCCCTGCAAACCTATTCTACATGATAAATATTTAAAAAAAAAATTTGTTTAAAAAATAAAAGAATTCTTTTATTAAACTTTGTTAAAACTATGATTAAATCTATACAAAAATTTGTAAAAAAAAAAGAAAAAAAACATAGCAATACAACCCGTATAGGACTATACGACCCGTATTGGTCCAGTCAAATAGACAAAATCTGACAAATCAGTCTTTATTGGAAATTGAAAAAGTAATACGACCGATATAGGCCTATACGACTCGTATTAAAGGTGTCGATTTAAGGAAGTCAGGGTGTGCCAATAATACGAGAAAAAAAGTCACATGCCCCGATCGATGGAGACCAAGAAAATGTACTTTAGTTGTGTGTATGTGTGTTTGCCAATTAAACCCAACCTCCACCCAAATTTATGAAATACTTACGGGCCTCATCAGTATGCAATGAATTTACACAACCCATTATGATGAATTTCTCCTTTAAAATGTTTTATTTCACCTGTAAATGTTTTATTTATCATTTATATGTTTGATTGAGAGTTGTATTGAATTGGGGTTGTAAAGCTACAAATTCTTGAAAATAAAAAAGAACAGGGACAAGTTCAATATGAACGTTGGGCCTACGGGGAATTCATGATAGGTGTGTCCATTGGATATCTATATTCTTTTGACCACCCAGCGTAACGATTTATGTTTTATGTTCATATCCATATTCATATGTATCATGATGATATTTATTTATAAAAATAGAAACATAAATATTTATTTATAAAAATAGAAACATAAAACATGTTTAAACTTTTTTTTGCCTAAACTTATGATAGGAATATGAAACATTTCTGTATTAATTTTTCTAAATGAAAGTAACATTCTCGTATTTCAGAACTACTTATATTGATAACTTGTAACTGAAAGAAAAAGAAGGTATTCTTTAGGTTAAATTACATTTTTCGTCCTTTATGTTTGTATCAGATTACAATGAATGACCTTTAACTTCAATAATTACAGTCACAATTAGTGGTGCACAAATCAGGTTTTTTTAAAAACCGGTTCCGGGTATGGAATCGGGTTCGGGTAAGATCGGGTTTTTTTTAAAACCGGGTCCGGGTTTTCTACCAAAAATGTATACCCTATATACCCGGGTTCGGGTCGGGTTTTATAAAACCCGGGTATTATAATACCCTATTTCCGGGTTCGGGTCCGGTTCGGGTAGGGTTCGGGTATGCATCGGGTTGGGAAAAAACCCGCACCGGGTATTAAAAAAACCCGACCGGGTATTAATGCTTCTTTATATGTTTTAGTGGATGGTGCCTATTGAAATTTTAATCACATTTCTAAATTTAAATTCGATAGTGCTAGATCGAAGGAATAGTCCTGATTTGAATCCTTTTGGATTATATAAACAACAATATATTTTATTTGCTATGTTATGTTTTAACCAAGTTCCATCAATTTTTCATTTTTTTGTATTAGACAAACACCAATAGATCTTTCCAGCAAATAGATGGGAATAATGACCAAATACTTCAAATATCATTAGAAACCTAATTATTAAACAAGATTACATCAAAGTGTATACATAATTTTGTTAAATCATAAGAACTAGAAGTCTTGATGCTTGAAAACATAGATAAAATGACATAGATAAAAAAAACATAGCTATATAACTGAGTATAAAAAAACCCAGTTCCGGGTATTTATAAAACCCGGTTCCGGGTATTTATAAAAACCGGTTCCGGGTATTTATAAAAACCAGGTTTCGGGTATAAACCAGGTATAAAAAAAACCCGGTTCCGGGTTCAGGTTTTAGATCAAATATGAATACCCGGTCCCTACCCTATGTGTAGGGTCGGGTTCGGGTATAGAAAACCCGGTTTTTATAATACCCGGTTCCGGGTTTTTTTTTCCGGGTCCGGGTTCGGGTTTTTTGTGCACCACTAGTCACAATCCTTTATTTGTAAAACTCATTACACCCTAAGTCCTTTAGTACTAGCCAGATTAAAAATTTAAGTTAAATATCACATGTGCAAGGCACATGAGGGTATTATTGTAATTTTACTCGTATAAAACAAAAACCTTGAACAAAAATCATCTAAATTCACTCTACCCTCTACCCTCAACTCTCTGGCTCTCTCTACATTCCTGAATTAATTCTACAATGATCAACAACACCAACCAACAACCATCATCGCTATCAACATCGTTGTCTCTACAAAGATCAACAACACCAACCATCAACCATCATCAATATCACTATCGCTGTTTACAAACCGCCGCCGCCCCCACCCTCATGTGCAAGGCACATGCCATACTTAACTGAAATTTTTAACTTGGTTAGTGCTAAAGGATGTATGGTGTAATGAGTTTTCCAAATAAATGATTGTGACTGTAATTATTGAAGTTAAAGGTTATCCATTGCAATCTGATACAAACATAAAGGACGAAAAATGTTATTTACCCTATTCTTTAAGAAGTAGTTAGAGATAGGCTTGGCAAAATGAGTGTTTTGTGTCAGGCGGGTTAATGAGTTATGTGGGTTCTAATCATAATAGGTTTTGGATTTGATTTTGATCAATTGTGAATTTTGAAATTACATCGTGCTAGAAGGTAAACGGGTAACAAGTTGCGCCACTACCTCTTTTTGAATAACAAAACTAAGTCTTTTAAAAACTACGTCCATAGATCTTGGGGTCATAACATTACTATGCATGACCCTTTGAACTCGACTAAGTAGGTCCACAACCTCTGGCGCAAGGAAACCAAAAGTATCAAAAGCAAATGGGATAAACACATGCTGGTTGTCAAGACATGTTTTCTCCTATTTGGTCACTTTGCCCGAAGCAGCCTTTAAAGCAGTCTGACCCATCATAAAAACACTACCCCCTAAGTCCACAAGCGGGGAAACCCCTGTTAGATCCAACATGCATGTTTTCCTCCTATCCGTCCAAAGACCAGAATGTCAGCTGGTCAAAGGGTAAATTTTCCTTCCAATGGCCAGTTAAGAAATTCACGGGTGCCTCTTTCTTAGCAGAAAAACTAGCGTGCCTGAATATGTCAAAAAAGACATCCTAACCAAATTATGTCAGTACTTGAACCCTGGGAACTCTCTACAATGAACTGCATGCTCCCCAAAAGAATATAAACACGCCACTAACAGAGCATATCTCATCATTTGGAAATAAAGGAATCATGAGGCGATACTAAGTATAGTACGATACTCCATCGACGACATATGCTGGCCTAACCCATCTATAGGTATAGTAAGATGAAAATCTTGGGCATGTGGTGACCATAGACACTCAAAAACGATTTTTGTCTAACAGTCAAGTCAAACTGTACGTCAATGTCGTTGATAATTTTACTAAAAAGAGCACGCGCCAATGCATGTTGGGCTTTAGGGGGCGGTGCCTTTATTAGTGAAACGCTGAAAACGAAGCTTGGAATCGTATCACGAAAACAAGCCAAATCACAAACATAATCAAAACCCATACCACATATGCTATTGTCTCTTAAGATGTAATCTTGTAGCACCCAAGATTGGGCCCTCTAGGCCATAAAAAGCACAGAATGGAGCCTCTATAGCCGAATACAACCCCAAACCCCCAAACCTAATAGGTAAGGATGCAAGTCGCCATGAAAGTCTCCAAAGAAAGGACCTCCACAAACCACCAATTCCTCAATCGCCTCATGCAAACATTTGTCAAAGAATACCGCTGCATCTTCTATGTATACAGGTTGGCATGTCCTCAAGCCAAAGAAAAATTTGGCAATGCCCATACAGGATCTAAGCAAGAGTAGTTCACTCTGTGGGTCACCTAGTTTGGGTAGAAGATACATCAAATCTACAACATTAGCAGCTATTTTCTTTGTCAACCTACTAATAAAGCTTGTGTCTCTACTAACCCCCCTCCCAACCCCCCAAGAAGCTTCACCCCTAATAATGGCCTCCTGATGTCCGTAGGAATAATCCCTCACAAAACTTGCTACCATCACAAGAAGGATAAACTAGCTTAGTTTTCTTAATACATAGTTCAAGACCTAATGTTGGACCCATCACCTGAATGGTGTCCAATGCTCTAGCCACCTCTTCTAAATCTCCAATGATAGTCCCATCGTCAAGATACACAAGGAGGTGCAAAAGAGGAGCGAAAAAAAGTGGTCCCAATGGGTCCCCTTGTTGAACTCCTGTCGTGGACCAAATGTGGCAATTTCCAAAATACAATCTTGTTGGTTGACCGTATAGAAATTCTACCCACAAAGAAATAGAAGGACACCTCATCCTGACCTCGCAAAGTAATAGGTTTGAATCATAATAGATAGATTAAAAAAAAGGTTTAACTCGAATAATAATAATGAAAAGATCATTTATTTACTTACAAAGTCATGTCAACCAGTCCCTCGATTCAAGAAACCAATAAGGTTATGAGGTACGGAGTTGTGTCATATATTGCTACGTAGGACCAGGGAACCATCGTTACACCGCCCCCTATGCAAATCATGGTGTTTTGCGATCCACGGCTACCACGACTCACTTTCAATTTATTAGCGGATTTTTATTGTTGGGGGAGGATAGCGGATGGTATTAGGGGTCATGGTCCACACCATATACGGTGGTGGATTAGATTCGTGGATGAGGGTGGGGTGACATGGTGCTGATGTAGAGGATGGTAGTGGTCATTTGGGTCATGACCACAACCAGTGGCAGATCCAACAATTTTTTTCAGAAGGTTCACTTTTTGAAATGTTCCAATTTAATATGTCCAAACATAAAAATATTCCGGACGATTCAGGCCGAGTACGATTCAACATATAATAAAAATACGATACAATAATGAAAAAAGAGTAAACTGCCATTTTGGTCCCTGTGGTTTGGCCAGTTTTGCCACTTTAGTCCAAATCTCAAACTTATTACATCTGGGTCCCTGTGGTTTGCATTTTGTTGCCATTTTAGTCCAAAATCCAAAAACCCTATTTTTTTTACTGTTGCAACCTCCTATTTTGTCATGTAGTGCAGGGGCATTTTGGTCCATGTTAATTTATTATAACATTTCAGTAATTAATAACATCTATCTTCAAGAACATCATCAAACTTCATCATCAAAACCCAGAAAATCAAGAACATCATCTTCAAGAAAATCAAGAACCCAGAACAAAACCAGAAACCATAACAAAAACAAAATCGATTTGTAAAAAGAAACGAGGCTCAGATCTGTATCTTCAAGAACATCATCAAACATCATCATCAAAACCCAGAAAATCAAGAACATCATCTTCAAGAAAATCAAGAACCCAGAACAAAACCAGAAACCATCACAAAAACAAAATCGATTTGTAAAAAGAAACGAGGCTCAGATCTGTATCTTCAAGAACATCATCATCAAAACCCAGAAAATCAAGAACATCATCTTCAAGAAAATCAAAAACCGATTTGTAAAAAGAAACGAGGCTCCAACAACAAATCAAAACCGCCATGGCTGCAAACAGAGGTTGCAAGCGCACTTGCCCTCCTCCGATTCTGCCACGCCAAGCTGCGGAAAATCTCAAATTTTGACTCGGATTAGGTGAAATCATCACAGCCTCGTGGTGAATAAAAGGACTGGGTTCAAGTTTTGATCATCCTGTTTGTTACAAAATCACCCTCAACCACCTAAAACATTAACAAAATCACATATCATCATCCATCATCTCGATCCAGATCTGCAGTGCCACCACCGTCACTCCACCCGCCACCGCCCCACCACCTGCCCTCTTGCTAAAACCATCCAAAAAAGACGCACAGCCACCGGAGCTTCTGCTTCATTCTTTCACCGCCACCACCATAACCACCGCCACCACCAATCTCTCTGATCTCTAACCCCCACAAACAATCAAATCAAAATATTTCTGATTTCGATTCAGATCTGAAACTCAAAGCTTTTCTCTCCAATACACACGAATGAGAGAGAAACATGAGAGAGAGAGAGAGGAACGCAGAGATGACGATGACGATGGTGGATCTGAGTTTCGGTAGGGACGACGCCGGAGTGGTGCTCAGGTGGGACGATGATGATGATTTATTTGGGGATTATGTTGATCGATTTAGGTCTCAACTTAACTGATCGATTTAGAGAGAGAAGAGAGAGAGTCTGTTAGGGTTTTATGATAATGATGATGATTTATTTGGGGATGAAGTTAATTAAGAAAATGTAAAATGAAAAGCAAAATGACCAAAATGCCCCTGAACTAAAAGACAAAATAGGAGGTTGCAACAGTCAAATAAATGGGGTTTTTGAGTTTTGGACTAAAATGGCAACAAAATGCAAACCACAGGGACCCATATGTAATAAGTTTGAGATTTGGACTAAAGTGGCCAAACTGGCCAAACCACAGGGACCAAAATGGCAGTTTACTCATGAAAAAAACATCGTCATGATAACTTGAAAAACCCGTAATATAAACATAATGATCTTTACAAATAAAAAAAAACTTAAAGTTGTTCCCTAGTGGTTTTATAGTGGTGTGGGATCGGGATTTGTTGTAGGATTCATAGGACTAGTTAGTAGCTTGCACTTCATAAGGACTTGAAGGTTGTCTTACTTCATGATTCTTGAGAATGTTTATGGTTGGCTGATTGTATTCATTCTATTGAATTTTGCTTGGTTACGGAGAAAGTTTTTAATTCATTCTAATCTTGCTCGGTTACGGAGATAGTTTTTTCCAACGATCTGATAAATTCTAATTTATGTAGATACCATTCTTTAATGAATATGTTCAGGTACGATGAAACTACACCATAGACTTCAATGATACTAGAACATTCCTATTTTTTTCCGAACGGCAATTGTAGGGGCCAAAGGACCCACTACCCTACAGGGCGAGACAAGCTCTTAAACCCTGCCCAGGCCCAACTCCATACTAAAATCCCATTATGTACACAGCAGGAGTTGAACCTGGGACCTCCCCAAAATAGAAACCTTACAAAAAACTCCCCTGACTAACTGGGCTATACCATGTTGTCTAGACATTCCTAGTTACATAGCTAAAAGTATGTTTAATATTTACTGTTGTTATTTCTATTGTTCAAGAAAACTGTGCCTCACTCAATCGCGTTTGTATAATTAGAACTTTGTGTAAGATTGTATATTCTATCATCTTGAAAAAAAAATTATTTAAAGAAAAATGATATATTTGGCCTCATGTTGATTCACTGTCATATATGCCCCCTTTATGGCCGTAGATCCACCCTAACCACAATGCATAGCCTAAGACCAAAACCCCATAATCAATGGCAACAACTTATCACTAACCACAACGCATAACTTAAGAACAAAACCCCATAAACAATGGTAATGAGGTTACGTGCTAGGCACCGAACCGAACGTCATCTACCCCGGACCGACCACCCTCCACCAAAGACCGAACGCTAGTCACCGAAGGCAACGCCACCGGATCAAACCAAACAACCTGAACAGGTACGACCGGCATAGAGGATCATCCCTAACTAACCCGGGGCCCATAACTTTAACTGCCTGATAGTGACAGGTTCGGCCATAACTACCTCGCCATGTCAGCATAGCCAAAAGGTATAAATACCTCACTTAAACCTCCCAAAAAGGGTAATCACTACTTTCTCACTCTAACTCTTCTCTCTCTCTCTCCTCACTGACTTACTTCACATACTCCGATACTTATTCTCACGCACGAGCTTGGTCACAGAGAGACCCCCTACCTGTGACGAGGCTAACGGTGTGTTTTCTTACTTGTTGTGATCTTTCAGGTTGCAGCTAAGACTTTCTGAGACTCTGTCATAGCCAGCTCGGACCAACTGGTAATTGAGTCTTCAGTGGCGCCATCCTCTCGGATTCACAAAACTCTAATTTCCAATTCGCTTCACACAAAGCTATGGCTTCTTCTATACCGTCTTTTGACGATATCATAGCGGGTAGCACCACATCCGCAGTAATCGTTTCTACGGTTCCTACGGATGTCGCTGCTTCTCATGGTTCAGTAGTGGCTACTTTGACCATGAGCTCCGTAATTTCCACCTCAGTCACTGCTCCAGCCTCCACGGCTTTTCCAGAATTTGATAACGCATTTTTGCTACGAAATGCGGATCTCCTGCGACAGCTAAAGTAGCAGTAGTTAATAAAGGTCTGTACGACCTATTTCGCCAGGGATCTTTGGGTTTAAACCCTCAAGATCAGGAGTTAATTATACCGTATCAGCCAACTTCAATAACTTCCTAGTCGAAGTTCACACTGAGGATCACAAATGCTCTGCTTCCATCCATGATTAAAATGCCGCCAACGTTAAAGAATTATGATGGAACGTCCGACCCAGACGACCATATGTTCGCATTCGCCGAAGCTGCGAAAGTCGAACAGTGGCCCATGTTAGCATGGTGCCACATGTTTGCCCAGACGCTCACAAGTTCGGCACGAGTATGATTTGATGGATTGCCAGAAGGATCGATTAACCACTTCGAAGATTTTTGACGAATGTTCCTGCAAAACTTTTGCCAACAACACCGTTGCTCAAAGGATATCACCGAAGTCCACTGTAACACCCCGTGTTTTCACAAGTCAAAGTCAAAGTCAAGGTCAAAGTCAACGACCGGTTATACGGATTTGACTTGTAGAAATTTCTTTATTTTATTTGTATTATGTGGAGTAAGTGTTGTTAATTACAAGCCATCGACGTATTATTCAAGCGACTTACGACTGTGAACTATAGGCAGTAACAATGCGATAAAGTTAATCAACTGATAATCAAGGTATGCTAATCGAATCGACATTGAATCGCAACTCGAGCTACGTATTTTACTTGTTGTTGTACGTGTGTGTGTTCCTTACGTGTTATCTGTGCATGTTTATTTATGTTGTGTTGTGGTAATCAATCGAACTCAATCGAAACTCGAAATCGAACTCGAACACGAATCACAATCGAACTATGATACTTAGTAGTTGGGACTAAAAGTAATTTGACTAGGAAACCCTATCGTGTCTAACCGCCCGCAATCGAAATCGAATCAACAAAATCGTCGCAACAAACAATCGAACCACGTGCCATCCGGCCGGATAGCCATCCGACCGGATAGCCACAATGACATCCGACCAGGATGTCATCCGACCGGATAAGCCATCCGAGCGGTGTGTCATCCGATCGGATAACCCTTTCCTCTTTTGGAAATCCTATAAATACCCCTGTCATTGTCACTCTTTCTACTTTTGGAAACCCTCTGTCCGAACAGCTCGTGCTCCCCACCTTTTCTTCGATTTCTCTCGATCAAGGTAAGATCTCGTCCTAAATCTTGTACTTTCTTGATCTACACGCACTCCTACACCTTTCTATCTTTTAAATCTTAACATTTAATCGTGAAATCACTAGATTTCGGGTGTTCTAGGATGATGTCATTATGTGTTCTTCAAGAACTTCATGTTTTGGCCTCAATCCACCGAGAACAACTTAGATTTAACTGATTTCCACAAAGATCTTGTAAAGATCTCGACACAAGTGTGGTGAAAGAGGATTGAAAGATGGTTTTAACTTTCTTTCAACTCTTTTGCACTCAATGTACTCAAAACCGATAGGATCCGACCCTGATCTAGTCTTCTACTCTATCATAGTGTTGTACTAGCTCAAGATCCGGATTCTACCCACGAGACTACCGATTTTGGGTTAATCAAGAACAACCGTCTCGAGCCAGTAACCGGCCGGACTAGGGTGATTCTTGGTCGGGTTGGTCATCTGTGTCGAACTAGGGGTTCTGTTGGCTAACACGTTGTCAAAGTGTCTCGACATAATGACAAACCATTGAAACAACCAAGTGTAGGTCGAACGGAACAACCGTAACAGATTGCTACCCGACCGGATTGCTGTCCGATCGGATAGGTCATCCGAACGGATCACACTTGGGTCCCACCTTTAAGCAACCTTATCCGAAGTTTGAGTATCGAACGAATTGCAATCCGATCGGACGACCATCTGAATGGATTACTCTTCGGATCACGAGATACTGAGACTTTAAAGACTTAAACAATTTTCAACATGTTCATTAACAGGGTTGCCACCCGATCAGATGGACATCCGATCGAGTGACACTTTTGTTGCGAACTTGTCTTCACTAAGTAATCTCACCACTAAGTTACCGTCCGACCAGACCACCGTCCGACCGGATGACCATCCGCACGGGTTGTCATCCGCGCGACTGACCATCCGATCGAACGACTTGAGGGATAGAGATACTTCAATGTTTTTCAAATGCTACAACGAAAACTTCAAAAGTCAAGCCATCATACACGAACACATCCTTCTTATAGGAAGAAACAATCCACTCGAATCGCCATCCGACCGGACCACTGTCCGACCGGATGACCACCCGAACGGATTGTTATCCGCACGGATTGCTGTCCGATCGGATTACCATCCGATCGAACCACTATCTGGCCCATTCACACTTTGTAACGTTTTACACGTCACTTATCGTTATGCTATCGAATCTATTCAGGCTAACCTTACTCGCTAAGCGCTCCCTTCAATCCATTCATCGCTGTGAGTATACTCGATCCCTTTTTGCTTTACGCACTTTTGGGTGTTACGTACGTTACGAATATTCAAACTACAACGATCACACTACTCAATATTATTTGAACGCTAACCGTTAATGCATGATATACGTGGCTTATGAAAGTTTGTTTGTTATGTTTACACATGGAATGCTGTCTACCTGCCTGAGCAACGATAGTACTATAGTTTGGACTCAGCACCCGTTCACACGGGGGTTGTTAAGGACCATTACTTGCATGGATTACGGTGGTAATCATGTATTGCGAACTGCCTTGGGCAGTCAACCCGCAGTCATTGGTATCGATGGATCTATGTCGATAACTAACGTGCTTCATTTCACTATGTATACGTGCTGGTTATGCGTAAAGGAATTCGAACTCTATATGCTATTACCAAACTTGTATGCTCACCTTTACATTTTATGTATTGACTTTATTTTAACGTATGTGACAGGTGCTTAGGACACACATTTGGTAGGAATTTGAAGCTAGAATAAAGATTTAGAGCCCAACAAATAGTTGTCTGTAGGGGTCAAACTAAGGGTCTCTAGAAGCAGAAAAACAATTGCTGTCTATTTAAACCTGAGTGGTCGGAACAGAATATTTGCCTGGATTTTTGTCTGTAATAATTATTTGCTGTTTGAGATACGGTATGGGACGTATTAATTAAATTGAATAGTATTGATAATTGTTATGGAAACTTCTGGACAATCTGTTTCGCTCAGTGCCATGCCCCGATGATTCCGCCATCGGTTGGGGTGTGACAGATTGGTATCAGAGCCATAACTATAGGGAATTAGGCAAGACACGACCTAGTCCGGGTCGATGTCTTAGATACCTAGTCTATAGTTAGGAACCAACATGCCAACTTGAGCACATCCAGTAGGAATTATGTACGTGCTTACCTCTCACCATTCTCACTTATGCTACACTATCACTATACCCAAATTTTCAACTATAAATAGGCGATAGAGTCGAGATTAGGTGTGAAAACCGCAAACTCTCGACTAAATTGCCTAATCGATGGCGTGTTGTCAACTTATCAATGATATCTTCATTCTTTTCCCAATAACGAACGCTTGTTCAGCGGGGGAATTATACCAAATTAGGGGTGAAACCCATATTTTGATGAATAATCTCCTCTATTTTATCAAAAACAGGGATGAAGTTGTTAAGCCAGGGGTGAAACCCTAACCTTGATGACTTGTTCCGCACATTTTACAAAACTCTCACCAAGGTCTCGACGGACTCCAACGACCTGAAGTCACGATATGACTAACGGAATGCGTGCCTAGCGCCCAAGAATCGAGGCAGAGGCACTATCCGAAAGGTCAAGCGTGCACGACAAGTCCTTGCGAATAGTTGAACCAACTTGGTTAGTCAAAGTCTACTAGCCACAGACAATCTATCTCTCGATTTTTACCGCTGACTCTGAAAATTCGTCAATTTTATGTGTTTTTATGTGCTTTTACCTGTTTTAAGTGCTTAATTTTGGGAGAATTAATCGATTTACATCCTCCTTTCGATCGACACACACTGCTCGCACTGCATTCTACCCCGAAACGTTAACAAATCGTCGAATTATGGGCAACTTTATACTACGAAACGATTGCAAACCGAACGTGTGACGTGTGGAATCCGTACACGAACGTGACCAGACACACAAGAACATAATATAATCAGTGATTCTATTGACAGATCTGAAATCATACAAGGCACCTGAATCCCGATGTCACTTTTCTCTCTAGTTTCTCTCTCTAGATCTAGAGCTCTGTTTTCTGACTGCCTTTAGTGATTAAATACGTATATGTTTCATTGCTTCTTTGCTCTACGTGCTTAGGTGTTATGTGATTATGTGCTCTACATGCTTATGTGATTTTGTGCTCTATGTGTTATGTGTTTACGTGAATCTGCGTGTTCCCGAGCTTTAGTAAGTAGTAGACGTGTGCGGTGAGATTCGAATACAACATGATGAGTCCTGTGACGATGTCTGTTGCAGACAATGTCATCTGGATCCCGTCACGCCCTTTCTCGACAAGAAAAGAGGGACAAATGCCTTGCTACCATCATCGCAAAAAGTGTGGCAAAGGCCGTGAGTGATGTTTACGAGAATGCCAGCAAATCATCTGAGGAGTCGAGGACAGAAGCTCCTAAAGCTACCACCAAGTCCTTCAATTTCAAGCAATTCAAGTCGTGTGGGCCAAAAGAATTCACTGGCGAGGGAGGTCCAACTGCACTATTCCAATGGTTTGAATCCATTGAGGTCACTCTGCGACAAAGTGGTTGCCCTGATGACCTTCGAACTCTGAATGCTACCGTTGTTTTCCAGTCCCGTGCACTAGACTGGTGGACTGCTGAGAGGAACAAGCGAGGGAACGATGCAGCTAACGGACTGTCGTGGGACGAGCTCAAAGAAGTCATGCTAGAGGAAATCTGCCCTCCTCACGAACATCAAAAGCTAGAAGATGAATTTTGGCACATACATCAGCAAGAGGGTGACAACGCTGCTCTCACTGCTCGTTTCAAACAGCTCAGCATCATCTGTCCCGATCAAGTCAAGACTCCGGAAATCACAATCAAGAAGTACATCCGAGCTTTGCCCGACTGCGTCGCAGATTTCGTGCAAGCGGCTAAGACTAAGACGATCGAAGAAACTTACCTACTAGCCACTGAAATCAACGACAAAAGGGTCAAGGCTGGTGTCTGGGATAAAACTTCAAAGCACCTGCATCAAGCTACCACGACCGCACCAACTGCCAAACCCACCTCATCGAGCAACAAGAGAAAGAACAACAGAAAGAACAGCTCCAGCAACAAGAACCGTGCGATCACTGCTGCACCGATTCAAGCTGTACCAACCCAACAACGTCAAGTAGCGGCGCCTGTGGCTAATGCACCACCTGTAAAGCGTGCATACACTGGGCCACACCCGCTCTGCCCTACTTGTACCTACCATCACCCAACTGCCATTGCTTGCCGTTTTTATGCTCATTGCAATGTATACGGCCACTTTACTGCCAACTGCCGTATTCGACAAGCTCCTTGTCACACCCCAACCGATGGCGGAATCATCGGGGCATGGCACTGAGCGAAACAGATTGTCCAGAAGCTTCCATAACAACTATCATTACCATTCAATTTAAGTTAACATGTCCCATACCATGTCTCAAATAGTAATCAAATTATTACAGATCAAAATCTAGGCAAATATTCTGTTCCGGCAACTCAGATTTAAACATAACTAATTTATTTGTTGGTTTCTAGGACTCCTTTTCCTAGCTTCGATTTCATCACAGCACAGAGAGAATACAAGCAACCTAAGCACCTGTCACATACGTTAAAATAAAGTCAATACATAAAATGTAAAGGTGAGCATACAAGTTTGATAATAGCATATAGAGTTCGAATTCGTTTACGCATAACCAGCACGTACACATAGTGAAATGAAGCACGTTAGTTATCGACATAGATCCATCGATACCAATGACTACGGGTTGACTGCCCGAGGCAGTTCTCAATACACGATTACCACCGTAATCCATGCAAGTAAAAGATCCTTAACAACCCCCGAGTGAACGGGTGCTGAGTCCAAACTATAGTACTATCGTTGCTAAGGCAGGTAGACAACATTCCATGTGTAAACATAACAAACAAGCATTCATAAGCCACGTATAACATGCATTCAATGGTTAGCGTTCAATAGTTTGAGTAGTGTGATAATTGTAGTTTGAATATTCGTAAAGTATGTAACACCCAAAAGTGCTTAAAGCAAAAAGGGATCGAGTATACTCACAGCGATTAATGGATTGAAGGGAGCGCTTAGCGAGTGCGATTAGCCTGAATAGATTTGATAGCGTAGCGATAAGTGGCGCGTAAAACAATACAGAGTGGGAGTGGGTAGGATAGCTGATCGTTTGGATGGTCATCCGTGTGAACAGCAATCCGGGTGAATAGTCATCCGTGTGAACAGCAATCCGTGTGAATGGTAATCCGTCCGGATTAGTTATCCGTGCGGACAGCTTGTCCGTGCGGATAATTATTCGAGCGGATTGTTTCTTCCTATGCTAAGGATGTGTTTGTGTATGATGGCTTGTCCTTTGAAGTTTTCGTTGTAGTATTTAGAAAACATTTAAGTATCTCTACCCTTCAAGCCGGTCGTGCGGACGATAATCTGTGCGGATGGTAGCCCGTGCAGACAACGACTTTTAAGGGTGAGTCACTTGGTGAAGTTGGTGAAATCCGTCCGGATGATAGTCCATGCGGACAGCGACAATCCGTCCGGATGGTAGTCCGTGCGGACAGCGACAATCCGTCCAGATGGTAGTCCGTGCGGATGAACGTGTTGGAAATTGTTTAAGGTCTTAGTATCTCATGATCCGAAGAGTAATCCGTTCAGAGCGTCGTCTGTGCGGATTATTCATTCATCGATACTCAAACCTTGTTTGAATATGGGTCCCAAGTGTAGTCCGTGCGGATGGCAACCCGTCCGGATAGTCTGTCCGTGCGGAAAGCCTGTCCGTGCGGAAAGCCTGTCCGTGCGGAAAGCCTGTTCGTGCGGACAGCCTGCCCGTGCGGACATCAGTCCGTCCGGACAGCATCTCGTTCTGGTTGTTCCATTCGTCTACCCTTGGGCTTTTGTCGTTCTATCGAGACATTCTGATTACGTGGCAACCATTTGGAATTGTATTCTTACCCGCATGACTAAGCCGGCCAGGAATCACCCCAGCTTGGCCTGTCGACGGCTCAGAACGGTCATTCTGGTTTAGCCCGAAATCAGGTGTCTTGCGGGTAGAATCCGGATTTAGGACTAGTGCATCACTAATATTGAGTATAAGACTAGAACTGATCCGATTCTTATCGTTTTTGAGTGTAAAAGAAGGAGAAAACTTGTGTTTATTTCTTTCAACTCTTTTATCCTTTGAAAAAGTCCAAATTTATGCGAAGTCGTTGTGAAATCTTGTGGAAATCGTTCAGATCTGAGTTATTCTTGGTGGAATGAGGTCATACTTGAAGTTCATGGGAACTTCATGATGACGTCATCCTAGAATACCTCAAATCTCGATGATTTCACGGTTAAGAGTTAATATTTAAAATATAGAAAGGTGTGGAAGTGCGTATGGATCAAGAAAGTACGAGATTTAGGGCGAGATCTTACTTGGATTGAGAGAAATCGAAGAAAAGGTGAAGAAAGCGTGCAGGTCGGACGTCACTTGCCAAAAGTGGAAAGTTTGGAGAGTGACCCGTGTATTTATAGGATGCCAAAAGAGGAAAGTGCCATTCGTGTGGATTGCACATCACCCGGATTGGTCATCCGTGCGGATAGCAATCCGTCCGGATGCACTTAACACTCCCCCAGGCGGCTATCCGTGCGGATGGTCTGTCCGTGCGGATGGCCTGTCCGTGCGGTTGGCGCCTGGATGGTGTGTTTGGTGCGACGATCTTTTGACGTTTCGGTTCCGATTGCGAGCGATTCGATAGGGTTTCCTAGTCAAATTACTTTCAGTCCCAACTACTTCGTATCTCTCGTAATCTATTCTCCACTATCTATCCTAGTTCGATCGTGATTCGAGTTCGAGTTCGATTATATTCGAGTTAGATTTCGAGTTCGATTGAGTTCGCTTGATTACCACAACATAACGTAAATAAACATGCACAGGTAACACGTAAGGCACACACACACGTATAAACAATAAGTAAAATACATAGTTCGAGTTGCGATTCGACGTCGATTCGATTATCATAGCTTGATTGTTAGTTGATTAACTTTATCGCATTGTTACTTTCTATAGTTCACGGTCGTAGATCGATTTGAATAACGATTAACACACATCGATTATAGTCATTAAAAACACTTACTCCACATAATACGTATTAAATAAATAAATTTCTACAAGTCAAGTTGCGCGAAAACGGTTGTTGACTTTGACCTTGACTTTGACTTTCACTTATGAAAACACGGGGTGTTATAGCCTCCCCTTGTTTAGGGAATTTCGTCCCGAAATTAAGCTGGAGACTGTTACAACCGCCATGAATCACGTGGAGAGCTTTCTCTATCTAGACTTTCTCTTCGAACAACTGCGGGTACTTTGCCTTCATGTCGGGTTCGAGTTCCCAAGTGAACTCTGCGCCTCGTTTGCCTTCCCATCGGACCTTCACAATTGGAATGCGTGAGCGCCTGTGCTGCTTGGTTTGGCGATCCATGATTTCAACAGGCTTTTCCACGAAGTGTAATGTTTCATTCACTTGTAGATCGTCTAGAGAGACATGTAAATCGTGGTCGGCGATGCACTTTCGGAGGTTTGACACGTGGAAAGTCGGGTGGACGTTACTAAGTTCCTCCGGTAATTCGAGTCTGTAGGTCACTTTTCCGATCCTTTCCAAAATCTTAAAAGGCCCAACGTATCGAGGCGCGAGTTTCCCTTTCTTGCCGAATCGGACCACACCCTTCCAAGGTGATACCTTTCGGAGTACGTGGTCGCCAACGCCAAATTCACGGGGCTTGCGCTTTTTATCGGCGTAAACTTTCTGTCGATCCCGAGCTTTCACCAGGTTGTCTCGGATTTGAAAAATTTTGTCTGTCGTTTCTTGTAGTAGCTCAGGACCGGTTAGTTGCGAATGACCGATCTCATGCCACACAATAGGCGACCGACATCTTCTTCCGTATAATGCCTTGAAAGGTGCCATCTGGATGCTAGAATGTTAGCTGTTATTATACGAGAATTCGACCAATGGCAGGTATTTATCCCAATTACCACCGAAGTCTAAAACACACGATCGGAGCATGTCTTCAAGAGTACGAATCGTTCTTTCAGTCTGAGCGTCGGTTTGTGGGTGGAAAGCAGTACTTAGATTAAGCGTTGTTCTGAGTGCCGTTTGAAACGTTTCCCACAGTCGCGAGGTAAACCGAGCATCACGATCAGAGATGATGTCACAAGGCGTCCCATGATTACAAATGATCTCGTCGGTGTAGATTGGGGCTAATCGTTCTACCTTGTAGTCTTCTCGTATGGGCAAAAAGTGGACTGATTTAGTCAAACGGTCAACAACAACCCAAATGCTGTCGTGACCTGATGACGTGTGTGGTAGCTTGGTTACGAAATCCATAGCTATACTCTCCCACTTCCACATGGGAATTGTGGTTGTTCGAGTAAGCCGGAGGGTCTTTGGTGTTCGGCCTTGATTCTAGCACAAGTTAGGCATTTTCCGACATAGAGAGCGATATCCCTTTTCATACCCGGCCACCAGTACTTATAACGAAGGTCCTGGTACATCTTGTCAGCACCGGGATGAATAGAGTACCTGGACTTGTGGGCTTCGTCCATCAGAATCTGTCGTAAATTGGTTCGCTTGGGAATCCAAATTCGGTCTAAAAAGTGGAATATCCCATTCGATTTGCTCACAAGCTGGGCTCCATCATGGTAGATTCTTTCTTTCTTCAAGGTGCGTTCATTGAAACATGCATGTTGAGCGTCGCAGATGAGAGTTTCAAGGTTGTGCTGGGCTTGAACATTACGAGTGCTAAGCAGGTAGCTCCGTCTGCTAAGTGCGTCGGCAAAAACGTTCGCCTTGCCTGGGTGATAACGGATCTCACAGTCGTAATCGTTGAGAAGTTCTACCCATCGGCGTTGACGCATGTTAAGTTCCTTCTGATTAAAGATATGTTGCAGGCTCCTATGATCGGTGAAGATCGTACACTTGGTATCATACAGGTAGTGTCGCCAAATCTTTAACGCAAAAACAACTGCGCCTAGCTCGAGATCATGGGTTGTATAGTTCTTCTTGTGGATTTTGAGCTATCGAGAAGCGTAAGCTATGACCATGTCCCGTTGCATGAGAACACAACCAAGACCGAGGTTGGAAGCATCACAGTAGACAATGAAATCATCGTTTCCGTCTGGCAATGCGAGAACAGGAGCGTTGCAAAGCATGTGTTTGAGGGTTTGGAAAGCAGACTCTTGTTTGGTTCCCCAGACAAAAGACTGGTCTTTATGCGTAAGCGAAGTAAGCGGTACAACAATCTTCGAGAATCCTTCGATAAATCGTCGATAATAGCCCGCTAGTCCGAGAAAAGAGCGGACTTCGGACGGGTTCTTAGGCATAACCCAACTCTTGACTGTTTCGATCTTCGCAGGATCGACGTGAATACCCTGACTATTAACAATGTGACCCAGAAATTGAACTTCCCCTAACCAAAATTCACACTTGGAGAACTTGGCATAGAGTTGGTTCCCCTGGAGTAACTCGAGAACCAAACGTAGATGTTGCGCGTGTTCGGCTTTCGATTTTGAATAGATCAAGACATCATCGATGAATACGATGACAAAACGGTCGAGATATGGTTTACACACGCGATTCATCATATCCATGAAAACCGCCGGTGCATTTGTTAGGCCAAAAGGCATGACAACGAATTCGTAATGGCCGTAACGAGTACGAAATGCGGTTTTGGGTATATCCTCTTCTTGAATACGTAGCTGATGGTAACCTGAACGCAGATCGATCTTCGAGAAACACGTAGCGCCTTGTAGTTGGTCAAACAAATCGTCGATACGAGGTAGAGGATAGCGGTTCTTGATAGTTAACTTATTCAATTCCCGATAGTCGATGCACATCCTGAACGACCCATCCTTCTTTTTGACGAAAAGGACCGGCGCGCCCCAAGGAGAGGTGCTCGGGCGAATAAAGCCTTTCTCAAGTAATTCCTGGAGTTGGGTTGAGAGTTCGCGCATTTCTAACGGTGAAAGTCGATAGGGTGCTTTGGCAATGGGATTGGCTCCAGGAATGAGGTCAATACGGAAGTCGATATCACGACTTGGAGGTAGTCCGGGAAGGTCCTCTGGAAAAAATTGAGGGAATTCTCGAACCGTAGGAACGTCTTTCACTTCCTTCTTCTCTTTCTTTTCCTTCTTCGCTGCTACAACGTTAGCCAAGAAAGCCCTGTATTCCTTGCGGAGATACTTACTAGCTTGGACACAGGACATAAGTTTGAGACCCTTTGAAGTTGTATCGCCATATACACACAATAAGTCACCATTCGCGAGCGAAAATCGAATCATCTTATCGAAGCACACAACTTCAGCATGGTTTTTTTGAAGAAAAAAGTCCATGCCTACTATGACGTCGAAGCTTCCGAGCTGCATCAGAATAAGGTCAATTGGGAAGATGTGATTGTTGAGCTCAAGAGTACAATCACGGAGAACGGAATTGACAGCGACGGTTCTTCCGGTAGCGACTTCAACATCGAATGCCGAGGAGAGTTGGGAACGTTTACGACTAAGGAGTTTCTCAAATTCAAGCGACACAAATCAGTTATCGGCTCCAGTATCAAACAAACATGAAGCATAAATACCATTCACAAGGAACGTACCATTGACCACGTTGTTGTCGGTCTGGGCTTGACGCACGTTGAGCTTGAAAGTTCTGGCGCGTGCGGCCTGTTGTTGCTGCTGCTGTTGTTGTTGTTGTTGCTGCTGTGGTTGCGGTTGCTGAGGCTCTTGTTTCACGACCCTGTTTGGGCACACGTTGGCGAAATGGTTCGGGTCGCCACACGCGAAGCAGGCTCTGGCTTTGACTGCGGGTGCCGGAGGAGCTTGTTGACCCTGTGGGGTAGTGAGTAGAGCTTGATTGGTAGGAGCTTGACGAATATGGTAGTTGGCAGTAAAGTGGCCGTATACATTGCAGTGAGCACAAAAGCGGCATTGAATAGCAGTAGGGTGGTGGTAGGTGCAAGTAGGGCAGAGCGGATGTGGTCCAGTGTATGCACGCTTTGCAGGTGGTGCATTGGCCACAGGCGCCGCTACTTGACGCTGTTGAGCAGGTACGGCTTGAACTGGTGCAGCAGTGATCGCACAGTTCTTGTTGGTGGAGCTGTTCTTTCTCTTGTTCTTCCTCTTGTTGCTTGATGAGGTGGGTTCAGCAGTTGGTGCGGTAGTGGTAGCTTGATGCAGGTGCTTTGAAGTCTTATCCCAGACACCAGCCTTAACCCGTTTGTCATTGATTTCAGCGGCCAGCAGATAGGTTTCCTCGATCGTCGTAGTCTTAGCCGCTTGCACGAAATCAGCAACGCAGTCGGGCAGGGCCCGGATATACTTCTTGATCGTCATGTCGGGAGTCTTGACTTGATTGGGACAGATAATGCTGAGCTGTTTAAAACGAGCAGTAAGACCAGCATTGTCACCGTCCTTTTGCTGGATGTGCCAAAATTCATCTTCTAGCTTTTGACGTTCATGAGGAAGGCAGAATTCCTCTAGCATAACTTCCTTGAGCTCGTCCCACGACAGACCGTAGGCTGCATCGTTCCCTCGCTTGTTCCTCTCGGCCGTCCACCAGTCTAGTGCTCGGGACTGGAAAACGCCAGTAGCGTTCAGAGTTCGAAGGTCATCAGGGCAACCACTCTGTCGCAGAGTAACCTCGATAGAGTCAAACCAGTGAAATAGTGCAGTGGGACCTCCTTCGCCAGTGAATTCTTTTGGCCCACACGACTTGAATTGTTTGAAACTGAAAGGCCTTGCGTTAGCTTTGGGGGATTCAGTTCTTGATTCCTCGGATGATTTGCTGGCATTCTCATAAACATCACTCATGGCCTTTGCTACACTTTTCGCGATGATGGAAGCAAGGCGTTTGTCCCTCTTTTCCTGACGAGAGAGTGCATGACGGGATCCAGACGACATGGTCTGCAACAGACATCGTCACAGGACTCATCACATTGTATTCGAATCTCACCTCACACGTCTACTACTTACTAAAGCTCAGTAACACGTATCGTGTAGACACATAGACTTATAACTACGCAAGTCACAGAACTACTTAATCACGTAACCACATAACACTTAGAGCGCAAATCACGTAATCACGTAGAGCACAAAATCACAAAATTTCCTAAGCATGTAGAGCAAAGAAACAAGGAAACACATACGCATCTAGTCACTAGAGGCAGTCTAGAAAACAGAAACCTAGGTCTAGAGAAAGAAGCTAAAGAGAGAAAGTGCAAAAGGTGATTCTTAAAGCATGTTCTCGTCTATTGATCAACAAGAATCACGGTACATTGTACGTTTAGTGTGTTCGGTCACGTGCGTTCGCGGATTTTGCACGTCGAACGTGTCGTTACATAATCGTTTGGAGTCAAAATAAGCACAAAATCACAAGATATAGTGCGAGTCATGTGTGTCGATCGAAGTAAAAGCAAAAGTCGAGTAAATCCCAAGGTTTAAACACATAAACAGGAAAGCACATAAATAAACAAATAAGAAACATCAGAGTCAGCTGCTGCGGACTCAAAATCGAAACACATGAAATTTGGGAAATAGATTGTCTGCGGCTAGTAGACTTCGACTAACCAAAGTAATTCAACTATTCACAAGGATCCATTGTACACGTTTGACTTCCGGGAATATGCCCTTGCCTCGATTCTTGGGCGTTGGCACTCGTCCCGTTGGTCTCATTGTGACTTCAGATCATTGGAGTCCGTCAAACTTTGGTGAGAATTTTGTAAAATGCGCGGAACAAGTCGTCAAGGTTAGGGTTTCACCCCTAGCTTAACAACTTAGTCCCTATTTTGATAAAAATGGAGGAGATTATTCATCAAAATATGGATTTCACTCCTAATTTGGCATAATTCCCCTCGTTTGTAGTTAAAATGCGAGTTGAGTAGGCAACTTCAGTCGAGAGTTTAGGGTTTTCACACCTATTCTCGACCTTATTGCTCACTCCTAGCTGAAAATCCGAGTGTGGTGATAGTGTTGAATAAGCGAGAATAACGAGAAGTAAGCTTGTACATAGCCCTACTGGTTATGCACAAGTTGGTCTGCTGGTTCTTAACTATAGTCTAGGTATCTAAGACTTTGACCCGGACTAGGTCGAGTCTTGCCTAATTCCCTATAGTTATGGCTCTGATACCAATCTGTCACACCCCAACCGATGGCGGAATCATCGGGGCATGGCATTGAGCGAAACAGATTGTCCAGAAGTTTCCATAACAACTATCATTACCATTCAATTTAAGTTAACATGTCCCATACCATGTCTCAAATAGTAATCAAATTATTACAGATCAAAATCTAGGCAAATATTTTGTTCCGACAACTCAGATTTAAACATAACTAATTTATTTGTTGGTTTCTAGGACTCCTTTTCCTAGCTTCGATTTCATCACAGCACAAAGAGCATACAAGCAACCTAAGCACCTGTCACATACGTTAAAATAAAGTCACTACATAAAATGTAAAGGTGAGCATACAAGTTTGATAATAGCATATAGAGTTCGAATTCGTTTACGCATAACCAGCACGTACACATAGTGAAATGAAGCACGTTAGTTATCGACATAGATCCATCGATACCAATGACTGCGGGTTGACTGCCCGAGGCAGTTCGCAATACACGATTACCACCGTAATCCATGCAAGTAAAAGATCCTTAACAACCCCCGAGTGAACGGGTGCTGAGTCCAAACTATAGTACTATCGTTGCTAAGGCAGGTAGACAACATTCCATGTGTAAACATAACAAACAAGCATTCATAAGCCACGTATAACATGCATTCAACGGTTAGCGTTCAATAGTTTGAGTAGTGTGATAATTGTAGTTTGAATATTCGTAACGTATGTAACACCCAAAAGTGCTTAAAGCAAAAGGGGATCGAGTATACTCACAGCGATTAATGGATTGAAGGGAGCGCTTACCGAGTGCGGTTAGCCTGAATAGATTTGATAGCGTAGCGATAAGTGGCGCGTAAAACAATACAGAGTGGGAGTGGGTAGGATAGCTGATCGTTCGGATGGTCATCCGTACGAACAGCAATCCGGGTGAATAGATATCCGTGCGAACAGCAATCTGTGTGAATGGTAATCCGTCCGGATTAGTCATCCGTGCGGACAGCTTCTCCGTGAGGATAATTATTCGAGCGGATTGTTTCTTCCTATGCTAAGAATGTGTTTGTGTATGATGGCTTGTCCTTTGAAGTTTTCGTTGTAGTATTTAGAAAACATTTAAGTATCTCTACCCTTCAAGCCGGTCGTGCGGACGATAATCTGTGCGGATGGTAGCCCGTGCGGACAACGACTTTTAAGGGTTAGTCACTTGGTGAAGTTGGTGAAATCCGTGCGGATGATAGTCCGTGCGGACAGTGACAATCCGTCTGGATGGTAGTCCGTGCGGATGAACGTGTTGGAAATTGTTTAAGGTCTTAGTATCTCATGATCCGAAGAGTAATCCGTTCAGAGCGTCGTCCGTGCAGATTATTCATTCGTCGATACTCAAACCTTGTTTGAATATGGGTCCCAAGTGTAGTCCGTGCGGATGGCAACCCGTCCGGATAGTCTGTCCATGCGGACAGCTTGTCCGTGCGGACAGCCTGTTCGTGCGGACATCCTGCCCGTGCAGACATCAGTCCGTCCGGACAACATCTCGTTCTGGTTGTTCCATTCGTCTACCCTTGGTCGCTTTTTTCGTTCTATCGAGACGTTCTGATTACGTGGCAACCATTTGGAATTGTATTCTTACCCGCATGACTAAGCCGGCCAGGAATCACCCCAGCTTGGCCTGTCGGCGGCTCAGAACGGTCATTCTGGTTTAGCCCGAAATCAGGTGTCTTGCGGGTAGAATCCGGATTTAGGACTAGTGCATCACTAATATTGAGTAGAAGACTAGAACTAATATTGAGTAGAAGACTAGAACTGATCCGATTCTTATCGGATTTAGGACTAGTGCATCACTAATATTCCAGATTTATCCGAAGTCGTCGTGAAATCTTGTGGAAATCGTTCAGATCCGAGTTATTCTTGGTGGAATGAGGTCATACTTGAAGTTCATGGGAACTTCATGATGACCTCATCCTAGAATACCTCAAATCTTGATGATTTCACGGTTAAAAGTTAATATTTAAAAGATAGAAAGGTGTGGAAGTGCGTATGGATCAAGAAAGTACGAGATTTAGGGCGAGATCTTACCTGGATTGAGAGAAATCGAAGAAAAGGTGAAGAAAGCATGCAGGTCGGACGTCACTTGCCAAAAGTGGAAAGTTTAGAGAGTGACCCGTGTATTTATAGGATGCCAAAAGAGGATAGTGCCATTCGTGCGGATTGCACATCACCCGGATTGGTCATCCGTGCGGATAGCAATCCGTCCGGATGCACTTAACACTCCCCCAGGCGGCTATCCGTGCGGATGGTCTGTCCGTGCGGATGGCCTGTCCGTGCGGATGGCGCCTGGGTGGTGTGTTTGGTGCGACGATCTTTTGACGTTTCGGTTCCGATTGCGAGCAATTCGATAGGGTTTCCTAGTCAAATTACTTTCAGTCCCAACTACTTCGTATCTCGCGTAATCTATTCTCCACTATCTATCCTAGTTCGATCGTGATTCGAGTTCGAGTTCGATTATATTAGAGTTAGATTTCGAGTTCGATTGAGTTCGCTTGATTACCACAACATAACGTAAATAAACATGCACAGGTAACACGTAAGGCACACACACACGTATAAACAATAAGTAAAATACATAGTTCGAGTTGCGATTCGACGTCGATTCGATTATCATAGCTTGATTGTTAGTTGATTAACTTTATCGCATTGTTACTTTCTATAGTTCACGGTCGTAGATCGATTTGAATAACGATTAACACACATCGATTATAGTCATTAACAACACTTACTCCACATAATACGTATTAAATAAAGAAATTTCTACAAGTCAAGTTGCGCGAAAACAGTTGTTGACTTTGACCATGACTTTGACTTTCACTTATGAAAACACGGGGTGTTACACTCCTGCTCATCAAGCTCTACTCACTGCCCCACAGGGTCAACAAGCTCCTCCGGCACCCGCGATCAAAGCCAGAGCCTGCTTCGCATGTGGCGACCCGAACCATTTCACCAACATGTGCCCAAACAGGGTCGTGAAACAAGAGCCTCAGCAACAGCAGCCTCAGCAGCAACAACAACAGCAGCAGCAACAACAGGCCGCACGCACCAGAACTTTCAACCTCAACGTGCGTCAAGCCCAGGCCGAAAACAACATGGTCAATGATACTTTCCTTATGAATGGTATTTATGCTTCCTGTTTATTTGATACTGGAGCGGATAATTGCTTTGTGTCGTTCGAATTCGAGAAACTCCTTAGTCGTAAACGCTCCCAACTCTCCTCGACGTTCGATGTTGAAGTCACTACCGGAAGAACAGTCGCCATAAATTCTGTTCTTCGTGATTGTACCCTTGAGCTCAACAATCACATCTTCCCAATCGACCTTATTCCGATGCAACTCGGAAGTTTTGACATCATAGTAGGCATGGACTTTCTTCGAGAAAACCATGCTGAAGTTGTGTGCTTCGACAAGATGATACGATTTTCGCTCGCGAATGGTGACTTATTGTGTGTATACGGTGATACCACTTCGAAAGGTCTCAAGCTCATGTCATGCGTGCAAGCTAGCAAGTATCTCCGCAAGGAATACAGGGCCTTCTTGGCCAACATTGTAGTAGCGGAGAAGGAAAAGAAAGAGGGGAAGGAAGTGAAAGACGTTCCTGTGGTTCGAGAATTTCCTAATGTTTTTCCAGAGGATCTTCCCAGACTACCGCGAAGTCGTGATATCGACTTTCGTATCAACCTCATTCCTGGAGCCAACCCCATTGCCAAAGCTCCTTACCTACTCGCACCATCCGAAATGCGCGAACTCTCCACCCAACTCCAGGAATTACTTGCGAAAGGCTTCATTCGCCCGAGCACCTCTCCTTGGGGCGCGCCAGTCCTTTTCGTCAAAAAGAAGGACGGGTCATTCAGAATGTGCATCGACTATCGGGAATTGAATAAGCTAACTATCAAGAACCGCTATCCCCTTCCTCGCATCGACGATTTGTTTGATCAACTACAAGGTGCTACGTATTTCTTAAAGATCGACCTACGTTCAGGCTATCACCAACTGCGTATACAAGATGAGGATATACCCAAAACCGCGTTTCGCACTCGTTACGGCCATTACGAATTCGTCGTCATGCCTTTTGGTTTAACCAACGCACCAGCGGTTTTCATGGATCTGATGAATCGCGTGTGTAAACCGTATCTCGACCGTTTCGTCATCGTATTTATCGATGATGTCTTGATCTATTCCAAATCGAAAGCTGAACACACGCAACATCTACGTTTGGTTCTCGAGTTACTCCAGGGGAACCAACTCTATGCCAAGTTCTCCAAGTGCGAATTCTGGTTGGAGGAAGTTTAGTTTCTGGGTCACATTGTTAATAGTCAAGGCATTCACGTCGATCCTGCGAAGATTGAAGCTGTCAAGAGCTGGGTTACGCCTAAGAACCCGTCTGAAGTCCGCTCTTTTCTTGGACTAGCGGGCTATTATCAATGATTTATCGAGGGATTCTCAAAGATCGCTGTGCCACTTACCTCTCTCACACATAAGGACAAGCCTTTTGTTTGGAAAACTGAACAAGAGTCTGCCTTTCGAACCCTCAAGCACAAGCTTTGCAATGCTCCTGTTCTCACATTGCCCGATGGAAACAATGATTTCATTGTCTAGTGTGATGCTTCCAACCTTGGTCTCGGTTGTGTTCTCATGCAACGGGACAAGGTCATAGCTTACGCATCTCGTCAGCTCAAAGTCAACGAGAAGAACTATACAACCCATGATCTCGAGCTAGGCGCAGTTGTTTTTGCATTAAAGATTTGGCGACACTACCTGTATGGTACCAAGTGTACGATCTTCACCGATCATAGGAGCCTGCAACATATCTTTAATCAGAAGGAACTTAATATGCGTCAACGCCGATGGGTAGAACTTCTCAACGATTACGACTATGAGATCCGTTATCACCCAGGCAAGGCAAATGTTGTTGTCGATGCACTTAGCAGACGGAGCTACCTGCTTAGCACCCGTAATGTTAAAGCCCAACACGATCTCGAAACCCTCATCCGCGACGCTCAACATGCGTGTTTTAACGAACGCACTCTGAAGAATGAAAGAATCTACCACGATGGAGCCCAGCTTGTGAGCAAATCAAACGGGATATTCCACTTTCTGGACCGAATTTGGATTCCCAAACGAACCAATTTGCGACAGATCTTGATGGATGAAGCCCACAAATCCCGGTATTCTGTTCATCCCGTTGCCGATAAAATGTACCAGGACCTTCGTTATAAGTACTGGTGGCCGGGTATGAAAAGGGATATTGCTCTCTACGTCAGAAAATGCCTAACCTGTGCTAGAGTCAAGGCTGAACATCAAAGACCCTCTGGCTTACTCGAACAACCCCCAATTCCCATGTGGAAGTGGGAAAGTATAGCCATGGACTTTATAACCAAGCTACCGCACACGTCATCAGGTCACGACAGCATTTGGGTTGTGGTCGACCGTTTGACTAAATCAGCTCACTTTCTGCCAATACGGGAAGACTACAAGGTGGAACGATTAGCCTGAATCTACACCTACGAGATCATTTGTAATCATGGGACGCCTCGTGACATCATCTCTGATCGTGATGCTCGGTTTACCTCGCGACTGTGGGAAACGTTTCAAACGGCACTCGGTACATCACTTAATCTAAGTACCGCCTTCCACCCTCAGACCGACGGTCAGACTGAAAGAACGATTCGTACTCTTGAAGACATGCTCCGTTCGTGTGTCTTAGACTTCGGTGGTAATTGGGATAAATACCTGCCGTTAGTCGAGTTCTCGTATAACAACAGTTATCATTCTAGCATCCAAATGGCACCATTCGAGGCATTATACGGAAGAAGATGTCGATCACCCATTGTGTGGCATGAGATCAGTCATTCGCAATTAACCGGTCCTGAGCTATTACAAGAAACGACAGACAAAATTTTCCAAATTCGAGACAACCTGGTGAAAGCTCGGGATCGACAGAAAAGTTACGCCGATAAGAAACGCAAGCCCCGTGAATTTGACGTTGGTGACTACGTACTCCTAAAGGTATCACCTTGTAAGGGTGTGGTCCGATTCGGCAAAAAGGGAAAACTCGCGCCTCGATATGTTGGACCTTTTAAGATTCTGGAAAGGATTGGAAAAGTCACCTATAGACTCGAACTACCGGAGGAACTTAGTAATGTCCACCCGACTTTCCACGTGTCCAACCTCCGAAAGTGCATAGCCGACCACGACTTACACGTTTCTCTCGATGACCTGCAAGTGAACGAAACCTTACACTTCGTGGAAAAGCCTGTCGAAATCATGGATCGCCAAACCAAGCAACTCAGACGCTCTCGCATTCCTATCGTGAAAGTCCGATGAGAAGGCAAACGAGGTGCAGAGTTCACTTGGGAACTCGAAAGCGACATGAAGGCCAAGTACCCCCAGTTGTTCGAAAAGAAAGTCTAGAAAAAGAAAGTTCTCAAACGTGATTCACGGCGTCGAACAGCTTCCAGCTTAATTTCGGGACGAAATTCCCTAAACAAGGGGAGGCTGTAACACCCCGTGTTTTCACAAGTCAAAGTCAAAGTCAAGGTCAAAGTCAACGACCGGTTATACGGATTTGACTTGTAGAAATTTCTTTATTTTATTTGTATTATGTGGAGTAAGTGTTGTTAATTACAAGCCATCGACGTATTATTCAAGCGACTTACGACTGTGAACTATAGGCAGTAACAATGCGATAAAGTTAATCAACTGATAATCAAGCTATGCTAATCGAATCGACATTGAATCGTAACTCGAGCTACGTATTTTACTTGTTGTTGTACGTGTGTATGCCTTATGTGTTATCTGTGCATGTTTATTTATGTTGTGTTGTGGTAATCAATCGAACTCAATCAAAACTCGAAATCGAACACGAATCACAATCGAACTATGATACTTAGTAGTTGGGACTAAAAGTAATTTGACTAGTAATCCCTATCGTGTCGAACCGCCCGCAATCGAAATCGAATCAGCAAAATCATCGCAATAAACAATCGAACCACGTGCCATCCGGCCGAATAGCCATCCGACCGGATAGCCACAATGACATCCGACCAGGATGTCATCCGACCGGATAAGCCATCCGAGCGGTGTGTCATCCGATCGGATAACCCTTTCCTCTTTTGGAAATCCTATAAATACCCCTGTCATTGTCACTCTTTCTACTTTTGGAAACCCTCTGTCCGAACAGCTCGTGCTCCCCACCTTTTCTTCGATTTCTCTCGATCAAGGTAAGATCTCGTCTTAAATCTTGTACTTTCTTCATCTACACGCACTCCTACACATTTCTATCTTTTAAATCTTAACTTTTAACCGTGAAATCACTAGATTTCGGGTGTTCTAGGATGATGTCATCATGTGTTCTTCAAGAACTTCATGTTTTGGCCTCAATCCACCGAGAACAGCTTAGATCTAACCGATTTCCACAAAGATCTTGTAAAGATCTCGACACAAGTGTGGTGAAAGACGATTGAAAGATGGTTTTAACTTTCTTTCAACTCTTTTGCACTCAATGTACTCAAAACCGATAGGATCCGACCCTGATCTAGTCTTCTACTCTATCATAGTGTTGTACTAGCTCAAGATCCCGATTCTACCCACGAGACTACCGATTTCGGGTTAATCAAGAACAACCGTCTCGAGCCGGTAACCGACCGGACTAGGGTGATACCTGTGACACCTGTGTCACTGCGACCATCAAACAAATACCCAACCAATGAAATATTGTATTTCATACTTGGGATTGGTATAAATATGTGTATCTTTTGCACATATCAATTCTTGTTCGATTTCGAGCTCTAAATCACTTTCGGGAAGGTTATACGCGCACTGATGCGTAATTATAACCAGTTTAATGCAACAAACACTCTTGAATAGTGACATATTCTTAACATACCTTAAATAACCTTTACATAACTTAGAAATAAGTTTTGAAGGCTTTGGTATGGCAAAATCAAGTTAATTCTCTTACAGGGACTAAATTCGACAAACTACGAAAGTATGCCGATTCGTACTGTAATGAACATTCCGAAACATGACCATAAGTTAAACACATCCTAAATATCCTTTACATAGCTTAGAAATAGGCTTTGAGGGGTTCGGTGTGCTAAAATAAACTTTTGGATCATTCAGGGACTAAAAGCGTCAAAAAGTGCACAAGTTTGCATTTTCGCGCATAACTTACGTTCTGAATACATCCGGACATCCAAAAATTTATGTAAGCATTAAAATATTTTATTTTAGTGTTTGGCATAAGAAAAATCCATTCGTCGCGCAATTTGGATCGTTTTTCGCGCTTTTGCGCATTCCGTCGTAATTAGGCGAACATCGCGATCGTACGACCAAACGAACCAACATCCGGCATATTTTTGAGCATGTTTCATGTCCACAATGTTTAGGCATCATTTTAGGGCCTTAACATTGGCTTAACGGGCCTTAAACGTGTCGGAAATGAGCTTAAACACCAACAGGGACCAAAACTGTCATTTCTTGAAACTTGTTTTCAGATCAGGACACCCAGGCGGGGTGCGTAAGACTTGTGCATGTCTTACGCAGGCCGCGAGGCCCTCCCAGATCAGTAAACCTTCTTTACAGCCTGTTAACAGCTGTCGTGCACTCAAAACTCCTTTCCACATGTTTCCTGATCATGGGGGGCCATATTCAGGTACCTTAGAGTTGCAACAAATGTAGGGATGAGATTGAAGCATGGTATTCTAGGAATGATCCTAACGGTAGTCCATTTCCTATAAATACCCATCAAGTTCACTTGCAAAACCCACTTGAAATCTGAGAATTCTCTAAGTTGGGGTGTTTCATCACCTCATACCTGAGAATACTTGGATTATCAATCTTGCGGGGACCCTTTGCAAGTGTTCTTTCATTCTTTTCATTCGTTTTAGCGTTAAAGTCAAACTTTGTTTGACTTTCTGCATTAACCAGGTTATGGTCAATGCGAAGTTCGTTTGAACTTCATAACGTGAGCGTAATCACGATGGTTATAGTCCCTAGTGGCTATACCTACTGATTACCACGTTACCTAGCCTCAGTGACGAGTCGTAGTTTCGGCCAAAATGCGTATTCTTGCGTATTTTGTAATCAAACTACTCTTAGGTATCAAAACCGTTTGTTTTGATACCAAACCTATTTTCCAAACTTAGTTAAGCATGTTTTAACATGCTTAGCTCATCACTTTTAGTTTAGTGCTTATATAAGGTCGTAAGGTAAGCGATCTACACAATCGCTTATACTTTCGAACCCGACCCGTTTGGTCGATCATTAGGATCTGACCAAACACATTAGGTGACCATAGTTGTATAGGGAATAACCTTCCGAGGTTATACCTTATGGTCACATCGTTTGAGTAGTTGTATGATTGGTAGTATATATGCCCTTGGTAAATTACCAAAATGCCCTTTTTACGCCAAAATTCATTTTAAGCATATGTAACATAATTTTTGATATCTAAACTATTTTGGCAACATTATTAGACTTGTTAAGGCATATTTTACTTATCATAGGGCTAGTTAGGCGTTCTGAACGCGTTTTATGCGAACGACGCGTTAAAGTAGCATAAGCTACCTAAACGGGACGTAATGGGTCGTAAGCACTTAGGCTAGGTTTCATTTTAGTATGTAGGCTTTGTTAAACCATATTACATGAGTTCCCATACTCATTTGGTTTATGAGCCCTCATTCTATCCGATCCTCCGATTTAGGTCCGGTTTATTAACGTAGTTACCTATATTAGGTGTCGTTTGATTTCCGTGATCTTCTAGCTTTGCTTGGTGGATATCTAAAGTCTATTGAGCAATCTCAAGTGAGTACATAGACCCCTCTTTTACTGTTTTCAAACTGTTTTGGGGTGAAACACATGTGCCTACTTGTTATCTCGTGCTTTCCTGTTTTCACATCATATACTTGCTATGTTCATTAGTACACTATTAGTACATGATTTATATTACATTGTTTTGCTATGTATGTTTACTTAGCATACTTAGTACATTGTTTTACTTTACATTTATGCTATGTATGTTGACTGAGCATGCTAGCACATTGATTTACATTACATTAGTTGCATATGTTTACTGAACATATGGACACATTGTTTTACATTGCATTTTGTTGCATATGCTCATCCAGCATATGAACACATTATATTACATTTTGAACCGTTTGTAACTATTTGACTATGTGAACCATTGTAACTATTTGACTATGTGACCCGTTGTAACTATTGACTATGTGAACCGTTGTAACCATTTGATTATATGAACCGTTTGTAACTGTTGAACTGTGTGAACCGTATTTGACCATACATAAACATTTCTACAATTGTTAAACATTACATTTTGGTGGTTGTTTTGGGTAAATGATTTAAGTAACGAGGCGACGTGTAACACGATAAAATCATGGGGGATACGCCGCTGGTACTTCCTACATATAAGTGCTTTTATGGTGTTACATACCATAGCGTTATTTAAACCATTTCAGTTTAGACATATTAAATCTACAATACAATCTTCACATAAACATCGTTTTACAAATGACTTAACTTATACAAACTCATTTTTATTTGGTTATTCATTTAACCAGACATTATTCTTTTATATACATATATATCATTTGATTTATCCATTGCTTTTCAAATGATTTATGAAAGGAACCACTCAACAAGATTCATGGCTACTTTTATTAAACAGTTTCATTAAACTCAAGTCATGAATCCTATTTTCACAAAAACCTATGTATCTCACAGGCATTTTTATGCTGACGTACCTATTTTCACATGTGTTTTTAGGCGCTGTTGCATAAGACGATCGAGACACACTTAGGCGGACCTGTGCCTTAGTGACTTAAAACGAATCAAGAACTAGTTAATTTATGTTATGTACCCTTTGTTTCTTGTTTAAGACAATGTAACTCTCTTGATTGAACAATAAAACGTAACTTTAATTACCATGGTTGTGAAACAATTAATTCTGTTACAACACTCCCCGACGTTTCCGCCACGTTTCGTTGTTTTACGTGGTCAGGGTGTGACAGAAAAGATGGTATCAGAGCCAATGGTTATAGGGAATTAGGTTATTAGTAATGCTTTGACCTAGACTATAACCTTTCTAGGACCCTAACACAAGTTATCTTGTGTTTAGATCTTAAAACATGCACTTCACCTATCCTTAGGTGATAACCACAACGGGAACATCAATTCCAAATCCGCCTTGAAAATTAATCATCTGTTCTTGGATGATTGATTACTAGGTTTTGAACCCTCTGTTGTAAGGTTTTGAACTCTTTGTTATAAGGTTTTGAACCCCTTTGAGTTTTCAAAATCTCGTCAAAGTTTTGGGTCCTAAATAGTGTGAACACGTGCAAACTGGAAGAGTGAATGCATGTACCCTGGGTTTTTTGTCTAAGGCTAGAGTGTTCGTACAAATCCACATAATCGGACCAGTCACTCTTACCTGGGAACTCTTGGGGTGAGTGTTCACTTATAGGTGAGCATGTCTTCGCGATACATTATTTTTGACCCATTTACCTTGATTAGTCACAATGTGTCGTTTGTTTGCCTTGTGGTAACAAACAAATGACCACCATCTTTGCTTTTGTCAAATTTTGTATCACCTCATCCTTTTCATCTAATCAACTCGCTCGTTTCCTTTCATGTTTCCCTCCTTTTAGAATGCCTCCTCGACGCGACAATCAGATAGCGAATGTCGAACTGGCAGAAATCATCGTGCAGCAAATGGCTGCTGATTTCCCAAATCTTATTGCTCAACTGAACCAAGCCAAAAACAACAATAATGCTCCATGCAATTTCAAGAGTTTCAATTCGGCTAAGCCACTCAAGTTTAGTGGTTCTGAAGGAGCAACTGGGCTCCTACAATGGTTCGAGAGCACTGAGAGTACGTTTCGTCACGTTCAGTGTCCTGATAATCGCAAGGTCGAGTTTGCTTCCAGTGTGTTTCTGAAAAGGGCTCTTACATGGTGGAACGGGGTGATGAGAGACCGTGGTGCTGAGGTTGCTTTAGCACAGACTTGGGCCGAGTGTAAGTCCCGAATAACCGGATCTTTCAATGATATCAAACAACCAATAGATTTTGCGGAATCCAATCAATTGGTGATTCAAGATAAACACGAAAAACTGAAAATACGAAGAACACGATACCGAATTACTTTCAAACTTGCACACGATTCTATTACTATCAACTAGCAAAACCGTCTGGTACAAGTTCCTACACCACAATCGCCTCTCTCTAGCTTTTTAGAACTTTTGTAACAATGAGGTTCCAACCCTAAAACAACTTAAAAACTTGTTTATATACTAACTCAAGCCCAATTCCCTATATGGGCTCCCCTTGGGCCTGCTTGGCCCACATGGCCTAAAGCTTGGCGCAAGTGACCTATAAAGGTCCACAACCTAATATAAACTAACCCGGTAAGGCCCAGCTCGTAACCATAGCTCGTTGTATTAATTTGATGCGTCAGTCTCACACTTTAGGGCCTAACAATCTCCCCCTACACTGATGCCATCAAATTGTCTTCATACCATGAATTCAGCAATGTCTTCAACGAAGTCTATAGTTGTCTCTATGCTGCAGATGTTGTGGAAGTTCTTGACTTCTGAACTCTCAGCACTGGGTCTCTTTTCTTCAGCTCTTCTGGTTAGCTTCATATCAAGATCACGATCAGCTTTTGCTTGAAAGTCTGTGTTAAAAAATGTGAGAGGAGGATTCTCAACAACTCTTTTCTTCTTCAGTCTTTCTCTTTCAAGCAGGTTCATGGCACTTCTTCAAATGTACTTTTATTATCAGATGGCGTTTCGTATCCGGTTCTTCTGACTCAGGTACATCTTGTTGTTGTGCTGCTTCAGGCTTCTTCAGCAACTAACAGCATCTCATTCTTCATCAACCCCTGTTCTTGATTAAAATCAAGTTCTGCACATGCTCACAAACCCATAAGCAATCATTTCTTATGCAACAGGGAGAGTACCATATGAACACTAGGTACATTCAAGTACTTGTACTTGGATTTCACAATTTAAACTCTTTCAACTTTTTATGAACAGTCAAATCTTCAAGAACGGTTACATTTTTTATTTTAAGAAAACAAATAAGCACTCTATTTTTGGATTTATGATTTTACAGAAAAACAAGACACAATTTTTTTTTTGTATTTTTGAATTTTTGTATTTTTTTTAATTTTTAATTTTAAGAACTAAAATAAATAGAAACTCAAAATATAAACAGCTACCATAATATACAATTGCAATTGCAATGGGATCAAAATTCATTATCAGGCAGACTAAGGAACACTTTTCAGTACGAGCCTAATCAAACTGGTCTATGCGATTGCCAATATGTTTGTCCATTTAAACTTTAAAGCTCTACTTTCAATTTTCAACTTCGTGATATGCTTAAGGTAATATTATACTATTATACCCGTGTGTCCCATTCCAAGGCATACCCCCGCGATCAAGGTAAGCACAACGATTCATCCTAGCAGGTGAGTATACTGATGCCATCCTTTAAGATATCCTGACTGTGTCTAGGTTTGCATATAATCTGTTTTATCATGTTTTGATTTCTTAACAATGAACACCCAAATAAATACTAATCAAATCCTAGAAATATAAACAGCACACTCTATCATGCAAGTATCTTCCCTACCACATATTTCACAAGTCCAATCCAGATTTCTGAAATCTTAACTGGGAATAGGTTGAGAAGAGAACAAAATAGATCTTAAGTAGAGATGGTATAATATACAGATCAAATGAGTTTTTCTCAATTTGATATAGGTTTCTTGGGTTTCTTTTGGGCACTTGAGGGCCTCTTTCGGGTGTATTAGATCTATAGCGCGACAACGTACAGCTAGGTCAGCATGTATCTGGATGCATCAGAAGCTGTCGTTGCCTAGCACCTCCAGGTCAGCATATATCTGGATGCAGCAGAGGAGGTACACGACCTTTTCAGAGAAGATTTCAGAGACAGACCAAAATTGTGTGTATCGGGACAACATACAGACATTCAAATAGAAATGAGCTAATTCCAAGTGACTTTCTTTCCTGGGGTCATGTACAATTTTAGTTCTGAATAGAAGGACAGCCAAGATATCCCCGGATGATTCAACAATATAAAGACCTGAAACCTCAGATGTTGGCAATCTATCAACGCAAGATTTAAGACCATAAAATCATACGCTGTTGGTATGTTACCCACATGGTACATAGTTCGTTATGTTTATAACACTTAGTATCTTTTATCATTTTGAGCGTCAAGCCTATCGACATATCGCAGTAGATCCTAGTCTTTTCATCTATGGCACCTTACATGTGTTAGTCAAACCCTTTAACACGAACATTTATTTCACTTCCTATATCATGCAATTTCTCTTTTTGGCTTTTTCATTTTTCAAATGTTTTGTATTTTTCTCATTTTCTCCCCCTAAAACAATACATATTTACAGCAAACTCTTCTTGTATTTTCTGAGTTTCTCCCCCTAAACTCTATATCTATCTATATGTCCCTCCCCCCCCCCCCCTAAATTTGTGCATAAATCTTGTATTTTTGCGCAAATTTACCATTTACTAGAGAAAGGACACTCTATGTACAAAGTAAAGAACTAAGAAAGAGAAAAAAAGATTTTTCTTAACCGTTCTGTCATCAGATTGAAGACTAATCAATATTCAAATCAAAGTACTGAATTTAAATGGTACCTTTTGCTGATCTTATCTCACTTCTCTAATCTCCTCCAAAAAAAACATGTCATCTGTAAAAAAAATTTGAACTTTTTACAACAGTGAAATATTACCCGTTTTTATCTCTGGAACAACCGCTATCAACATTCCAGAGATTGTCAACAGCTCCTCCTTAGTTGTTCCTGAAAAGTAAGGAGATTAGTAAGACATTGGTACCCAGGCCATCGTGGTCCTGGGATTACCTGAAGCATCAAAATAAGACACTTCTTTCAAACACAAGTCCCCTTTTGTCTCAAGGATTGGAGACGTTGCCGCTTTGGATTTGGGTTTCCAAATCTGTTTTGGTTTAACAAACGTATTTGTTGCCTTCGGTTGAGCAACTTTAGCTGTTTCAGGTTTGTTAGTTTTAGAAACACGTTTTTGTTCCTGAAAAGCTTTGCGTTTGTTTTTAGCAGCGATCCAATCCCCATCAGAAGGTTTAACCTTGGGATTCACATTCTTCATTGCCTTAGGTGAAGATACCTTCATTGGCTTAGAATGGTAATTATCCTTTGGTGTAACCCTCTGATTTTGCACATGATAGGGTATATAGGGACGATGTGTGCAGTTTCGAGCAATGTGACCAGCAATGCCGCAATTGAAGCATGTTTGTCTTTTCATGTAGAAAGTATTCTGATCAGCTGGATTTTCTCTTGCAGGCCCTGAAGGACGAACCGGTCCTTTCTGTGCTTGTTTGTGTTGCACATTTCCCGCAGACGAAGATGAATTGGGATGTCTGTACTTGTCGTTTGCAGGGGCCTTCTGTGGTGGAGATTTCTTTTGATTCTTCTTGCTTTGCTTAAACTGCAAGTCTTGTTCAGAAATCTCACCAGTCTTTTCGAAAGCTTTGTTAGCACAGTCAAATGCATATTTATCACATTTGCCTTTACTGACTGGCTTAACAAAAACATTTTTCACATTACGAGCCTTTTGCTGACTATTGCTGTCCGTTGAGGACTGTGGAGAGCCTGATCGTCTTTGATGTTTAGGCTTCTTATTTCCGCGTCCTTTACCTGCTCGCTTTGGCTCTTGTTGCTTGATCTGAACTTTGTCATCACTAACAAAAGGTTCAGATTGTTTAGCTTGCGCACTTGGAGCCTTGTTCACGCATGTCTTCTCTTCATCCTTCATGTCATCAGCTTTGACAGAATCGAAGAGTTCTGGTTTGTCGGAAGAAATACCAGAAACTTTAGCAGAAACTTCAGCTGAAACATTTGACGAATTTTCAGCACAAGACGGTTCTACACATGACACCCTTGAGCTGAATTCACTAGAATCAACCGATTCCAATTTCTCAGAATCAGCTGCTTCAGGTGATTCGCATTTAGAATTAGATGGTTCAGCTGGCTCATTCGTTTCGTTTGCCATTTCAGTCTCTGTTACACAAGCATCAACGTTTTCGCCCAAACCATCAGGCCTGAAATTAATCACAGAGCGAAAAACTGATTTAAAAATATCAAACGTCGCAATAGAGTCTGAATTAAGTTTATTTATTAAATTTTCAGAAGAATGAGACTCTGATGCTTGTTCATCCCCAACTACTTTTTCAACCCTTACTTCAACTACTTCATCTGCACATGTAGACGAAGTGTTAGGATCAACTGAGCCTTTAGAAACAAAATTTATTGGAGCCGACTTCTGTTTCTCAATTGGTCTGTCATTAAATGATGACTTATTGTTTTTGGGACCATAAGTCATTTCACTTTCATTCATCATCTCCTCCTCAGTCATGGGTAAATAAGTATAATTATCATTATAAGGAGGAGGAGCCTGATTAAAACCCAAACCAAGCCCTTTCTTTTCCTTGTATTCGAGTTGTTGATCACACAAGTTTTTGACCAATTTACCGGAAGAATCAAATTTCTTAATATTAAGCTCATTTATTTTATATCGATCTCTGATATCTTCCAGTTCCTTAGTCACAGCACACAGCTTCTCCTAAACATATAAGAGTTGAGATGATTTCACACTTACATCATCCTTGAGTTTGATGATGTCTTTTCGCTGAGCTTCAATCTTTTCTTTATAAATTTTTTCATTCTTTGATAAAGTAAAATTTTTATTTTTTATGTCTTGATAATCTTGTATTAGCTCAGCGTTGTGTATTCTATATGCCTCAACCCTTTCTCGACATTCAGGAGTGCAAAAGACAGAAAGTATCTCTTCTCTGGTAATTTCATGAGCCACTGGTTTGTGAAACATGAATGCCATATTTTCAGTGGGTGGTTGATACTTTTGTTCTACTCCTCAAAACACAAACCAAACGAGAACCCGTGTACTCGCTAACTCAAACCCTTTGCAATCGAGTAAACCCGCTTTCTGAACCATACCTCAAAAATCTGTCAAAACTTATCACACCAAACCAAACCAAACCTTTTTTTTTAATTTTATTTTCTTATTTTAATTAGAATATAAAACAAACTATTATTATTATTAAAACCTAATGATTATGGAATGATGACCCCAATGATTAATATGATAAATATTATAATAATTATTATTATAATAAAACAAAACAAAAACTGTCGTCTTCTTCGTTTTACTCTCAACGACAACAACCGGAGATGGTGATGAACGGAGAGATGTGAGTGCGACTGAGAGGATGACCGGTAAATGGTGAGGTGGTGTCCGGTGGTTAATGGTGATTGGAGGATGATGTCATCGGACGGAGACGGTGATGAAGAACGACGATGACTCGAAACGATGGTTCACGGTGATGGTGGCGGAAATCACGTCGGAGAAGATGAAACAGCTCGTTGTTGGAGATGATCAACTCGTGCAACGGTGACCGGAACGATGAAGAAGATGCCGTTTGTCGCCGGAGAAGATGCACGATGATGATGATTATGAACTATGACTGGAAACGAAGATGAAAGTGATCAGAGGAACTCGAAACCTCTGATGTGTCGAGAACTGTTTCCTTGAAACTTGGAGTCGAGACCGTGACTCGAGACCAACTTGATGAAAACTGTGAATGAAGTTGATGACGGTTGTGACTCGAGAACTCGGAATTGGAAAGGTTGGTTGCGAGTCGGAACCGAGGTTGCGACTCGAGACCGTTGGGAAGAAGATGACTCGAGACTGTGATGAAGATGAAGAGTCGAGACTGTGAGGTGATGAGTCGAGACCACCCCGGAGAAGATGACTCGAAATCTCGGTTGCAACTCGGAACCGTGGTTGCGACTCGAGACAACAAAATAGATGACTCGAGACCGTGGAGAGGTGATGTTTGCGACTCAAAAACGTGGAAGTCGAGACCAGGGTGAAGATGTGAGTCGAAACTGGCAACAAGATTAAATCCCACTCGAGACCGTTGAAGCTATTATATAGGACTCGAGACCACACAAACTGTTGTGACTCAGAGAGTGACTCGAGACCTTTGTTGAGGAAAGGATTTTGTTTCCTTGTTTCTCGAAAACAAATTTTCAAAACAAATCGTTAACTTTCCTAAAAAGATGGGATTTTTCTGAAACAAAGAATTTTTCAAATATTTTAAAAATTGAAAATAATCCCTTTAACAACTTTCAAACAGATCGAATGAGCAAAATATGATGATTTTTGATAAAATTTCGATGAACACTACGAAGAACGCGAAGAACACCGAACCAAAAACAACGAATATCTTGAATATTTGATATCAAAACGAGCCTAGAAACAGGTTCTAATGGCTCTGATACCAATTGTAAAACCCGTTTAGGATCCTTCAATGATATCGATCTTAACTTGTGAAGGTGCGGAAAACAATCACAAGCCGATTCAAGAATAAGTAAATAATCAAACCAATAATAATAGAATCACAAACCAGAAATCTTGCATTCAATGATAAACAAAGACCGATACAAGATCTCCAAGCTATTCTCGGCTCCTTCCTTAGTCGCAACTACTGATCAACCTCAACCAAGTGGTTGAGGTTTGTTTAAATAAAAAACAATTGGACTTAAACCTAGGCCCATTGCGACAATTAACAAACTAACCCAACCCTTACAAAATCGGCCCATATGTTAACAAAACAAAACACAGAAACAACCCTTCAACTATGCTAACCTACATGAATAAACCTTCAGGTTTCAACAATCTCCCCCTAGGTTTATGCATGGAGGTTCTTGAAACTTAAATTTTCACGATCACCTTGCAACCGATCCTTGAGACCACCAAAACCTTTTGTGCGAATATGAATGGCTGAAACCACAGCAGCAGTCCATGCTTTTGCAATTTCTTCATATTTATCAGTAGCTCTAATTTGATGACGAGCTAACACTTCCAAATCTTCAGGAGCAACATTCAGCAAATCAATTTGATCCACCAAGCGAAAACACACATCATCATCACAAACAATTACTGCCTGCCCTAGACGCTCATCATAAGACCAAAAATGAAAGACTTCAGAGCGCCCTTTGGAATCTTTTTCACCAATGGAATCACCTTTTCTTTATCAGTTACAGGCCAGTGCACAATCTTCATCCGCTTGTTCGTGTATGGATCTCTAATGCCTTTAGCTGGTTTAACAATGGACTCTACCGTGCGCATTGAAGGAAAACCCTTAAGAACCTCCCTCTTCAATCTCTCGAAAAACATATATCCAACACCTCCAGGCTTATCATCTGCATAAGGTGCTTTAGACAAGTTTGTCAAATCCACCTTAGTAAAAGACTGAAACTGGCCTGGATGTTTGTACCACTCAACAGGACCAACTTTTCTTTTTATCCACCATCTTTTGCGATCATGATCATAACCCCAGCTAACTACACCAGAACGATTTCCAACCTTATCATAGAGAGTTTCACCAACATCCATTAAATGATGAGTTGCATGAGCATCATCATCATCTGGATTTAGATTCCGATTTTTCAAAATTACAAACTCTTTTTTCTTCTTAATTCTTTCAGCCTTCTCTTTATCTGTAACAGGATCAATAACTCTTTTAAAGTATTGTTCCATAGCAGCACTTCTTTCAGCATCATCCCTTTCAAAGGCTTTTCTTCTGTTTTCAACATCAGTTGGATCAGAGAACTCTTGTCCAAATTTCTTCTCCAACTTTCCACGTAAATCATAAACCATATTGAACAACAAACTAACATCTCCTCGAAGCTTCTCAATCTGTTGATCTTTCTTCACAATAGTATCTTCAAGTTGGATAATCTTCGCATCTTTATGAATTGAATCTTGCTCAAGTACAACCATTCGTTTCTTCATATCTCTCATGCTGATAAACTCATCTTCATCACTAGAATCATTATCAAACGGCATTCTAAATGGCTCTTCAGGTCTTTTACCACTCGAACTACTAGGTACATCAAGAACAATTCTAGAAGGACCTGCAGATTCAGAAATACCAAGTGGCATAGTATCAACAATGAAATCTGTATCAACATTTGTAACCTGAATATCAGCAGCAGTGGTCTCCAAAACATTTCCTTGAGTGTCAGTGTTGAACTCAAAGATATCTTCAGTAGTGGTGGTGGTATCAGCAACACTTCTCTCAAAATCAAAATCATATAAACCGTCATCATCTTCAGCAATATTCATGGATTGATCTTTGTTTTGCTCAACATACATTCCGAGTCGAGGATCCCTCCTTTTCCGCTTCAATGGCATGGAATCAGAATCCTTTGGGTCTTCACTAGGCTTTTCACTTGATACTGAAAGATCAGAAGGAGGATTTCCCATCTTATCAGTTACAGATTTTAATAGCAAAGCCAAACTTTCAGCAGTAATCACAGGTGGAACAGCAGAAACAGCAGTATCAACTTCAGCTTCAGGAGGAAGCTCTTCATCTTCCCCAGAATCATACATAATCTCAATGCCTTCATCGTCAGAGTCAATTGTTAAAATCTCTGTCTCAGGCTCATCTTCAGTACCCATTTGTATATCATGTTCTTCAGCAACTATAGCATTTGCAGGCGCATCATTCACTGGAACAGGTAGCACAATGACTGAATTAGCAACAACATCTTCAGTCTCTGCAAATTGACCAAATTTCTCTAACGGAATTAATCCTTCAAATTTCTTTTCAGTACCCTTCTTCGGAGTGAGAGCACCAAAACAAGCTGGACCCATGGGCTTCAAATCCAATGTGTTACCAGATCTCTCCAACTCTGGATAACGATCATTAAAGATCATTTGCAAAAACCTTGGATACATGAGAAACTTGTCCTTTCTAACTCCAAACACATTCCGTTTCATCGCTTCCAAAATATACTTTGAATAATTGAAAGGCTTATTTGTTATCACACATACAAGAGCAGCAGACTGAGTAATGTTCAACTGATCTGTGCCTCCTCTGTTCTCTGTCATACATAAAACAAACATGTGCAACAAAAGACGCCAATATGGATGCACAAACTTCTTAACCAGAGGTGGATACTTCCCTTCATAACTTAATCTTGGCAATATCGCTTCAACTGTACCAGCAAGAAGTTCAATTGAATCTGTTTCTTGATCATTGAACTGTAAAACTTCTCGAATCATCTGTTCTGTCACAGTTACAACCTTCTTTTGAACTTCAGAAACAATAACTCCCTTTCCTTCAACAACTTCAATTTTCGCATTTTTCCAAAACTCTTGAATGAGATCTTCATAAATAACTGGATTTTCTCGTAGTGCGTGAACAATACGACAACTGTTGAGACCTTTCATCAATGAAGTGTACAACTTCTTATGTTTCTCCGGAGGAGGTGCTAAATATCCTTCTTGATTGTGTGTTGATATAAACTTCAAATCCATATCCTGCATAAAACATAAGTTTATTAGAAATCTCAAACTTTAAAACAGCAGGCAAAATCAAACAACAGTATCATGACCCAGATAACAACAATTTAGACTTAAAACTGATACTGTTGACTCGAGACCATGAGTCGAGACCATTAGCTATAGAGTCAAGACCATGTGTCGAGACTAAGAGATCTCGAGTCAAGACCATGAGTCGAGACTAAGAGATCTCGAGTCGAGACCATGAGTTGAGATCTTGAGATTGCGACTCGTAACCACTGGTCTCGAGTCCCTATGTTATCTGAGTCGAGACCACCACAAACAACTTTATCTTTTCAGCTTTTTGGATCAAAATCCCAAAAACATCTTATGATTCGTTTGAAGACCAAAATATATAAAAATTAGGGTTCTTGGTCATCTTCAAAACTTCATCAGATCATCATCAAATCTTCATATTATTTGCAAAACTTCAAAACAAAACATCATCATACCTTAATAAACAGTGAATCGAGACTAGAAACACAGGATATGATGACTCGAAACCGAAGAATCACGTCGAAATCAAGTCGGAAACACAATATCGGAAAATCATGCCGGAACTTTGAGAGAATATCAGAGGGTCTCGAGTGAGAAGTGAGGTCTCGACTCGAGACCTGTGATTTATACTCCAAACCTAAATGAAATGGGCCGGACCATTGACTTTTGGGCCATGACCAACTTTTAAACTTAACCGACTTAAAGGATTTCGTTTGATTAATTAATTAATAATTAAATCCCTTTAATAAATCAGTTTTAATTCTAATAATCCACTTATACCTTCTGAGCATAATTTATAAAAGCAAAACCTAAAACAAAAATAAATAATAGAAACTATTATTTACAAAAATAAAATAGGAAATTTATAAAATTGCTCAGGGATCAAATCACAAGGTTTCGGGCTTGACATCACTTATTAACACTGATCTACTACCGAATGATCTAGACGATTGCCAGTATATTTGTCCACCTAAACTCATTTCCCTAGACCTTTTCCATATAACTGCCTGTAACAAATTTTATCATTTTTTTTTTTTTTTAGGGTTGGAACCACTTGTAAGTCCCGAATAACCGGATCTTTCAATGATATCAAACAACCAATAGATTGTGCGGAATCCAATCAATTGGTGATTCAAGATAAACACGAAAAACTGAAAATACGAAGAACACGATACCGAATTACTTTCAAACTTGCACACGATTCTATTACTATCAACTAGCAAAACCGTCTGGTACAAGTTCCTACACCACAATCGCCTCTCTCTAGCTTTTTAGAACTTTTGTAACAATGAGGTTCCAACCCTAAAACAAGTTAAAAACTTGTTTATATACTAACTCAAGCCCAATTCCCTATATGGGCTCCCCTTGGGCCTGCTTGGCCCACATGGCCTAAAGCTTGGCCCAAGTGACCTATAAAGGTCCACAACCTAATATAAACTAACCCGGTAAGGCCCAGCTCGTAACCATAGCTCGTTGTATTAATTTGATGCGTCAGTCTCACACTTTAGGGCCTAACACCGAGCTTAGGGCTCTTATGATGAAGGAATTCTGTCCTCGTCATGAGATAAGGGCTCTAGAAAGGGAATTTGATGATCTTAAGCAAGATAGCGGTGAGCATCGAGCCTACACAGACCGTTATGAGGAGTTAAGTCTGTTATGCCCAAACATGCTCACGCCTTTGGATAAGGCAATCAAAAAGTACATTGATGGCCTCCCTGATTCAATACAAGACATTGTGACTGGTAGCAACCCTACTATAGTTAGACAGGCCATTGAGCTATCTGCAACCTTGACTGAATCAAAGATCAGGAAAGGTAAACTTTGCCAAAAAGGTGACAAGAAACCGGTCAAGGAATCGAAACCAATCGAGGAATCAAAGACCATGGATGAACAGACTGGATCCCCTAAGAAGTCAAAGAAGCGAAAGGCTTCTCAGAACTTCGCCGTGGTCGCTCACAATGGTCAAGCCGTCCCCAACCAACCAGCTCAACCCCCTGCTAGGAAGCCCTACAATGGAACTGCACCCTTGTGCAACCAATGTGGCCTACATCATCATGCTGGTGTGAAGTGCCGCACATGCCAAGTTTGTGGACTTATAGGTCATACAGCGAGGGTTTGCCCAACAGCAGCTGCACCGAATCAAGCTGGCAACAATCCTGCTCAAGCTCGTTTTCCACCTGGGTCTTGCTACAACTGTGGCGAGATGGGCCATTTTCTTAGGAATTGCCCAAGGCTTGCTAATGCAAATCCAGCGTAGGGATGAGTATCGGACCGACAGAAGACAACGTTGTTTAGAAAATAATCAAGCCTTGTGTATTATTTTCTTTTGTTGTCACAATCTATGAAACAGCTGTTGTTGTTATTGTTGTTTATAAATAAATCTTTTATTTACTTTGCAATATGTTTATTATGGTTGCATGAATAAACAACATATCCCCTACGATACCGACAATCAAGGAACCGTATTCCTTGAAGAACCGACTACCCACAAATTTCTTCCATTGTATGATCTCTTGCGTTTACCACGAAATTCCTAAGTACCCGTTTCTTCCAAGGAAAACGAAGTACAAAACGCCAAGATTTATAACAATCAATAACAAAATAACAATTATGTGATTAAGTGCTTATGTGTTCCCTTTTATGTTTTGTGTGATCCAAACTATGTTATCCAAATACTCGTAGAATCTTCCATATCTTCGTATAAGGGATTCATGGTAGGATACCCAAATGTACTATCTAAAATCCTTAATGGACTTCTACGTTGTAGTCAAGTCCCTTGGATTATAAAGTACTACTCCATAATTAGACCCCTTGAGTGGTCTAGTTAAACAGATTGATCCAAAAATCTGGTTAGGAATATCATGTGATGATATAGCTGAAAGGACTCCTTGGTGGCCTAATTATAAAGATCATCTGTCGATCTAATTAAAAGGACCCTATGGTAGTCTAGTCACCTTCATCACAGGTTTGATTTTTCTTCCCCTAAACATTACAAGACAAACTGTGCGGACTGTGCAAGGAATTACGTAATTATGGATGCATACATAATTATGGAATTTAGTGCACAGAAATCACAGCAAGTTCTGTCATGTATCTAGAGTTAACCCAATTCATTTCCATTTCTGATGAAGCATCCGTTGAGGAAAAATGAACTAGCTATTCATTTTTCACTTCTGAAGAATATCCGTTGAGGAAATGAATATCCGTTTATCCGATATTTCCAATTCTGAAGAATACCCGTTGAGGAAAATGACTCCGTTTGTTCATTTTCGTTCTGAAGATTATCCGTTGAGGAAATGAATACCCGTTTGTTTATCCTTTTCATTTCCACTTCTGAGGAAGTAACCGTTGAAAATGACTCCGTCTATTCATTTTCGTTTCTGAAGATTATCCGTTGAGGAAATGAATATCCGCTTATTTAAATCCTTCATTTCCGCTTCTGAGGAAGCAACCTTTGAAAATGACTCCGTCTGTTCATTTTCATTTCTGAAGAATGCCCGTTGAGGAAAGGAATATCATTTTGATTACCCTTTTTCATTCCCGTTTCTAACGAAGGACCCGTTGAGGAAAATGATTCCGTTTGTTCATTTTCACTTCTGAAGAATATCCGTTGAGGGAAATGAATATCCGTTTAGTCAAATCCTTCATTTTCCATTTCCAAAGAACCCGTTGAGGAAAATGACTCCGTTCGTTCGTTTTCGATTCTGGAAAATATCTGTTGAGGAAAATGACAAGATTATGCCTTACATATCTTGATGGTTATCTAACACAAAGTCACAAACAGACTCCTACAAATAAATTTCGGGAGGAAATTTCCTAAAGTGAGGAAGACTGTGACACCTGTGTCACTGCGACCATCAAACAAATACCCAACCAATGAAATATTGTATTTCATACTTGGGATTGGTATAAATATGTGTATCTTTTACACATATCAATTCTTGTTCGATTTCGAGCTCTAAATCACTTTTGGGAAGGTTATACGCGCACTGATGCGTAATTATAACCAGTTTAATGCAACAAACACTCCGGAATAATAACATATGCTTAACATACCTTAAATAACCTTTAGATAACTTAGAAATAAGTTTTGAAGGCTTTGGTATGGCAAAATCAAGTTAATTCGCTTACAGGGACTAAATTCAACAAACTGCGAAAGTATGCCTATTCGTACTGTAACGAACATTTCGGAACATGAACATAAGTTAAACACACCCTAAATATCCTTTACATAGATTATAAATAGGCTTTGAGGGGTTCGGTGTGCTAAAATAAACTTTTGGGTCATTCAGGGACTAAAAGCGTCAAAAAGTGCACAAGTTTGCATTTTCGCGCATAACTTACGTTCTGAATACATCTGGACATCCAAAAATTTATGTAAGCATTAAAATATTTTATTTTAGTGTTTGGCATAAGAAAAATCCATTCGTCGCGCAATTTGGATCGTTTTTCGCGCTTATGCGCATTCCGTCGTAATTAAGCGAACATCGCGATCGTACGACCAAACGAACCAACACCCGGCATATTTTTGAGCATGTTTCATGTCCACAATGTTTAGGCATCATTTTAGGGCCTTAAAGTTGGCTTAACGGGCCTTAAACGTGTCAGAAATGAGCTTAAACACCAACAGGGACCAAAACTGTCATTTCTTGAAACTTGTTTTCAGATCAGGACACCCAGGCGGGGCGCGTAAGACTTGTGCATGTCTTATCAGTAAAACCTGCTTTACAGCCTGTTAACAGCTGTCGTGCACTCAAAACTCCTTTCCACATGTTGTTTCCTGATCATGGGGGGCCATATTGAGGTACCTTAGAGTTGCAACAAATGTAGGGATGAGATTGAAGCACGGTATTCGAGGAACGATCCTAACGGTGGTCCATTTCCTCTAAATACCCATCAAGTTCACTTGCAAAACCCACTTGAAATCTGAGAATTCTCTCAGTTGGGGTGTTTCATCACCTCATACCTGAGAATACTTGGATTATCAATCTTGCGGGGACCCTTTGTAAGTGTTCTTTCGTTCTTTTCATTCGTTTTAGCGTTAAAGTCAAACTTTGTTTGACTTTCTGCATTGACCAGGTTATGTTCAATGCAAAGTTCGTTTGAACTTCATAACGTGAGTGTAATCACGATGGTTATAGTCCCTAGTGGCTATACCTACTGATTACCACGTTATCTAGGCTCAGTGACGAGTCGTAGTTTCGGCCAAAATGCGTATTCTTGCGTATTTTGTAACCAAACTACTCTTAGGTATCAAAACCGTTTGTTTTGATACCAAACCTGTTTTCCAAACTTAGTTAAGCATGTTTTAACATGCTTAGCTCGTCACTTTTAGTTTAGTGCTTATATAGGGTCGTAAGGTAAGCGATCTACACAATCGCTTATACTTTCGAACCCGACCCGTTTGGTCGATCATTAGGATCCGACCAAACACATTAGGTGACCATAGTTGTATAGGGAATAACCTTCCGAGGTTAGACCTTATGGTCACATCGTTTGAGTAGTTGTATCATAGGTAGTATATATGCCCTAGGTAAATTACCAAAACGCCCTTTTCACGCCAAAATTCATTTTAAGCATATGTAACATAATTTTTGATATCTAAACTATTTTGGCAACATTATTAAACTTGTTAAGGCATATTTTACTTATCATAGGGCTAGTTAGGCGTTCTGAACGCGTTTTACGCGAACGACGCGTTAAAGTAGCATAAGCTACCTAAACGGGTCGTAATGGGTCGTAAGCACTTAGGCTAGGTTTCATTTTAGTATGTAGGCTTTGTTAAACCATATTACATGAGTTCCCATACTCATTTGGTTTACGAGCCCTCATTCTATCCAATCCTCCGATTTAGGTCCGGTTTATTAACGTAGTTACCTATATTAGGTGCCGTTTGATTTCTGTGATCTTCTAGCTTTGCTTGGTGGATATCTAAAGTCTATTGAGTAATCTCAAGTGAGTACATAGACCCCTCTTTTACTGTTTTCAAACTGTTTTGGGGTGAAACACGTGTGCCTACTTGTTATTTTCGTGCTTTCCTGTTTTCACATCATATACTTGCTATGTTCATTAGTACACTATTAGTACATGATTTACATTACATTGTTTCGCTATGTATGTTTACTTAGCATACTTAGTACATTGTTTTACTTTACATTTCTGCTATGTATGTTGACTGAGCATGCTAGCACATTGATTTACATTACATTAGTTGCATATGTTTACTCAACATATGGACACATTGTTTTACATTGCATTTTGTTGCATATGCTCATCCAGCATATGAACACATTATATTACATTTTGGACCGTTTGTAACTATTTGACTATGTGAACCATTGTAACTATTTGACTATGTGACCCGTTGTAACTATTGACTATGTGAACCGTTGTAACCATTTGATTATATGAACCGTTTGTAACTGTTGAACCGTGTGAACCGTATTTGACCATACATAAACATTTCTACAATTGTTAAACATTACATTTTGGTGGTTGTTTTGGGTAAATGATTTAAGTAACGAGGCGACGTGTAACACGATAAAATCATGGGGGATACGCCGCTGGTACTTCCTACATATAAGTGCTTTTATGGTGTTACATACCGTAGCGTTATTTAAACCATTTCAGTTTAGACATATTACATCTACAATACAATCTTCACTTAAACATCGTTTTACAAATGACTTAACTTATACAAACTCATTTTTATTTGGTTATTCATTTAATCAGACATTATTCTTTTATATACATATATATCATTTGATTTATCCATTGCTTTTCAAATGATTTATGAAAGGAACCACTCAACAAGATTCATGGCTACTTTTATTAAACAGTTTCTTTAAACTCAAGTCATGAGTCCTATTTTCACAAAAACCTATGTATCTCACAGGCATTTTTATGCTGACGTACCTATTTTCACATGTGTTTTCAGGAGCTATTGCATAAGACGATCGAGACACACTTAGGCGGACCTGTGCCTTAGTGACTTAAAACGAAGCAAGAACTAGTTAATTTATGTTATGTACCCTTTGTTTCTTGTTTAAGACAATGTAACTCTCTTGATTGAACAATAAAACGTAACTTTAATTACCACGGTTGTGAAACAATTAATTCTGTTACAACACTCCCCGACGTTTCCGCCACGTTTCGTTGTTTTACGTGGTCGGGGTGTGACAATTCCTGGTCGGGTTGGTCATCTGTGTCGAACTAGGGGTTCTGTTGGCTAACACGTTGTCAAAGTGTCTCGACATAATGACAAACCATCGAAACAACCAAGTGTAGGACGAACGGAAAAACCGTAACGGATTGCTACCCGACCGGATTGCTGTCCGATCGGATAGGTCATCCGAATGGATCACACTTGGGTCCCACCTTTAAGCAACCTTATCCGAAGTTTGAGTATCAAACGAATTGCAATCCGATCGGACGACCATCTGAATGGATTACTCTTCGGATCATGAGATACTGAGACTTTAAAGACTTAAACAATTTTCAACATGTTCATTAACAGGGTTGCCACCCGATCGGATGGACATCCGATCGGGTGACACTTTTGTTGCGAACTTGTCTTCACTAAGTAATCTCACCACTAAGTTACCGTCCGACCGGACCACCGTCCGACCGAACCACCGTCCGACCGAATGACCATCCGCACGGGTTATCATCCGCACGACCCACCATCCAATCGAACGACTTGAGGGATAGAGCTACTTCAATGTTTTTCAAATGCTGCAACGAAAACTTCAAAAGTCAAGCCATCATACACGAACACATCCTTCTTATAGGAAGAAACAATCCACTCGAATCGCCATCCGACCGGACCACTGTCCGACCGGATGACCACCCGAATGGATTGTTATCCGCAGGGATTGCTGTCCGATCGGATTACCATCTGATCGAACCACTATCCGGCCCATTCACACTTTGTAACGTTTTACACGTCACTTATCGTTATGCTATCGAATCTATTCAGGCTAACCTTACTCGCTAAGCGCTCCCTTCAATCCATTCATCACTGTGAGTATACTCGATCCCTTTTTGCTTTACGCACTTTTGGGTGTTACGTACGTTACGAATATTCAAACTACAACGATCACACTACTCAATATTATTTGAACGCTAACCGTTAATGAATGATATACGTGGCTTATGAAAGTTTGTTTGTTATGTTTACACACGGAATGCTGTCTATCTGCCTTAGCAACGATAGTACTATAGTTTGGACTCAGCACCCGTTCACACGGGGGTTGTTATGGACCATTACTTGCATGGATTACGGTGGTAATCATGTATTGCGAACTGCCTCGGGCAGTCAACCCGCAGTCATTGGTATCGATGGATCTATGTCGATAACTAACGTGCTTCATTTCACTATGTGTACGTGCTGGTTATGCGTAAACGAATTCGAACGCTATATGCTATTACCAAACTTATATGCTCACCTTTACATTTTATGTATTGAATTTATTTTAACGTATGTGACAGGTGCTTAGGACGCACACTTGGTAGGAATTTGAAGCTAGAATAAAGTTTTAGAGCCCAACAAATAGTTGTCTGTAGGGGTCAAACTGAGGGTCTCTAGAAGCAGATAAACAATTGCTGTCTATTTAAATCTGAGTGGTCGGAACAGAATATTTGCCTGGATTTTTGTCTGTAATAATTATTTGCTGTTTGAGATATGGTATGGGACGTATTAATTAAATTGAATAGTATTGATAATTGTTATGGAAACTTCTGGACAATCTGTTCGCTCAGTGCCATGCCCCGATGATTCCGCCATCGGTTGGGGTGTGACATCCACCACATCATGCGTCGTGATAGTGAATCGGTGGAACTCTTCCTCGATCGTTTCAATAGGGAGAGCATGCAGATCAGTGGAACGGTCGATCAGTTACGCGTCTCTGGGTTCTGTCACGGAGTACGCAACAACCAACTAGTAGAAAAACTCCACGAAGACTTACCGAAAACTATGGAAGTGCTTATGGAACGAACTCGAGCCTTTGTACGAGGAAAGAGTGCCTGTGGGTAGCCGAACGAGACTGCAGAAAAAAATGCAAAAAGTCGAACCTCTTTATGGAGACAGAACGCGTTGCCATCCAAAGACAGGAACAATGGTTGGAATCGAAACCGGAGCCCGTACCAAAAGCCCGATCAGAGCAGCTTCCGAACAGGTCATGTACAGTTTAATACCTTCTCCGACCTATCAAAATCACTAAGTGAGATCCTCAGTTTCGAAACTACTCGGTTCCTTATTCCCCCGAAGCAACGTCCTACATCTGACAAGCACTCCAAGAAATACTGTGAGTACCATAGAGACAAAGGGCATACGACCGATGAATGTTGGGCATTAAAACAGGAAATCGAGAAAGTCATACGATCCGGTAAACTCTCTCACCTCGTAAAAGAAGTAAAAGATGGCAAGAAATCAGCAGTCATAGCCAACAACCCAAACACCGAAACTGGTATTAACATGATCCGAACCGCCGAACCTAGAGGGGTCAAGCGATCAAATCAGAACATGTCAGCTTGAATGTACCAGCCAACGTACTTTCCGACGATCGATCCTAACGACGCTCGCGATGGTCCAATTACAATCTCTGCTAAAATTGTCGGACACCTTGTCCGGCGAATATACGTAGACGGAGGAAGTGCTTTCGAGATAATGTATCTGCAATGTTTTCAGCAATTAGCCCCACAAACAAAGAAGAAGCTCATCGAAGTATCCACTCCATTGATAAGTATTTCAGAGGAAGTTGTCCGTCCAATCGGGCAAATTACTCTCCAAACCATGTTTAAAGATGACAGCAAAAACCGAACTGTTCAACTCACGTTCCTGGTTGTCGGCTCCAATTCCGCACACAATGTAATACTTGGACGACCAGGAATGGGAGCTTTTGGGGCTATCAGTTCCACGATACACGGAGCCAAAAAATTTGCTACCGAATTCGGGGTTGCCACCATTCTTTTCGAGTCAATCTTGTTTGTAGTGGAAGTCAGGCACGCGGCAGAAACAAGTGCACAAAAATCAGAAGTTCCTACGGAGTTATGGGCAATCTATCCAGAATTTTCGGAGCAACAGGAGGCGATCAGAGCCCAACTTCCATAGCGAAAAAAAAGCACCTATGGGAGCTACTTACCAGCTCGATCGACGTATTTACCTGGAAACACTCCGACATGCAGGGGGTCCCCAGAGTTATGGCACAGCACCGGCTGAATGTAAAGAATTCAATTAAGCCAATAGCACAAAGAAGAAGGCACATGGCCCCGGACCATGCCAAGTCAATTGCAAAAGACGTGAATAGTCTCCTAGATGCCAGAATTATTCGAGAAGTTCGTTATCAGACTTAGGTTTCCAACCAGGTCATGGTACGGAAAAAGATAACTCCTAGAGAATGTGCATCGACTATACTGACCTAAACAATGCGTGTCCGAAGGATTGTTTTCCGTTACTTGAAATCGATGAAAAAATCGACTCCGTCACCACATTCAGATCAAAGTGTTTTCTAGACACTTACAAAGGCTATCACCAGATACAGATGGCAGTCGAAGACAAGGACAAAACTGCCTTCGTTACAAATGATGGGATATACTGATTTACGAAAATGCCTTTCGGGCTGATGAACGCCGGAGCAACATATCAACGTCTGATAAACAAAGCTTTCAAAGACCAGATCGATCGAAACTTGGAGGTGTATATCAATGATATCGTTATCAAGAGTAGCAATGAAGAAATCATGCTAAAAGACATCCTCGAAACATTCACCAGACTCCGAAATATTAACATGAAGTTGAATCCAAAGAAGTGTACGTTCGGAGTAGAGGAAGGAAAATTCTTGGGAGTGATGGTAGGATCACGTGGCCTACGAGCCAACTCCGATAAGTGGACACCATTCTTACTATGAAGCCTCCGTCTTCGATCAAGGAGATCCAGTCCTGAAACGGACGACTTGCAGCCCTCCACCGATTTTTGTCCAAGGCAGCGGACAGATCCCTGCCATTCATGGATGTTCTACGAAAAAGTTTCAAATTAGAATTCAAATGGTCGAACGACGCGGCCCGTGCCTTTGAAGAATTAAAAGTTTGTTTGAGCACATTGCCAACTCTCACCATTTTAGAAGAAGACGAAGTACTAACAGTTTATATGGCCGCATCGCATGGAGCGATCGTTGCGGTTTTGGTCACCCATCGAACTGGATCCTAAGTTCCCATTTACTACATCGGCCGAACGTTAAAGGATTATGAAACGAGGTATCTAAATTTGGAAAAATTAGCCTTGGCACTAGTACATGCTTCGCGGAGACTCCGGCGATTTTAAGCCCATACAATTGAGGTCCGAACCGACCAGAGAACTCAGCACGTTCTACGAAGGCCCAAGGTATCTGGTCAGATGGCCAAATGGGCTATTGAACTGGGCGCTTTTGATATCACATTCCGGACCAAAGGCCCTTAAAGGGACAGGTGATAGCAGATTTTCTGGTAGAAATGCCGGAGGATAATGAAGCAGCTGCAAGTCCGGAACAAGCTCCAAACAATCCTTGGTCAGTGTATACGGATGGAGCATCGAGCGCTGAAGGCGCGTGTGCGGGATTAATACTGGTCGATCTTGATGAGATAGATATGACATACGCACTACGTTTAAAATTTAAAAGCTCCAACAATGAGGCCGAATACGAGGCATTACTGGCTGGGCTCCGTCTAGCAGCAAAAGTCGGTGCAAAAGATGTGCCACACATCGATTCATTGCTCGTAGCAAACCAAATGAATGGTGAATATGAAGCAAGAGAGCACAACATGATAGAGTATTTGGAACAGGTGAAGCAAGCTATGGGGACATTTGACTCATGCAAGATCGAACATGTCCCTCGGAGCAAAAACAAGAAAGCTGATGCGTTGAGCAAGCTAGCATCTGTGTCGTTCAGCCATCTGGCGAAGGAGGTACAGGTCGAAGTTCTATCCGCACCATCAATCTCCGTTTCACAAGTCCTGCAAATAGAGGCTCCGACCCAAACGTGGATAACTCCGATCGTGAATTACCTGGTTCATGACGTCCTGCCGGTCGACAAGTCCAAAGCTCGAAAAGTGAAATTTAAATCGCTCCAATACCAAATGCAGGATGGAGGTTTGTATCGAAAAACCTTCTTGGGTCCGCTCTTAAAGTGCCTCGATCCCGAACAAGCCAGTTACATCGTAAGAGAGATTCATTATGACATCTGCGGCATCCATGCCGGACCAAAAATGATCGCGACAAAGATAAAAAATTCAGGGTATTATTGTAACGCCCTGCGTTTCGATACTCTAATTACCTTGGCAAGTCTCGTCATACTTCCTACGCTATGATGCTTACTGAAACTATTTGAATTTTAATTATGTGTTAAACTATGTGAAACTTTTACTCTATATGATGGTTTGGTGATACTAAATATATGACAACGTGAATCTTGACTTTTATGATACTTTATATGTGAAATAATATGATTCTTGACTCTTGATTCTTGACTCTTGTAATGACTCTTGTGATACTTTAAATCTCGACTCTTGTGATGTTAGAAACTTGACACTTATTATGCTTGATACTTAATGAACAAGAAACTTTGACACTTGATTGAACGAGAAACTTGATAATTATTGAACGAGAAACTAGCTTAAACGCAGACTTGAAACACGGAAAATTTTGTGTTAATTATATACTAATATCGTGTAATGGTTACTCACAACAATACGCAATGCAACGCTTAATCTAGCTCGCAAAACGAACCAAAGTCAGAGAACTAGCAAACGGGATTTGGCTGTCCGAATGGACATCCGATCGGATGACCATCCGACCAGATGGCCATTCGACCGGAAAGCCATCCGACCCCTTGCACTCCCCACTGACTAGCTGTCACTATCACCTATAAATAGGACCCTTGACCCTTCATTTCACACCTTTGCCTCTGTCATTCGACCACACGCACTCTGAGTCACTTTCATCAAGATTCAAGCCCAATCCGTAAGTATTTCTCCTAAATCCTTGTACAACTTTCACCATTTAACACTTCGACACCATGTTCTTCATCAAAATCACACAGACACTTCAACTTTTTCACGAAAACCAACTGATTTGGGCCTCTTGAAGGTGGTTTCCACTCAGTTGTTTGTACAAACTGTAATGGAGCATCATATAATCAAGATCGGCCCCAAATCTAAAGGATTTTCACAACTTTTATACAAAACCTGAAGAAAGCTCACACTTTTTACACCAGATCCGATGTAATTTCACATGTTTCCGGCTCAAATCTGATGAACATCACGTTTGAAGACTGAATTCCATCGGAAAATGGGTGAGATTAGACTCAAGCAGACTTTCGACTCGTTTCTTAGTCGAAAGCCGTCTTGAAGACTGAATTCCACCGGAAAACGGGCCGATTGTCGGGTCTAAACATGAAATGTCATCAGAAACAGCTCGTCGGTTCGAAAAGGGGTGGTTCCCAGCCGACCGAACGAGCTGGGTTGGTATATTTCCATTGTTTGACACATCGTCGCACCGTCTCCGTTAACTCAAAACTTAGAAAATTTCATGAAACATCACTCACTAACCATATGTCCGAATGGCCATCCGATCGAATGACCATTCGTCCAGATGATCTGATTATGATGACACTTGTTGTTTGTTTTACCGAACACTATGATCAAAACATCGAAAACTTTAACAGTTCACAAACACACACTGTTCGAATGGTCATACGTCTGGATGACCATCCGATCAGATGGAGCCCACCCGTTCGATTGGTCATCCGTCCGGATGACCATCCATCCGGATGATCATCCGCTCAGGTAGTCTGTCAGACACTTTTACTCGATTTTTGCATTATACGACACTCTGTTCCCGACCGAGTCAGCTCTTAGAGGACTTATGCTCTGTTTCCCGCAAGCAGGCTGATCCAGCACTCCCTTCGATCCAATTTAGCAGTGTTTGGTTTAAGCACCCACTGTGAGTATACTCAATCCCTTTTTGTTTTTAAACACCTTTGGGATGCAACATGTATTCTATATCAAAAACACTTGACACTTGAAACATTATTTGACACTTGACCTAAGCCCGTGAGCTTCAACTACAAACACTTTGTCTCTTGCAATCCTAAGCCTTTCATGGGCAGTGATGGGGTGACTGCAATGCTGGAATGGTTCGATAGCATAGGAGTTACTTTCATCAACAGTGAGTGCCCTGAGCATCTAAAGACTAGGAGTGCAACTGGCGTGTTTCAAGGCAGAGCTCTGGAATGGTGGACAAATGAGAGAAACATCCGCTCCAACGATGAAGCTTATGCTCTACCCTGGGCCGAGGTTAGGGAGATGATGATGCTCGAATTCTGCCCTCCTCATGAGCAGGAGAAACTTGAGGACGAATTCTGCCATCTGAAACAAGTTGGAGATGACAATCTGGCTTATACTACTCGTTTTAAGCAACTCAGCATAATCGTACCACACTTGGTGTCCACTCCCAAGCGCATGATCACCAAGTACATTCATGGGTTACCTCCTGCTATGCGTGACGCCTTAGAAGCAGTCAACTCAGCTCTATTGAAGAAGTTTACCGTCTTGCAGCAAGTCTGAATAACAACCGTGTTCGGGATAAACAGTTTGGAAACTCTACTCCCTCGAAACCAGCTAACCAAATCACACAACAATCAATTGGCAGCAAGAACAAGAAACGAATGTCTCAAAATTCTGGCTGCAATGCAATTGTCCCTGCTGCAAATCTGAACCCTGTTGGCAATCCCATTGTGCCTGCTGCTACCCCAAACCCTCCTGCTCCAAAAAAGACCAAGAAGTCGTACACTGGGGTCTATCCCAAGTGTGCCACTCGAAACTATCATCACCCTGCCAACTCAGCTTGCCGCCTGTGTACCAACTGCAACCGTTATGGTCACACAACCCCTTACTGCCGTCAAGCCAATCAAGTTCAGGAAGCGCTACCAGCTCAGCAGAACCCCAAACCAGTAAACAACGTGCGAGCATGCTACAAGTGTGGGGACACCACTCATCTCCGTCCCCAATTCCCCCAGCTGAATCAGGAGCAACAGCAAGCCGCTCGAGGACGAGCGTTCATGCCTGATTCACGTTGATGTTGAATCACGCACGTGAATTACACACGTAAAGATTATTGACGAGAAACGTACCATAACATGCGTAATTCACGTGTGTAAAATGCAACATATAAATTACATCAAATGAGGCATAAAACTAACCCTTTTTTAGTACTAATGTTGGAAAAAGTGTGCTTTTGTCTTCCTTTTGTATTTTCAGGACCAAATGAGCTTAATTGAACAAAAGGAACAAATATGCAGCCAAATCTAACATAAATACAAAGAAAAGGAATAAACGTGGCATGCCCGACCCCTCGACAGCATCTTCCCAAGCAAAAACAAGTAAACAGAAGGCTGACCACGGCCCCATGCTCAGCGGACATGGGGCGTGGCCAGACACCTCTAAAAAAGGCAAAGCCATAGAAGCTTCTATTCCCAGCATGGGGGCGTGCCCAGCTCAACATGGGCCGTGGTCAACGCTAAGATTCGCAAAATCTTACAAATCTTGATAGTACAGATTCGCTTCTGCACACGGGGCCGTGCCTAGTGAACACTGGGGCGTGTGGAGCTAATGAAGACAAATTGCAATTAATGAGGAAAGAAAATAAGGACGGACACGGGACAGTGCCCAATGGACACGAGGCCGTGTCTGGGCTTCTGTGCAGGCTATAAATAGGGGTGCTTGGTTCACTTCAAAGGCATCCCTTGGCAAACCACCTCTCTCCCACTTCACCCACACTCCACCACCATCACAACACCCACATCCACCACCATCATCCATCATCCATCATCCATCTTAGAGTGTGTGTAGTAGTCTCGGGATCCAAGATTGATAGTAAGATTTCTTAACAATCAAAGGCCATGTTTGCCTAAGTCTCTTACATCACTTGGTGAAGACAAGCATTTAATGTAATACTTTTGATTTTTAATCTTTTCGCACTTTTTATTTGGTTTTGTATTAATGACTTTAATAACTAGTTTCTTATGTTGAAGGTGAAACGTCCTTATCATTTGTCCGTGGTGTTTTGGAGTTATTTTACTCTCTATATAAAATGAAAGATTTTCACCATTCATATCTCTACAATCTATATAGAGATATGTTGGCTACCTGGTCAGGGGTTAAGGGAATGGTTGGTAAGGTTCTTGCCTTGTTCAGTGTAAATCCTGCAAGGACCTAGGTCAAACTTACTAGGACCTCCTTCAATACCCACTGGTATTGGACGGTGGGGGGTGCGAATGGCATGATCCCCTCATATGTAAACTATTATTAATACATTAACCCGGCTACTTGGGATTGTATCCCTGCTGACTCAAACCACTTAGCCGAGGGTAACGTCACCTTCAAAAGAGGGGCCTACCACATTACGCATTAATAACTTAATTAATTATCTTCCAATAGTCCGACACTTTGGGATTGTATCCTTGCTGACTCAAACCACTGGGTTGAGGGTAACGTCACCTTCAAAAGAGGGGCCTACTACTATAACTAAGATAATCTCTTAAGAAGTGCAAAAGTGCGGAAATTATCAAATGTTACATTAAAGGCGAGTCGGATCCAAGTGATTCATCTTGTCTATCTGTTTTATTCTTATTTTTATTTTTCATCATTTTTAGTTTTTATTTTCATGTTCAAAAACCTTTTCTAAAAACTTTTGATTTGATTAGACGTTGAGGATAAACCGGTACTAAAAGCTCTTGTCTCCTTGGACGACCTCGGTATCTTACCAACGCTATACTACGCTCACGATGGGTGCGCTTGCCCATATGTGTGTTTAGTGTTAGTAGAATATCGTTTTTTATAAATTTAAAACTTGACGAAAGTGTTAAAAAGGGCTAAAAATATCAATAAAAATATATAACGCTACACACGCATCAAGTTTTTGGCGCCGTTGCCGGGGACACAAGGATTTTAAGAAAGTTAGGAATCAATAACCTAATCGTTTTTCTTATTTTTCTATTTTTTTTTAGGATTCTTCTAAATTTTTCAGCTTCTGCAGAGCTCAGCACGGGGCCGTGCCCGCTGAACACGCCCCTGTGCCCAATCTTTGGTACTGGCAATCCTGTTTTAAGTCAGACAGTTGCTGAACATGGGGCCGTGCCCACTGAACACACCCCCGTGCCCAAGCTTCAGTTACTGAAAATAGAACCGTAAGATCCTGACGGTTGGTAATTTCTAACACAAACATGAGTGATACTGATCATCTTTACTTTCGCTCCTCTTATGGTACGTGTGTCAAATATGTGGTGGAACTCATGAAGATTTAAAATGTTATTTTTTAAATTACACTCCCCACTATATAGACCCATCGTTTTCCTGTAGCCTTAAGATGGGAGAAAGTAAAACCAATCCCTATCTCTCCCTTGAATGCTCTCAATCATCTCTTCTAGGTGATATGATTCTCGACGAATTTTTTCAAATTGAAGAAGTAATTCTCTAATTGATAAAAGAACTTGAGATGGAAATAACTAATTCATATCAAGACGACGGTCAAGAAGAATTATTGAGAACGCATTTGGATTATAACAACATCGCCGCACCCGAAATAACCTCTAACTCTTGTGAGGACTTGAGCGATAGTTATCCCTATGTCGATTGTGCCATGAAGGACTCCCCATCGGTTTCCGCCGATGCATACATAGACTTGAGCGATTCGACATACACCTTCTTTAACGAGAGCCCGGATAAGGGAAATAAAGGTTGGTCTTTCCCACCGGTATTTCGCCTAGGATTCACCCTTTCCGATAACCTCTTGCGTTCTTGTCTAAAACTAGGGCAACTTAGGTATCTCAGGCACTTTGGTGTTGTTCCATCCGGTAAGGAACCACCCGATCCAGATAAATTCCTTAAAATAAGACATTAACTTCATAAAAACCTCTAGCCACGGGGCCGTGTCCAGGTCAGCACGCCCCCGTGTCCGGCCAAAGATTCTCGTCTGACTTTTGGTTAGAATATGGACAAAAAGTGTCAGAATCTTGTCTGCACACGGGGCCGTGTCCAGCGTGCTGTCGTTTTCTATAAATACAGCCAGATTCCTGCACACTTGGACTCATTCCAAAGACAAAGATCTGGTGGGATCTTCACATATACCCTACAAGGTATATTCTAAAGAAGATTCCTAACTACCATCTTGTCTTTACTACTTTTGTCTAGTGCCTTCTTCTTCATTCTCCACTCAAAACCTCCATTAAAACTTGAAATCTCCATGATTTCAAGCTTTATTGTTATGATTGTTAGGTTTTTATTCAAGGAATCTTATCAAGAATAAGTTTTACAACATTGTTTTAAGTTATTTCTGCTTGAAAATGCTGCAACATCCAAAAAAATAATTTAAAACCATAAGATTCCTTGTCTTAAAAACCTGCAGAAAGGTGGCCACGGGGCCGTGCTCAGCGAGCACGGGGCCGTGGCCGGAGTACTGTTCCATTGATTTGAAATTTTTCGGTTTATTTTCTTAGAATGTCAAGCCAGAATAGCAGAACCTCTTCAGCACATTCAAGGAACAGCCGCAGGGAACGACAGCCTTCAATCGAAGCAACTCTTGTGCGCTATGTGATGGCACTACGAGAAGCTCTCGACGAAATGACATCCGTAGAAGAAGTCCTTATAGACCGTATCAACTATCTAATGGTGGGGTTAGAAAATAGCTTCCAAGAAATCAACCTTTTGCACCAAAGGTTGAATATTCTTGCAATGCCTCCTATGGAACCTATCCTTCCCCAAGAAGATTAGAACTTGGCACAAGGACTCATTAACCCCACCGGGTGGGATGACATCCCCGCGGAACCTCCTCTTGACAATTTACAAGAGGTTCCGGTGGAAGTCACACCTCCTCAAAACGAGGACGCTAATGAGCCCGCCTTCCTTCTCCCTCGGGAGATAGAAGAATGGCTTAACGATGTTTGAGGGGCCCTTTCCGGAGAAGAAGTTCTTCAAGCCTCATTCAACCAGAAAAATTATCTTTTCAGAAATTTTGCTCTTAAAATAAAATTTTGTAGGCTAAGACTTCTTTGTGGTTTGAGATTTCTTGTATTTCATGACCTACTTATCCAAATTTAGTTTATGTCTTTATTTTCTAGGATATTATGTAATTCGCTTTTGAATGAATGATAGTTTCTAAGTATTAAACGGTGTTTGGATGATGTTGTAATGGTTAAAACACACTCTAAATGGTGGAGGTTACTAAGGGAAACTTGAACCCACACCCCATGCACAAAAACAGAGCCTCCCGATAATTTTTCTTCATTACAGCAAGTTCAGCATGGGGCCGTGCTCAGCCCAACACGCCCCCGTGCCCAAGGATCTGCAAAAAACGCCCAGTTCAGGTAACTGGACACGGGGGCGTGTTCGTGCTCAGCCCAACACGCCCCCGTGCCAAGGATCTGCAGAAAACGCCCAGTTCAGGTAACGGGACACGGGGCCCCATGCCCAGCCTTCTGTAAAATATGGTACTGGCGATCTAAACACGGGGCCGTGCCCGGACCAACACGGGCCCGTGCCCAGATGCCCAGTAACATCAAATTTTGTTTTTAAACACCTTTTTACACATTCAATCAACCTAAAAACTTATTTTTGGGACACATTGAGGACAATGTGTAATTTAAGTGTGGGGGGATGCTAAAACCTTGAATTTTGCAAGTCCTAATAACAAGTCTTACACAAAACTCTATTGGAACCGCTAATCACCCAAATTTTTTCAAAAACTTTTCGTTTTTTTTTTAACTTGTCTTGGTTTAATTTGGGAATAACAAGTTCTAAAAAGGTTATATTTTTACAAATTTACAACCGATAGCGTCGTGATAAAAAGAACCAAAATAAGAAAATTATGAAACGGCATGACAAATCTAGTTAAAATTTGATTAGATATATTTGATCACATAATAAACCCATTCCCAGAAAAGGTGAGTTTTGAGCCTTTATTAAGCATACAAGTATACATCTTTAAACTAAATGCTCATTTTTCGTTTCTTGTGTGAATAGCCGCTTAGTTTCTTACGACTCTAAAACTTGCCATGACGATACACTCCCGGTCCTTACCAACTTAAACCCAAGTAAGTAAATGATGGAGGCATTAGGACTAACCCATTTTTCTTTCAACACCATTATTTTTTTTCTTTTAACCTACCCAAAATCCCCCTAGTTAACCCCTTTGAGCCTAAACCTTTTCATTTTAAACCCACAAAATAAACACCCTTCACCCACCAAACCCTTTTTCTTTCAAACCCTTTTGTTTTAGTAAAAAGCTCGGTTTTCTTGTGGCGTTGCTTAAAAAAATGAAGTCTAGCAATAAACAAACAAGTTCCTCAAAGAAACTTTGTTTGAAAGTATTTAGTTTGAATAAAAGTCACAAAAACAAAAAGTTTTACGACGACTAGGGCTGGCAATAGGTAACCTGTAGGATCCATTATTTCTCCTTTTAGGTGCATAAAATATACATCTGTCTTATAGACATTGGATATAAAGTAGTTAAATGAGTCATATTCGTGTTTAAAATTTTTGTTGTTCGCGTTATCAGATACCTGTTAAACCTGCTAAGACACGATTTGCCAGCCCTAACGACGACCGATGCTTTTTACGCTTTTAGCCTTTTTTACTAACCACTAACCCAAAACCACCTACCTTTAACCCAAGCCTAACCCTTCCCCAAAGTCCTCTTGATATTTACAAAGGTTTATAGTTAAAAAGGAGGAGGATTGATTGTTTGGCAAGCATATGGTAGAAGTAAGTTCCATACCGGTCTCGAGTATTTCACAAAAATACATCTTCGTCCGAGTGTTGAGTGATCTCCCGTGAGGTATGTGAACTTGTATATAAATGGAATTTTAAAGAGGCATGTTATGCCCAAATAAGTAATTTCTCTTATGAAACGTTCTAAATAAATCATGACGAATAGGATTGTAAATAACATAAAAATAAAACCCAATAAAGATCTTGGATTCCCGACACTCAAGACAAGCCCAAAACTGCTCTTCTACCAATTCCATTTGGGCGTGTAAGCCACATAATAAAGAGTTTTGCTTGAGGACAAGCAAAGATTCGAGTGTGGGGGTATTTGATGTGTGTAAAATGCAACATATAAATTACATCAAATGAGGCATAAAACTAACCCTTTTTTAGTACTAATGTTGGAAAAAGTGTGCTTTTGTCTTCCTTTTGTATTTTCAGGACCAAATGAGCTTAATTGAACAAAAGGAACAAATATGCAGCCAAATCTAACATAAATACAAAGAAAAGGAATAAACGTGGCATTCCCAACCCCTCGACAGCATCTTTCCAAGCAAAAACAAGTAAACAGAAGGCTGACCACGGCCCCGTGCCCAGTGGACACGGGGGCGTGGCCAGACACCTGTAGAAAAGACAAAGCCAAAGAAGCTTCTATTCCCAGCATGGGGGCGTGCCCAGCTCAACACGGGCCGTGGTCAACGCTAAGATTTGCAAAATCTTGCAAATCTTGATAGTACAGATTCTCTTTTGCACACTGGGCCATGCCCAGTGAACACGGGGGCGTGTGGAGCTAATGCAGACAAATTGCAATTAATAAAGAAAGTGAATAAGGATGGACACGGGGCCGTGTCCGGGCTTCTGTGCAGACTATAAATAGGGATGCTTGGTTCACTTCAAAGACATCCCTTGGCAAACCACCTCTCTCCCACTTCACCCACACTCCACCACCGTCATAACACCCACATCCACCACCATCATCCATCATCCATCTTAGAGTGTGTGTAGTAGTCTCGGGATCCAAGATTGATAGTAAGAGTTCTTGACAATCAAAGGCCATGTTTGCCTAAGTCTTTTACATCACTTGGTGAAGACAAGCATTTAATGTAATACTTTTGATTTTTAATCTTTTCGCACTTTTTATTTGGTTTTGTACTAATGACTTTAATAACTAGTTTCTTATGTTGAAGGTGAAACTTCCTTATAATTTGTCCGTGGTGTCTTGGCATTATTTTACTGTATATATAAAATAAAAGATTTTCACCATTCATGTCTCTACGGTCTATATAGAGATATGTTGGCTACCTGGTCGGGGGTTAAGGGAATGGTCTGGAAAGGTTCTTGCCTTGTTCAGTGTATAGATCCTGCAAGGACCTGGGTCAAGCTTACTAGGACCTCCTTCAATATCCACTGGTATTGGATGGCGGGGGTGTGAATGGTTTGATCCCCCCATATGTAAACTACTATTAATACATTAACCCGGCTAATTGGGATTTTATCCCTTCTGACTCAAACCACTTAGCCGAGGGTAACGTCACCTTCAAAAGAGGGGCCTACCACATTACGCATTAATAACTTAATTAATTATCTTCCAATATTCCGACCTTGTGGGATTGTATCCTTGCTGACTCAAACCACTGGGTTGAGGGTAACGTCACCTTCAAAAGAGGGGCCTACTACTATAACTAAGATAATCTCTTAAAAAGTGCAAAAGTGCGTAAATCATCAAAAGTTACATTAAAGGCGAGTCGGATCCAAGTGATTCATCTTGTCTATTTGTTTTATTGTTATTTTTATTTTTCAGAATTTTTAGTTTTTATTTTCATGTTCAAAAACCTTTTCTAAAAAATTTTGATTTGATTAGACGTTGAGGATAAACCGGTACTAAAAGCTCTTGTGTCCTTGGACGACCTCGGTATCTTACCAACGCTATACTACGATCACGATGGGTGCACTTGCCCATATGTGTGTTTAGCGTTAGTAGAATATCGTGTTTTATAAATTTAAAACTTGACTAAAGTGTTAAAAAGGGCTTAAAATATCAATAAAAATATATAACACTACACACTCATCAACCTCATACCCATGCAATTGGGTAGTTTCGATATCATAGTCGGCATGGATTAGTTGCGTAAGAACCATGCTGAAAGTGATGTTCCAGTAGTGTGTGACTTCCCTGATGTCTTCGCCAAAGATCTCCCTAGTCTTCCTCCTCCTCGATCTGTTGATTTCCGTATTGATCTTGTACCTGGTTCAACTCCTGTCGCCAAGGCTCCTTACCGATTTGCACCTTCTGAGACGCAAGAATTATCTAGTCAACTGCAAGAACTACTCGACAAAGGTTTTAGATGTCCAAGTACCTCACGTTGGGGTGCTCCTGTGTTATTCGTCAAGAAGAAAGATGGTTCATTTCGCATGTGCATCGACTACCGTGAACTTAACAAACTCACCATCAAGAATCGTTATCCTCTTCCTCGTATCGATGACCTATTTGAGCAACTACAAGGCGTGAGTTGTTTCTCTAAAATCCACCTTCAATCTGGTTATCATCAGCTCCGTGTTCTCGAAGAAGATATCCCCAAAACTGCATTTCGCACTCATTATGGGCACTACGCGTTCGTGGTTATGCCTTTTGGCTTGACTAACGCACCCGTTGTGTTCATGGACCTTATGAATCATGTCTGTAAGCCTTACTTGGATCGTTTTGTGATAGTCTTTATTGATGATATTCTTATTTATTCGAAGAACCAAGCTGATCATGCACGATATTTACGCCTCATGTTAGAACTTTTACGTGGTGAACGCTTATACGCAAAGTTTTCTAAGTGCGAATTTTGGATTAATGAAGTACAATTCCTCGGACACGTCGTTAGCAAACAAGGAATTCATGTTGACCATTCCAAAATCAAAGCAGTGAAGAATTGGAGTATGCCTAAGTCTGCATCTGAGATTTGTTCCTTCTTAGGATTGGTGGGTTATTACCGTCGATTCATCTCGGACTTTTCAAAGATTGCCGTTCCTCTTACATCGTTGACTTAGAAAGAGAAACCTTTTGCTTGGGGTCCTGAGCAAGAGGAATCTTTCCAAACGCTTAAGAACCTGCTTTGTAATGCTCCTGTACTTGCCCTCCCTGATGGGAATGATGATTTCGTGGTGTATTACGTTGCCTCAAACCGTGGTCTTGGTTGTGTGCTCATGCAACGGGACAAGGTCATCGCTTATGCCTCCCGACAGCTTAAAATACATGAGAAAAACTATACTACCCTCGACCTAGAGCATGGCGCAGTTGTTTTGGTGCAAAAGATTTGGCGACACTACCTATATGGTACTAAGTGTGTGGTTTTCACTGACCATAAGAACCTGCAACACATCTTTTATCAAAAGGAACTGAATATGCGTCAACGACGATGGGTAGAGTTGCTTAACGACTATGACTGCGAGATTCGCTACCATCCTGGCAAAGCGAATGTCGTGGCCGACGCTCTTAGTCGTAATACTCATGTTAGTAGCATCCTCTGTTCTCAAATTTCCAGTGATCTTCATGCTTGTATCCGTGAAGCTCAATACTCGTCAGCCAACGAAGGTAGTCTAATCGTTGAAATACGATGTGCTTCGATTGATCAACTTAAAACGAAGTCTGATGGACTTCAATACTACCTCAATCGCATCTGGGTGCCAGATCGTGATAATCTTCGTGATCTCATTATGAACGAGGCTCACAAATCCCGATACTCTATTCATCCTGGTGCTGATAAGATGTACCATGATCTGCATACATCATATTGGTGGCAAGGTATGAAGAAGGAAATCGCCGTATACGTCTCGAAGTGTCTTACTTGCTCAAAAGTCAAACCCGAACACCAACGTCCTTCAGGTCTTCTTGAACAACCCGAAATCCGTGTTTGGAAATGGGATAGCATTGCTATGGACTTTATAACCAAACTACCTCGAACACCTGCCGGTCATGATAGTATATGGGTTATCATTGACCATTTGACCAAATCAGCCCACTTTCTTCCTATTCGTGAGGATTTTAAAGTGGAGAAACTCGCTCGAATTTACACAGATGAAATCATATGTCGTCATGGTATACCCATTGACATTATCTCTGACCGCGATGGTCGTTTCACTTCACGTCTTTGGCAAACTTTTCAGTCCGCTATGGGTTCTCACTTAAATCTAAGTATAGCCTTTCATCCTCAAACGGATAGACAGACTGAACGCATTATACAAACCCTATAGGATATGCTTCATTCTTGTGTCATCGACTTTGGTGGTAATTGGGATGTACATTTGCCATTGATCGGATTCTCGTACAACAACAGCTACCATTCCAGTATTCAGATGGATCCTTTCGAAGCTTTATACGGTCGCAAGTGCCGATCTCCTCTCAGTTGGCATGAGATTGGTGAAAAGCAACTTACTGGCCCTGAGATCATTCAAGAAATGACAGATAAAATTCTTCAAATCTACTATAACTTGATCAAGGTTAGGAGCAGACAAAAGAGCTATGCTGACAAAAGGCGTAAGCCTCTGGAATTCAATGTTGGAGATCACGTTCTACTCAAAGTATCTCCCTGGAAGGGAGTGATATGTTTTGGTAAAAAGGGAAAGCTTTCCCCTCGCTACGTGGGTCCTTTCAAGATTCTCGAAAGGATTGGCAATGTGGCTTACCGTCTCGATTTGCCTCAAGAGCTTAGCAATGTACATCCGACGTTCCACGTATCTAATCTTAGGAAGTGCTTAGCAGACGAGGAACTTCAAGTTCCCATCGAAGACTTGCAAATAAACGAGACTCTTCACTTTGTGGAAAAGCCGGTCGAAATCATGGACCGAGGTACCAAGCGGCTAAGGCGCAGCAAAATTTTCATAGTAAAGGTTCGATGGGAATGAAAGCGTGGCACCAAATTCACTTGGGAACTCGAGAATGAAATGAAGACCAAGTATCCACAACTCTTTACTCAGTCTTCCTCTCAGATTTTGGGGACGAAATCTCCTTAAGGAGGGGAGACTGTAACGCCCTGTGTTTCGATACTCTAATTATCTTCGCAAGTCTAGTCATACTTCCTACGCTGTGATGCTTACTGAAACTATTTGAATCTTAATTATGTGTTAAACTATGTGAAACTTTTACTCTATATGATGGTTTGGTGATACTATATATATGACAACGTGAATCTTGACTCTTATGATACTTTATATGTGAAACAATATGATTCTTGACTCTTGATTCTTGACTCTTATAATGACTCTTGTGATACTTTGAATCTCGACTCTTGTGATGTTAGAAACTTGACACTTACTATGCTTGATACTTAATGAACGAGAAACTTTGATTCTTGATTGAACGAGAAACTTGATAATTATTGAACGAGAAACTAGCTTAAACACAGACTTGAAACACGGAAACTTTTGTGTTAATTATATACTAATATCGCAAAACGAACCAAAGTCGGGGAACTAGCAAACGGAATTTGGCTGTCCGAATGGACATCCGATCGGATGACCATCCGACCGGATGGCCATTCGACCGGAAAGCCATCCGACCCCTTGCACTCCCCACTGACTAGCTGTCACTATAACCTATAAATAGGACCCTTGACCCTTCATTTCACACCTTTGCCTCTGTCACTCGACCACACACACTCTTAGTCACTTTCATCAAGATTCAAGCCCAATCCGTAAGTATTTCTCCTAAATATTTGTACAACTTTCACCATTTAACACTTCGACACCATGTTCTTCATCAAAATCACTAATGTATGTAAAATGCAACATATAAATTACATCAAATGAGGCATAAAACTAACCATTTTTTAGTACTAATGTTGGAAAAAGTGTGCTTTTGTCTTCCTTTTGTATTTTTAGGGTTAAATGAGCTTAAATGAACAAAAGAAGCAAAAATACAGCCAAATCTAACAATAATACGAGAAAAGGAATAAATGTGGCATGCCCGACCCCTCGACAGCATCTTCCCAAGCAAAAAAAAGACATTAAAAGGCTGAACACGCCCCGTGTCCAGCGAACAAGGGGGCATGCCCAAGTGTCTGCAGAAAAGACAAAGTTGTAGAAGCTTCTATTTCCCAACACGAGGGCGTGCCCAGCGGACACGGGGCCGTGGTCAACGCTATGATTCGCAGAATCCAAGCAAATCTTGATAGTACAGATACGCTTCTGCACACGGGACCCTGCCCAGCGGACACGGGGGCGTGGTCAACTAATACAGACAAACTGCAATTAATGAAGAAATAGAAGATGGGTGGACACGGGGCCATGCCCAGCGGGCACGGGGCCTTGTCCGGGCATCTGTGCAGGCTATAAATAGGGGTGCTTGGTTCACTTCAAAGGCATCCCATGACAAACCACCTCTCTCCCACTTCACCCACACTCCACCACCATCACAACACCCACATCCACCACCATTATCCATCATCCATCATAGAGTGTGTGTAGTAGTCTCGAGATCCAAGATTGATAGTAAGAGTTCTTGACAATCAAAGGCCATGTTTGCCTAAGTCTCTTACATCACTTGGTGAAGACAAGCATTTAGTGTAATACTTTTGTTTTTTAATATCTTCACACTTTTTATTTAGTTTTGTATTAATGACTTTAATAACTAGTTTCTTATGTTGAAGGTGAAACTTCCTTATCATTTGTCCGTGGTGTCTTGGCGTTATTTTACTGTCTATATAAAATAAAAGATTTACACCATTCATATCTCCACGGTATATATGGAGATATGTTGGCTACCTAGTCGGGGGTTAAGGGAATGGTTTGGTAAGGTTCTTGCCTTGTTCAATGTATAGATCCTGCAAGGACCTGGGTCAAGCTTACTAGGACCTCCTTCAATACCCACTGGTATTGGATGGCGGGGTTGCGAAACTTTTGATTTGATTAGACGTTGAGGATAAACCGGTACTAAAAGCTCTTGTGTCCATGGACGACCTCGGTATCTTACCAACATTATACTACGCTCACGATGGGTGCACTTGCCCATATGTGTATTTAGTGTTAGTCAAATATCGTGTTTTATAAATTTAAAACTTGATTAAAGTGTTAAAAAGGGCTAAAAAATATACATAAAAACATATAACACACTGCACACAACAAGTTTTTTGGCGACGTTGCCTGGGACACAAGGATTTTAAGAAAGTTAGGAATCAACGGCCTAATCATTTTTCTTATTTTTCTGTTTTTTTTAGGATTTTTCTTAGATTTTCAGCCTCTGCAGAGCTCAGCACGGGCCGTGCCCGCTGAACACGGCCCCGTGCCCAATCTTTGGTACTGTCAATCCTGTTTTAAATCAGACAGTAGCGGAACACGGGGTTGTGCCCAACCAACACTCCCCGTGCCCAAGTTTTCATATACTGAAAACAGAGCCGTAAGATCCCGACGGTTGGTAATTTCTGACACAATCATGGTTGGTAATTTCTGACACAATCATGAGTGATACTGATAATTTTTACTTTCAATCCTCTTATGGTACGTGGTGTCAATTATGTAGCGGAAATCATGAAGATTTAAAATGTTATTTTTTAAATTATACTCCCCACTATATGGACCCATTGTTTTCCTGTAGCCTTAAGAGGGGTGAAAGTAAAAATAATCTCTATCTCTCCCTCGAATGCTCTCAATCGTCCCTTCTAGATGAAATGCTTCTTGAAGAATTCTTTCAGCTAGAAGAACTAATTCTCTGATGGATAAAAGAACTTGAGATGGACATAACTAATTCATCTCAAGACGACATCCAAGAAGAATTATTGAGATCGCATTCGGATAAAAACAACATCGTCGCTCCCCAAATCACCTCTAACTCTTGCGAAGACTTGAGCGATAGTCTTCCCTGTGTCGATCGTGCCGTGAATGACTCCCCATCGACTTCCGTCGATGCATACATATACCTAAGGGATTCGAAATACACCTTCTTTAACGAGAGCCCGGATAAGGGTTGGACTTGTCCACCTACAATTAGCATAGGAATCACCCTTTCCGATAACCTCTTGCGTTCTCGTCTTAATCTAGGGCAACTTAGGTATCTCAGGCACTTCGGTGTTGTTCCGTCCAGTAAGGAACCACCTGATCCGGATAAATTCCTTAAAATTAGACAAAACTTCATAAACAGCCTCTAAACACGGGGCCGTGTCCAGGTCAGCACGCCCTCATGTCCAACAAAAGATTCCCGTCTGACTTTCGGTCAGAATACGGACGAAATGTGTCAGGATCTTGTCTGCACACGGGCCGTGTCCAGCGTGCTGTCGTTTTCTATAAATGCAGCCAAGATTCCTGCACATTTGGACCATTCCAAAAACAGAGTTTTGGTGGGATCTTCACACATACCATCCTAGGTATATTCTAAAGAAGGTTCCCAACAACCATCTTGTCTTTTCTACTTTTGTCTATTGCCTTCTTCTTCACTTTTACCTCAACATCTACATTAAAACTTAAAATCACCATGGTTTCAAGCTTTATTGAGATGTTTGTTAGATTTTTATTCAAGGAATCTTGTCAAAAATAAGTTTTACAACACTCTTTTAAGTTATTTCTGCTTAAAAATGTCTCAAAAGTCAGAAAAATAATTTAAAACTCCAAGATTCCTTGTTTCAAAAATCTACAGAAAGGTAAACACGAGGCCGTGCTCAGTGAGCACGGGGCCGTGTTCGAGGTACTGTTTCACTAAAATGAATTCTTTTCGGTTTGTTTTCTTAGAATGTCTAGCAGAAACAGCGGAACATCATCATCTCACTCAAAAAACAACCGACAAGGGAGAAGGTCAACGGTAGAAGACTCTCTCGTCAACTATGTCTACGCCTTGAGAGAGGCCATAAATGAAATGACGGGGGTTGAGGAAGCTCTGGTCGACCGTATCAATCATCTATCGGTGGGTCTAGAAGGGTGTCTTAGGGAGGTCAACCTTTTACACCAAAGGTTGAATTTCCTCGCTTCCCCTCCTCTGGTACCAATCATTACACAAAGGGCGTGGAATGTGGTACCAGAAGTTATCATACCGGCCGAGTGGTACGCCGTGCATGCAGACCCCCCTCGAGACATACTCCCCGGGGTCCCGGTCACCACCGCTCCTCCCCCACAAGATGTTGAAGAAAATGAGCCCGCCTTTTTCCTCCCGAAAGAGATAGAGGAATGGCTCAACGACATCTAGGGGACACCTCTCGGCTCCGAGTTCGACGATACCTATGAAATACCAGGAAGCTATTTCCGGGCTTTTGATATTCCTATAATAAGGGTAGAACTCGTTAGGATGATTTCATGTATCACTTGACCTAACTATCTTAGTAAATTTTTAGCTTTCTGTTTCTCATTTTTTTAGGACCTTAATGTAATTCTCTCTATTAATGATTGATGGTTTTCAAATTTTTTGGTGTTTGGATGATGTTGTAAAAAAACACACTTGGATGGTGAAGGATACTAAGGGAGACTTGAACCAACGCCCCATGCACAAGAACAGAGCCTCCCGAACATGTTTCTTCATTACAGCAAGTTCAGCACGGGCCGTGCCCAGCCAACACGGCCTCGTGCTCAAGGGTCTGCAGAAAAACGCCCAGTTCAGGTAACTGGACACGGAGCGTGTTCGTCGAACACGCCCCCGTGCCCAGTCTTCTGTTACTTTTTGTTATCTTCTGTTACTGGCAGTCTGAACACGGGGCCGTGCCCGGTCACCACGGCCCGTGTCCAGGTACCCAGTAACAGAAAAATTTTGTTTAACACACCTTTTTAAACATTCAATCAACCTAAATTCTTATTTTTGGGACACATTGAGGACAATGTGTAATTTAAGTGTGGGGGGATGCTAAAACCTTGAATTTAGCAAGTCCTAATTACAAGCCTTACACAAAACTCTATTCGAACCTCTAAACACCCCAAACTTTTTCAAAAACTTTTTATTTTTTTTACTTGTCTTGGTTTAAATTGGGAATAACAAGTTCTAAAAAGGTTATATTGTTACAAATTTACAACCGATAGCGTCGTGATAAAAAGAACCAACATAAGAAAATTATGAAACGGCATAACAAATCTAGTTAAAATTTGATTATATATACTTGATCACATTAAAAACCCATTTCCACAAAAAGTGAGTTTTGAGCCTTTATTGAGCATACAAATACACATCTTTAAAACTAAATGCTCATTTTTCGTTTCTTGTGTGAATAGCCGCTTGGTTTCTTACGACTCTAGAACTTGCCATGACGATACATTCCCGGTCCTTACCAACTTAAACACGAGTAAGTAAATGATGGAGGCATTAGGACAAACCATTTTCATTTCAACACCATTATTTTTCTTTTTTTACCACCTACCCAAAAATCCCCCTAGTTAACCCCTTTGAGCCTAAACCTTTTCATTTCTATAACCAAAACAAACACCCTTTACCCACCAAAACCTTTTTCATTTTAAACCCTTTTATTTTAGTGAAAAGCTCGGTTCTCTTGTGACATCCTTATCAAAAAAAAATGATGAAGTTAGCAAACAAGCTCATCAAAAGAAACCTTGTTTGAAAAATGCTTCATTGGAATAAAAAGTCACAAAAACAAAATGTTTTACGAAAACCGATGCTTTTTACGCCTTTCGCCATTTTCTACTAACCACTAACCCAAAACCACCTACCTTTAACCCAAGCCTAACCCTTCCCCAAAGTCCTCTTGATATTTTCAAAGGTGTATAGTTAAAAAGGGGAGGATTGATTGCTTGGCAAGCATATGGTAGAAGTAAGTTCCATGCCGCTCTCGAGTGTTTCACAAAAATACATCTTCGGCCGAGTGTTGAGTGATCCCCCATGGGGTATGTGAACTTGTATATAAATGGAATTTTAAAAAGGCATGTTATGCCCAAATAAGTAATTTTTCTTATGTAATGTTCTAGATAAATCATAACGAATATGATTGTAAATAACATAAAAATAAAACCTAATAAAGAATCTTGGAATCCCGACACTCTAGACAAGCCCAGAATCTTAAATGAACAAAAGAAGCAAAAATACAGCTAAATCTAACAATAATACAAGAAAAGGAATAAACGTGGCATGCCCGACCCCTCGACAGCATCTTCCCAAGCAAAAACAAGACATCAGAAGGCTGAACACGCCCCGTGTCCAGTGGACACGGGGGCGTGCCCAAGTGTCTGCAGAAAAAAACAAAGTTGTAGAAGTTTCTATTTCCCAACACGAGGGTGTGCCCAGCGGACACGGGGTCGTGGTCAACGCTAAGATTCACAGAATCCAAGCAAATCTTGATAGTACAGATACGCTTCTGCACACGGGGCCGTGCCCAGCGGACACGGGGGTGTGGTCAACTGATACAGACAAACTGCAATTAATGAAGAAAGAGAAGATGGGTGGACACAGGGCCGTGCCCAACGGGCACGGGGCCGTGTCCGGGCTTCTGTGCAGGCTATAAATTGGGGTGTTTGGTTCACTTCAAAGGCATCCCTTGACAAACCACCTCTCTCCCACTTCACCCATACTCCACCACCATCACAACACCCACATCCACCACCATCATACATCATCCATCATAGAGTGTGTGTAGTGGTCTCAGGATCCATGATTGATAGTAAGAGTTCTTGACAATCAAAGGCCATGTTTGCCTAAGTCTCTTACATCACTTGGTGAAGACAAGCATTTAGTGTAATACTTTTGTTTTTTTAATCTTTTCGCACTTTTTATTTGGTTTTATATTAATGACTTTAATAACTAGTTTCATATGTTGAAGGTGAAACTTCCTTATCATTTGTCTGTGGTGTCTTGGCGTTATTTTACTATCTATATAAAATAAAAGATTTACCATTCATATCTCCATGGTCTATATGGAGATATGTTGGCTACCTGGTCGGGGGTTAAGGGAATGGTTTGGTAAGGTTCTTGCCTTGTTCAGTGTATAGATCCTGCAAGGACCTGGGTCACGCCTACTAGGACCTCCTTCAATACCCACTGGTATTGGATGGCGGGGGTGCGAATGGCTTGATCCCCTCATATGTAAACTACTATTAATACATTAACCCGCCTACTTGGGATTGTATCCCTGCTGACTCAAACCACTTAGCCGAGGGTAACGTCACCTTCAAAAGAGGGGCCTACTACTATAACTAAGATAATCTCTTAAAAAGTGCAAAAGTGCGGAAAATATCAAAGGTTACACTAAAGGCGAGTCGGATCCAAGTGATTCATCTTGTCTATCTGTTTTTATTTTCATTTTTATTTTCAGCATTTTTAGTTAGTTTTTATTTTCTTGTTTAACTCTTTTTCTAAATTTTTGATTTGATTAGACGTTGAGGATAAACCGGTACTAAAAGCTCTTATGTCCTTGGACGACCTCGGTATCTTACCAACGTTATACTACGCTCACGATGGGTGCACTTGCCCATATATGTGTTTAGTGTTAGTAAAATATCGTGTTTTATAAATTTAAAACTTGACTAAAGTGTTAAAAAGGGCTAAAAAATATACATAAAAACATATAACACACCGTACACATCAATCACACGGACACCTCAACTTTTTCACGAAAACCAACTGATTTGTGCCTCTTGAAGGTGGTTTCCACTCAGTTGATTGTACAAACTGTAATGGAGCATCACATAATCAAGATTGGCCCCAGATCTAATGGATTTTCACAAATTTTATACAAAACCTGAAGGAATCTCACACTTTTTACACCAGATCCGATGGAATTCCACATGTTTCTGGCTCAGATCTGATAAACATCACGTTTTACAACTGATTTTTGAACTTTTACTCAAACTTTTATACAAAACATGGGTGAGATCAGACTCAAGCAGACTTCGAACTCGTTTCTTAGTTTAAAGCTGGCTTGAAGACTGAATTCCACCAAAAAACGGGTCGATTGACGTGTCCAAACATGAAACATCATCAGAAACAGCTCGTCGGTTCGAAAAGGGGTGGTTCCCAACTGTCACGGCCCCTGACCCGGTTTACCTAGTCCAGAAGCCACGGGACAGAAACCCGTGGTATTGGTGTTTGAGTTGGCAGCGGAAAATTTTTAACATAATCGTTAAACTGAAAACACCCAATTATTTTATTAAAAGTCTTGGGACAACCCCGTAATTTACAGTAAAGGAATTTTACTAGGAAATCCCCTGATTACAAAAACATGTTTATTTATTCATTGAGCCACTTCATTCAAGCTGGAGTGCTACGCGGCACTTTCCCTTGTTCACAGTAAATCACCTGAAAAATGTTTTAAAAAGATTTGATCAGCGGGAAATACTGGCGAGTCATTTAATTTGTACAAAACGACACATTATCATAATTTACAGTATTAAGAGCGATTACAATTGCCCCTATCTTATAATTAGCTGGTCCAGTTGTCACTCGACCGGATCTATGACTGTGTTCATATCACTATTGGGTCCTGTCACCCAATAATGACGTGTATCACTAATTAGGCTCGCCCACCTAAGAGTGATAAAACAGCAGTAATGTGCACAATACCCCACTTACTGCCAGTAATTCAAGATACGCAAAGACTTATTCCCTGTAATTATAACTGGAAAACATTTAGGGCTTTACAAAGTAGCTTTGATAAAAACAGAATGACTCACATTGCAAGTTTAAACGGACAGGGTCTGCCTACTGATTAAGCCTGGTAACCTAGTTAAATAATGCAAACGAAACTAGGTTAGTAACTTAAGACAACATTTACGATAATTTCACGAGATCGAAACCCTCACGACGAATGACAAAGTATAGCCCGTATTCAGGCAGCACTTAAACATCCATCGGATCGGTTTTAATCGATCAGACATTGTATCGTAGCAGTGATCGAGTTATTACCCTATTATTGTAGCAGCGTTTCACTACTTTGGACGTGTATTTAGAGCAGATGATAGTGACTTTTGAAAGAAGATTTCGAACACAGAAGAATGGCCATGCAACGTTTAATTTATAGCAGGTTTTTACGTTTCTCGCGGCCCGCGTAAACTTGAAGGGGGATCATTCACGGCCCGCGAGGGCCACCCTAGCTATGACTAGGGATGCCATGTCATACCCTAGGCTTGCCACGTGAGTGACACGTGGCCCTGATGCTTATCCAGAGACTTCAGAGCTGTCGCGCCCAGCGAAGACCTCACTTAATTCCTTTCGCGGCTCGCGACCAAGCACTAAAACTTAATTTTCTTGATTTTTCATAAAATTAGGGTTTTAGGGGTTCGGATTTCCACTTACGGAGCATTTTAGGACATTTTTGTGCAGGTCCTTACATCCTCCCCACCTTATTTAAAATCTCGTCCTCGATATTTACTGTAACAAGTAAGGATATTTTCTTTTCATCTCTGATTCCAGCTCCCATGTGTACTTAGGTCCTCTTTTCGAATCCCACTTTACTTTTACCAGTACCAATCTCTTGTGTTTGAGGTGCTTGACCTTTCTGTCTTCTATTTGAAGAGGTTTCTCCACAAACTTCAATTTTTCATTCACCTCTATATCTTGAAGAGGCACTACCAGTGATTCATCATATAAACATTTCTTAAGATTAGATACATGAAATACATCATGTACCCCAGCCAGCTCTTCTGGTAGTTGTAACTGGTAGGCAACTGGTCCTATTCGTTGGGTAACTGTAAATGGTCCTATATACCTTGGACTTAACTTTCCTTTCTTACCGAATCGAACAACCCCTTTCCAAGGAGAAACTTTCAATAGTACCTTATCTCCAATTTGAAATTCTAATGGCTTACGTCGAATGTCTGCATAACTCTTCTGGCGGTCTCGAGCCGTTTTTAGTCTTTCCTTTATTTGAGTTATCTTGTCGGTGGTTTCTTGCACAATTTCGGGACCTGATAATTGATTTTCTCCTATTTATGCCCAGCATACTGGAGTTCGACATTTTCGTCCATACAGTGCTTCGAACGGGGCAGCACTAATGCTTGTATGATAATTGTTGTTATATGAGAAGTCTATTAATGGTAAGTGGTCATCCCAATTTCCACCGAAGTCTATTACACATGCCCTGAGCATGTCTTCTAAGGTTTGGATCGTCCTTTCACTTTGTCCATCTGTTTGGGGATGGTATGCGGTACTTAAATTTAATCGTGTCCCCATTGCTTCTTGGAAACTTGTCCAGAAATGAGAAGTGAAACGACTATCCCTATCTGACACAATGGAGAGTGGAACTCCATGTAGTGACACTACCTCGTCTACGTATAAGTTCGCTAATCTTTCCATGCTAAAGGTTTCCTTCATTGGTAGGAAATGAGCTGATTTGGTTAGTTGATCTACAATCACCCAGATTGCATCGTTACCTTTCATGGTCTTGGGTAGCTTAGTAACAAAATCCATTGTTATTAGTTCCCATTTTCATACAGGCATTTCTAACTGTTGAAGTAACCCTGAAGGTTTCTGGTGTTCTGCCTTAACTTGCGAAGAAGTTAGACACTTAGAAACGTATCTAGCTATATCCTTTTTCATTGCTATCCACCAGAAGTTATTCCTTAAATCTTGATACATTTTGTTATTACCAGGATGCATCGTATATCTAAATATCTTATCTCATAAGTTTCCTTGTCTAGGTACCCAAATCCTTTTCTTATGAAATCTCCAAATTCCATCAGTCCCTTGCTCTAATTCTTTTATCCGCCCTTTCATTCCTTCATCATTCCCCTGGATTGCTGTCTCTTGAACATTTTTCAATTGTTCTATTAAATCTAATTGTAGATTTAATCTAAGAGCACGAACTCGTCTTTGCTTCTCATGGTACTTACGACTTAAGGCATCTGCTACTACATTTGCCTTTCCTTCGTGATATAGAATATCACAGTCGTAGTCGCTTAGAATTTCCATCTATCTTCTTTGCCTCATGTTTAATTCTTTTTGCCCAAATATGTATCTTAGACTCTTATGATATTTATAGACAGTAAATTTACTTCCGTACAAATAATGTCTCCAAATCGTAAGGGCAAAAATTATTGCTCCTAATTCTAGGTCATGAGTCGTATAATTTTCCTCATGCTTTTTCAATTGTCTTGATGCATATGCAATTACCTTTTTGCGTTGCATTAGCACACAACCTAATCCTAGCTTCGAAGCATCACAGTAGACTTCAAAATCTTCTGTCCCTTCTGGTAAGGCTAGAATTAGGGCATTTTTTAACATTTGCTTTAGAATCCTAAAGGCCTCCTCTTGCTTGGGACCCCATTCAAACCTAACAGTTTTACAGGATAGCTTAGTTAATGGAACAGATATCTTAGAAAAGTCTCTTATAAAGCGCCTATAGTATCCAGCTAATCCTAGAAAACTTCGGATTTCAGTAGCTGATTGCGGCGCATTCCAATTAGTGATTGCTTCAATCTTGGAGGGATCTACTTGAATGCCTTCGTGATTTACCATGTGTCCTAAAAATTATACCTCTTGGAGCCAAAATTCACACTTCAAAAATTTGGCGTACAGCTTTTCTTTTCTTAGCAGGGTTAAGAGTGCATGCAGGTGCTCACAATGCTCGTCCTGGCTTTTGGAATAAATAAGTATATCGTCGATGAAGACAATTACAAATTTATCCAGATACGGTTTACAGATCCTATTCATCATGTCCATAAATGCTGCAGGAGTATTTGTTAATCCAAAGGGCATGACTGTAAACTCGTAGTGACCATCCTAGTCCTGAAAGCAATTTTAGGTATGTCTTCTTCTTGTACTTTCAACTGATGGTATCCGGAGCGCAAATCTATCTTAGAGAAATACCTAACCCCTGAAGTTGATCGAAAAGATCATCAATCCTAGGCAATGGGTATCGATTCTTAATGGTAACCTTATTCAATTTCCTATAATCAATACACATCCGCATTGAACCATCCTTCATTTTCACGAACAACACCGGTGCTCCCCAAGGGGATGAACTGGGTTGTATGAATCCTTTGCTTAACAATTCATCTAACTGCTTTTTTAGTTCTAGCATTTCTGTGGGTGCTAACTGGTAAGGTGCCTTAGCTATTGGAGCAATTCCAGGAATTAGATGAATTCTAAACTCTACTTCCCTGTTGGGTGGTAATCCTGGTAGCTCTTCTGGGAATACATCAGGGTATTCTGATACTACTGAGATTTCTTTAAGTTCCTTGCTCTTAGTGCTAATGATTACTGAAATTATATACACTATTCCTTGTTTTCGTTCATAACTAGCAACTTTCATTACTGAAATGAACTTCATTAGTTCACGTGGCTTATCTCCTGAAACCAAAATCACTTCTCCTGTTGGTGTATGAATTTCTATGGAATTTTTATCACAGAGGATTCGAGCATGGTTGGCGACTAACCAATCCATTCCTAACACGACATCGAATCCGGCTAAATTCATAGGTAGAAGGTTTGCAGAAAATTTATGACCTGAGAGTTCTATTTTTCCTTCTTGGAGAACCTTATCTATATTAACAGAGTTTCCTTCTGCCGTTTCTACCGTATAAATTTGCCTAAGTTTGGTTAAAGGTCGCTTAAGAGCTTGGCAGAATGAAGTATTTATAAAACTTTGGTTTGCAACAGAGTCAAATAATACTTTTGCGTAAACGTCATGTACAAGAAACGTACCAGCTATCACATCCGGAATCAGATCTGCTTCTTGTGTTGTCAGCTGGAAGGCTCTTGCATTCTTCTTATTAGTTCCTTCAGCAGTTTTGGCCTTGTTGTCAGTTGGCTTGACCAATTTAGGAAAATTTGGCTTAAAATGTCCGACTTCTCCGCAGTTGTAGCAGATCATTGATTTCTTCCTACACTCCTCCTCTCGGTGTCCCGGTACTTTGCAGAAATTGCAATTTTCCTTACATTTTCCAAAATGTTTCCTTTTACAGTTTCCGCAAAATGGCGTTGCGGAAGACTGCCCGGTTCCCTTTTTTCTTGAAATTACTATTATTATTACCCCCACGGAAACCTTGGGTAACCTTTTGAGCCAATTCTTTTTTCCTGTTTTCTTCTCTCGTACATACTAATCCGTCGGTCAAGGTGTTGGCCAATTCGACCGCATCGTCAATTGTTCGGGGTCTCGCAGCTTTGACTATGTCGCGAATTTCGCTAATTAGTCCCCAAATATAGCGAGAAATAAGCACCGGTTTTGGCGAGGCCAGAGTTGGTACAATTCTAGCATACTCGAAAAATTTTGAAGTATACCCCCGACAATCAACCGGTGGTTCAGGAACTTGTTTGTCATCTGTTCCTTTTCGTAGGAAGGACAAAACTTTCTTTCTACCAATTCTTTAAATTCCTCCCAACTCATGGCATAAGCCACATCCCTTCCCTTGGCTTGTAGCACCGTCTTCCACCATTCCAACGCCTCTTCTTTGAAAAGGTGGGATGCATACATTACCCTGTCTTCTTCTGCGCACTTACTTATTTTAATCACAGCTTCGGTCTTTTCTAACCAATGTAGTGCGGCAGTTGCCCCTTCATTGCCTGCAAATTCGACTGGCTTACAGGCGAGAAATTCTTTGTAAGTGAAACCAGTTGTCATCGCCTTCATTTTCTTATATAATGGGGCTTGAATCACATTATTATTATCACCACCCCCATTCACACTGTTACAGAAATTATCATCGCAGGTACGTTTGCTATGGTTGGCTTGGGAAGGTTCAATAGGATTTTTAACGGCAGCGACGATTGCTGGGATAGCATTGGCTATTCCCTGAGCAACAATACTTTCTATATCTTGCCTATTGAGAAAATGTTCTTCATTATTTGATTCTGATTGGTTAACTTCGTTTGCCGGTTGGTTTACTGTGGTTTCCATCTGAATAATTAACAATATATATAAATTATTGTCACAAAATAGATAGCAACTAAGCACAATAAGGCAATCACAAACACAATTAAGTCAGCACATGTAACCAAAATCGTCGACATTGCTACATTTATATTTTTATATTATCTATGCGTCCGTATAAGCCATGTATTTTACAGCTGTTTTATTTTAGTTTTTATTGTACAATATTACACATTAGGTTATTATTATTATTATTATACAAAACATCTAACTACGGTTATCTGCCGCCTTCAGTAGTGGAACTCCCTCTCATCATACTTCCAGGTAATATTCTCCCCCACAGTCCGGATCCGAGTCCCCATATCCACCAGTTCTTTACCATAACGGCGTAGTTCCACCACGTTCTTCGGGTTCATAGGTGGAAAAGTAACAGGAGGTGGGTCATACTGCGGGTAGTAAGGATTTGGATTATTCATTATATTCTGGAAGTGCCAGTCACTGGTCCACCATTCTTTCATTTGGCCCGAAAGAGGTTGAGGGTTAACAATTGGGTCTGGAATGGCAGGTTCCAGATTGATCAGAAGGGTTTCATCAGTGGGTCCAAGGTGATCACAGTTTGCCAGTTTTCTGTCGAGTTCCTCCCAGGGTGGCAATTCATGGGCTTGACCAGAGCTCTCTTCTACTTCTTTCCCTTTTCCTTTTGGATCCACCGTCTTTTTCACCCTTTGGGTAGCGGGTTTCTTCTTCCTCCCTCGTTTCCAATCTAGAAGCCTTCTTCTCTTTTTGGGCTTGGGTTTCTCCTGGGATTGAAACACCATGGGATCCTCAGTGTCAGCCTGATAACCGGACTGGGCTCCTGTAGTCTCCATATTAGTAGTAGGAATTGTGAAATTTCAGAGGGCTTCCGATAGTTCATTCATGCTGTTAGTCACACATAAGGAAACACAAAAGTCCAAATTAAATTTTAATCATTGCAAATTTAATTTTCACAGAATCATAAAATTGCAAATTAAAATTTAAGTATTTTTTTTCAAATACTTAATTGGCTTAACTCAGTGGCTCTGATACCACATTTTTCTGTCAAGGCCCCCGACCCGTTTACCTGGTCGAGAAGCCGCGGGACAGAAACCCATGGTATTGGTGTTTGAGTTGGCAGCGGAAAAATTTTAACAGAATCGTTAAACTGAAAACACCCAATTATTTTATTAAAAGTCTTGGGACAACCCCGTAATTTACAATAAAAGAATTTTACTAGGAAATCCTCTGATTACAAAAACATGTTTATTTATTTATTGAGCCACTTCATTCAAGCTGGAGTGCTACGTGGCACTTTCCCGTGTTCACAGTAAATCACCTGAAACATGTTTTAAAAAGATATGATCAGTGGGAAATACTGGCGAGTCATTCAATTTGTACAAAACAACACATTGTCATAATTTACAGTTTTAAGAGCGATTACAATTGTCCCTATCTTATAATTAGCTGGTCCAGTTGTCACTCGACCGGATCTATGACTGTGGTCATATCACTATTGGGTCCTGTTACCCAATAGTGACGTGTATCACTAATTAGGCTCGCCCACCTAAGAGTGATAAAACAGCAGTAATGTGAACAATACCCCACTTACTGCCAGTAATTAAAGATACGTAAAGACTTAATCCCTGTAATTATAACTGGAAAACATTTAGGGTTTTACAAAGTAACTTTGATAAAAACAGAATGACTCACATTGCAAGTTTAAACGGACAGGGTCTGCCTACTGATTAAGCCTGGTAACCTAGTTAAATAATGCAAACAAAACTAGGTTAGTAACTTAATACAACATTTACGATAATTTCACGAGACCGAAACCCTCACGACGAATGACAAAGTATAGCCCGTATTCAGACAGCACTTAAACATCCATCGGATCGGTTTTAATCGATCGGACATTGTATCGTAGCAGTGATCGAGTTATTACCCTATTATCGTAGCAGCGTTTCACTACTTTGGACGTGTATTTAGAGCAGATGATAGTGAATGAACACAGAAGAATGGCCATGCAACGTTCAATTTATAGCAGGTTTTTAGGTTTCTCGCGGCCCGCGTAAACTTGAAGGGGGATCTTTCGCGGCCCGCGAGGGCCACCCTAGCTATGGCTAGGGTTGCCATGTCATACCCTAGGCTTGCCACGTGTGTAACACGTGGCCCTGATGCTTATCCGGAGACTTCAGAGCTATCGCGCCCCGCAAAGACCTCACTTAATTCCTTCGCGGCCCGCGACCAAGCACTAAAACTTGATTTTCTTGATTTTTCATAAAAATTAGGGTTTTAGGGGTTCGGGTTTTCACTTACGGAGCGTTTTAGTACATTTTTGTGCAGGTCCTTACACCAACCGGCCGAACGAGCTGGGTTAGTATGTTTCCGTTGTTTGACACGTCATCGCACCGTCTCCGTTAACTCGAAACTTAGAAAATTTCACGAAACATCACTCACTGACCATCTGTCCGAATGGCCATCCGATCAGATGACCATTCGTCCAGATGATCTGATTACGATGACACTTGTTGTTTGTCTTATAGGACACTATGATCAAAACGTCGAAGACTTTAACAATTCACAAACACACACTGTTCGAATGGCCATCCGTTCGAATGGTCATCCTTCAGGATGACCATCCGTCCGGATGACCATCCGCTCAGGTAGTCTGTCAGACACTTTTACTCGATTTTAGCACTATACGACACTCTGTTCCCGACCGGGTCAGCTCTTAGAGGACTTATGCTCTGTTCCCCGCACGCAGGCTGATCCAGCGCTCCCTTCGATCCAATTTAGTAGTGTTTAGTTTAAGCACCCACTGTGAGTATACTCGATCCCTTTTTGTTTTTAAACACTTTTGGGATGCAACATGTATTCTATATCAAAAACACTTGACACTTGACACTTGAAACATTATTTGAAACATACTCTATCCGGATTAAACATGAAACTTGTGATACTTGAGACTTTTATGCTATGTGAAGGTTTATCCTTGTGTGTAGTTCCGCCTTAACAATTATAGCGCTATAGGAGTAACGTCCGCCCCTTTTGAGTCTTGGGGTATTGTTAGGATGAGACATATTAACCTCCCGTTATTGTCACACCCCGATATTTACACGTTTAACTGGTGGGCCCGGTGGGGGAGTATCGTGACGTGGTTGGCAACATTACAGTCAAACAACACAATATTTAAATGCACAGTGGAAGCAAATGAAAGATATGTTTCAACTTTAATAAATTGTAATATCAAGTATCACAACAGTCGAAAGATTATCCACAGGTGTATCACAATAAAATGGAAACAGTAGTTCAACAGACTTTAGGCATCTTAAGCTTGCGAGACTCTTATTGATGCTAAGGATAAATCCAGCCTATTACGAGTAGTACCTGCATTTAATCTTTTTGGGAAAATACGTCAGTTTACACTGGTAAATACAATTAACCGACTCATTTTAAAAATGATTAAAAATTGATTTGGATGCACATGGCACAAACATTTTATAACTTGGGATAATTATTTAAATATATAAACTTGTAAAAGAATTACATGTTCCTTATGCGTTCAGTAGCCCGGTTCGTGCCGGGTTACAGATCAATAGACACACCACATTATTTATTTTGGTACTGGCGGGTGTACGCCTACACCCCGTGCTTAGGTCGTGGCCATTTCGTAAAATGATGCCAAGGATATCCGGGACATGGTCATTAACCTCCCAAAGGCGTTAAGCAAACAAAACATATTTAAACGGGTCATCTCGATAATACTTAACCACCAATCGATTAAGGTCGAATGCCCGACCAAGCGGTATTTTATATACCGTACCTCAAGCCCATATAAGGGAAAATAAGTTAAAAGTATTTATCTTTGCAAGTATAATTCACAAACAGCAAATGCAAGTAGCTTTTACTGGTCCTCCTATTCTGGAACGAAGGTTTATAATAACCTATTAGAATCCTAACGGGTCTTTAATTAAGCCTAAACTTAGACCGGTTAGTTCTAAAGATACGGTTCGTACGCACGATTAAGCGAAGACCGGAATAGAATGTGATTTAGACCGGACAAGTTTGAAGACTTTCTTAATATGGGTATACTATACACATTCTGGATTTTGAGATAAAAACGATAAGGTTTGACCCGTTTCGGCTAATTTATGTAAACTAGTTACATAAACTGAACCGAACGCGAAAAAAGCGTAACGGGTAACCGTAAGAGCCATATACAGGTTTCCTAAGTTAATATGCCTCAAATATGTTGTGACATCAGTAAGATATCTTTTAGTATGCCCGAAACGAATTTAAACACCAACTATGCCCTGTAGGGGCATTTTGGTCATTTACAAAGTTATAAAAGAGTTTAAGAATTTACCTGAGTTACAGGTCTGATATAATCAGCAAAAACACTTAATTTACTAAGTTATAATAGTAGGGTAAAGTATATATGTGAAATTTATCAATTATAACCAAACTATGCACCGTAGGGGCATTTTGGTAATTTCACATAAGCCGAAAAGCTCAAAACTGAAGTCTGAGTTAAACAACCTTTGCTTACTGTTAAAATATTATAATTTACCTAAAATATCAGTAAGTATCAACCCTTGTATGTTTAAAATAGTTTTAGTACATACTATGCGTTAAAAACGCTTAAAAAGGCGATTAGAAGCCGTTTCCGGGTTCTATATAGAAAGCTGAAATTTTTATTATTCCAGAAAGCTTAAAATAATTTATTTATCATACAAAATCAGTTGCAAAAGGTTTGGGGTCAAAAAGATATGTAAAACTCATTTTATAGCCCAAAAGGGCAAAACCGACAATTACCGAATTAAGCTTATAACTCTAAGTTATGCTCAGCCTAAAATTAATTAAAAATCTTCAAAAATCCTAAAATAATATATTACATCAGTGGGTAAAGATTTTGATATCAAAAAGTAGGTTTAAGTAGGCTATATGCTAATTATGTCTTTTAATCGCTAAAGAAGCTTTCTAATTACGCTAATGAGCATAACTCTCAATCTACACCTCAAACTGATGTCAAATTTGGGGTGCAAGATTATAAATCAGTAACTAAGGTTTCTACTCTTTTATATTTTCAAAAATCACGTTTTATGGTGAAAAGGGCATAATAGTCAACATATGAGCAATTAACGGAATCATGCATATTAATCGGATAACTAATGAACCATGGTGTATAGTCACAGAGGGTTATACTAGCATGTAACCTAGTCCAATTAAAGCTCTAAGGCATTTCTAAAACATGCTTAAATGGGTCAGAACTGAAAGTCAAAGCAAAAGTCAAATTATGCGACTTTCGGTTCCGAACCGGGTCTCTACTGAAAATTGTCGGGTTGAACGTGTTTAGACATGTTCTTATATTAATTACCAAGTTATATTAATGATCAAATAGGTTGTATGGGTTCTACATTGCTAATTATGCATAAATTGGAAATTAAGCATTCTGTTGACTTTTTCTAATCAACTTTGACCCGACAAATGGTCTAGTTAAAATGGGAATCAGAGGGTGCCCTTTTAAGGGTTTATTGCCCACATAATTACCAACTTATAACTACTTTCAATTCGACTAATCACTTGACCATTAATGATTAATCGCGAAGTCAACCGTTAATTACGACGGTTTGACTTTTAAGCTAAAACTAAGCAAAAACTTAACTAAGAAAGGTTAAGCATACTTACTGAAGTCCTATGCACGATTAGTGATCACTTGAGTCTGCTTTGGAGCTCCAGAAATGATCAGAAATGCAGATGGAAGGTGTGGTTACTAAGTTGCAACACAAGGCCCTTTTATAGTGCTTTAATCACCTTAGATTATTGACAACAAGTGCTACAACTGGTAATGGATCGTCCACAGGTGTCCCTAAGTGCCTAGGACTGTTTAGGGGTCGCCCATATAGTGAAAATATCTAATTAAAGTCGGTTGGTGCGTGAAAATAGGCTGATGTCTAAAGTTTCTGCATCTGGGCATCGAAGGTGGCCCGCGTAAGAGTCTTGTTGGGGCTACGCGGCCCCGCTTGGGCCTTCTGTTCAGGATTAAACATTTTCAAGTTGTTGCATATTGTCCCTTGGCCTTTCAAAAGGTCAACCAAACTTATTTCTTGCATTATGGACCTTCCAAATTTACCTTTAAGGGCTTTAAGACTTATACCCCCTTTGTTAAGTCCTTGGTCACTTTGTTATTACCCGAAAAGTCATAATTTTCAACGTTGACGCTTTAACCCCTTGTATACGAATTTGATCATAATTTTCTCATACGATAACGAAACTTTATGAAATTTATATCATTCATTCTAGTGAACATAATTAATCATTACAAAGCTTCGGGTTTGCTAAAAGGTCACTCAGAGTTAAAACTTAAACATGTTGACACATTTAACCCCTTGTAGTTTGTAATCTCTCACTTTCTTTCATATTTAGCTTCGTATGATCCATGATTCATTCGTTTAAAGGTATGAGCATCATGTAGGGTTACTGTAAAGTATATTTATTCACTATTGACATTTTGAACCCGTATATTCACATACTTTCCATGTTTGTCAACTTTAGTCCCTCTAGAGTATTCTTTCATACGTTCAAGCTTATGACACGTGTCAATACATTATGGGACGTGAATTTTCGAGGTGTTACAGTTATTCTTTGGGAAAGCCACTTTATTGCGTTGGAAACTTGGGCTATCACTTGAACTGCGTTAGCTAGCATGGTGAAACTTAATATATGTCTTCATGTTGGATATGAGTTTTTAAACTATTATGCTACGTATTCAAACTTGTATGCTCACCAACATTTTTGTTGATTTTATTTTAATACATGTTGCAGGTTGATAGTAGCTGGGAATAAAGAAAACAAGCTAGGATGATGCTTAGAAACTCATCTTAGATAATTAGACAATTTTGAACAATATTTGAATCGTTATGTTATTTTGATACATTATGTCATATGTGAAATGTGGTTGACAAATTTTAGACTTATTTATGAAATTTTGATTAATCTATATCGAAACAATTTGTGTGTAGATTCTCTTGAGCAATCTGATTCGCTTAGTGTCGCGCCCCGATGTTTCCGCCATCGGTTGGGGTGTGACAATTATTGGCACGGAATGCACGAAAGTGTGGTAAAGGAACTCCAACAGTGTGATGTGTCACACCCCGACCGCGTAAAACAACAAAACGCGGCGGAAACGTCAGGGAGTGGAGCGACAGAATTATTGTTTCACAACCATGGCATTTAAAGTTTAGTTTTATTTATTATCTTGATTACATTGTCTTGGAAATTTAAAGAAAACACAACATAGGTTAAACTATTCTTGCTTCTTTTATGTCACCAAGGCCCGAGTCCGCCTAAGTGTATCCTGATCAACATCAAACATTTGCTCCTGAAACACATGTGAAAATAGGTACGTCAGCATAAAAATGCCTGTGAGATACGTAGGTTTTGTTAAAAGCAGGATTCATGACTAGTAAGTTAAAAGAAGTATTTAACAAAAAGTAGTCATGAACCTTATAAAAATGTTTTCTTTTTATAAATCATACGAAAAGCGATATGAAAATCAAATGATATAAAAGAAAGGTGTATGGTTAAATGAATAACCAAGTACAATGAGTTTGTATAAAATATGTCGTTTGTAAATCAATGTCTTGTGAAAATGTGTCGTTTGTATAAAATGTATCATGTCTTTGTCGAAATGATTTAGATAATGCTACGATATGTAATATCATAAAAGCACTTATATATAGGAAGTACCAGCGGCGTATCCACCATGCTTTTGTCATATTGCACACGCCTCGTTATTTAAATCACTTACCAAATAAACCACCAAAATGTGTTATTTAAACTAATGTCAAATGTTCATGTATAACAATGTTTAATGTTTCACTGTCATGTGTAAATCATGTCTTGTAAAGCAAATGTCAAGTAACAACAATGTCTTGTATGGTGAATAAAAAGTGTTTACTCAAACCACATGTATATGTCAATGTATAATCAAAAGTCATGTGAAACCAAATGTCATGTATGGTGAATAAAGAGTATTTACTCAACCCCATATGTAAAATGTACAAAAAAAAGTCTTTGAATAAATCTAAGTTTAAATCAAAAAGTTATGTTTTGCAAAACCAATGCTTTTATTGATACAAACATCTATGTAGTAATGTTTATCGCATACATTCAAGCCTTGAGACTGTCGGATAAACCCTCAACAAGTTAAAGGTTTATCAAAAATGTTTTCGGATTCTGTCATTCCCTACTTCCAAACAAACCTAGGAATCCAGGAACGGGAGTTGTCAGTTCCTATGGTACCACTACATACTACCGAGCGGCTTGATCAATGTTAATGAACGTATTTTAGTCCCGTTAAACATACCAAATGTAAGCATGTTATGTAAAAACCATGTACTAAGTAGGCTAAGTAAACATACAAAGTCGAAATGTTTATGAAATCAATGTGCTAGCATGCTCAGTAAACATACATAGCAGAAATGTAATGTAAATCAGTGTGTCCATATGCAGAGTAAACATATGAAACAAAGTGTCTATGAAATCAATGCGCTAGCATGCTCAGTCAACATACATAGCAAAACATAATTGAAATCATGTACTATATGTGTACTAGGTGAACATAGCAAGTATTTGTCATAAAAGCATGAAAAACACGAAAGTAACAAGTAGGCACATGTGTACCACCCCAAAATATTTGAAAGCGGTAAAAGAGGGGACTATGTACTCACTTGATATTGCTTAATAGTCTCGAAATAACAACCAAATAAAGCTCGTAGGATCACGAAATCAATCGGCACCTAATATAGGTAACTATGTTAATAAACCGAACCTAAATCGAGAGATAGGATAGAATGAAGTCTCATAAATCAAATGAGTATTGGAACTCATATGATATGGTTTAACGATGCCTACATTCTGAATCGGAACCTAACCTAAGTGCAAACGAGTAGCCTAACTAGTCCTATGACAAGTATTATATGCCTTAAGATGTTTAAGTATGTTGCACAATCAGTTTAAGTGACAAAATTTAGGTTACATATGCTTATAATGAAATTATGCGCAAAAAGGGCATTTTGGTCATTTTCCTAAGGCATATCAACTACCTATCACACAACTAATTAAACTAAGTGACCATAAGGTATAACCATCGGAAGGTTATTCCCTATACAACTATGGTCACAAAATATGTTTGGTCGGATCCTAATGATCGACCAAATGGGTCGGGTTCGAAAGTCTAAGCGGTTGTTTAGACCGCTTGACTTACGACCCTAAATAAGCACTAAACTAAAAGTGACGAGTTAAACATGTTTAACTAAGTTAGAAAACAAGTTTGATATCAAAACAAAGTGTTTTGATACCCGAGAATAGTTTCGTCGCAAAATGTGCATAATCGGCATTTTGACCGAAACTATGACTCGTCACTAAGCCTAATAATCATGGTAATCAGTAGGTATAGTCACAAGGGACTATAACCATCGTGATTACGCTCACGTTACAAAGTTCAAACGAACTTTGTCTTGACAAATTCATGGTCAAAGTAGAAAGTCAAACATTGTTTGACTTTCATGCTTGAAATACATAACCAAGCATGAAAGAAACTTACAAGAGGTCCAAGCTTGGAATAAGAACAAAGAAAACTGATGTTTGAAGCCTTCAACCAAGAGGGATAGCTTCAAGAGAGCAGATGTAGAAGGAAAAGATAAATGAGCAAGTTGGAAATGAAAAAATTGATGGGTATTTATAGATTTTCTTGATCCATTTGATCATTGACATGTTTTTTTGAGTAAATCAAAGCTTGATCTTGGCCATACACATGTTGCCCACATATTAGAATACTTAAAACAAGCTCCAGGTATTGAAAAACCATGTTAAAAACCAAGGAACAACAGCTGAAATCAAGAAAACTAGTTTCTGCCCAGCTCCAGCTGTCACGGGCCGTGAAGACAGAAGCTCTGGGCTTCACGCCCAGCAAGAGCTTTCAGACAGAAACTTTTGCAAATTGGCAGAACAGGCCCCTGAAGCTCAAAACTTGATTTTCGACGCGTTTAAGCCCCGTTAACCCAATTTCAAGGCTCTACAAGGATGTTAAAGTATAGGGGGCATGAAATATGCTTTAAAATATCATGGATGTCGGTTCATTTGGTCGTACGGCCTCGTTGTTCGGTTAATTACGACGAAACTTGAACGGACGTGAAAAACGATCTAAATTGCGCGACGAATGGTATTTTAGCATTCCAATCATTAAAATAAAATATTTTAATGATTACAAAAATTTTTGGATGTCCGGATATGTTCAGAACGTAAGATATGCGGGTAAATGCAAACTTATGCACTTTTTGACGCTTTTAGTCCCTGTTGATCAAATAAGCATATTTTCTCACACTGAACCCCTCAAGGCTTATTTCTAAGCTATGTAAAGGACATTTATGGTATGTTTAGCTTATGATCATGTTCCAGAATGTACGTTACTATACGAATCGGCAGACTTTTGTAGTTTGACGCAAATAGTCCCTGTAGTCGAATGAACTTGTTTTTGCCATACCAAACCCTTCAAAACTTATTTCTAAGTTATGTAAAGATTATTAAGGTATGTTAAGCTTATGTTGATATTCCGAAGTGTATGTCGCGTTAAACTGATTACGTTTACGCATCAGTTTGCGTATAACTTTCCAGAAAGTGATTTAGAGTTTAAAATTGAATAAAATTAAATCGTGCAAAATGTCAAACATAAATAAACAAATATTGGGATCAAATCACATTGTTTTATTGATAATTGAACTGTTTGGAGTTATACAATGTTACACAAGCACAGATGTCACATGATGAATGCAGAAGCACGCGCCTGTAAGCCTTCGGGCAAAAAATGAAATGATTCCTGTAACCGCAGCGTAGCCATTTCAGAGGTGTGGCGTCGACATCATCGGACCCTTCCCATGATCAAGCGGAAGCGCACAATACCTGCTCGTCGCCGTAGATTACTTTACCAAATGGGTGAAAACTAGATCCTTCACGGTAATCTCCGGCTATAATGTGACAAGATTCTTTTGGGAGCAGATCGTGTGCCGCTTCGGCCTTCCGTTGTACATCGTGAGTGACAACACTAAGCAGTTCGCTGAAATCCGTTCAAGCGATGGTGCGAAAACCTGAAAATCAACCAAGTCTTCTCTTTGGTCGCCTACCCTCAAGGGAACTGGCAAGTGGAACAAATAAATCGCCGGATCTTAGATGGAATCAAGAGAAGACTCAGAACCGAAGGAAAAGGTTGGGCGAAAGAGCTGCCGAACGTATTGTGGGCTCACCGAACCATGTATAAGACAAGCAACGGAGAAACACCGTTCAGTCTTACGTACCACACTGAGGCGGTAATACCAGCTGAAATAGGACTCTCAAATCAAAGAATAAAGAATTGGGAAGAAAACGAGCAGGAGCTTCTATCCAATCTCGATATGCTGGAAGAGCAACGCAACATGGCGGCGATAAAAGAAGTCCGGTACAAGAAAAAGATTGAAAAGTATTACAATGCGTGTGCTAAACTCTATAAATTCAAAATCAGAGACTACGTACTCCGAAGCAACAAAGGAAGCAGAGCCGAGCCATCAGGAAAACTAACCCCAAAGTGGGAAGGCCCGTACCGGGTCAAAGAGGCCAGTGAGAAAGGATTGTATGTGCTGGAAAAGATAGATGGCACTCCAGTCCCAAGAACGTGGAATGGAATTCATTTGAAAAAATGCTTGATGTGACGAAGCATTAGTCAGCGCACCAAAAGATCGTTTGTTTATTTCCATTACATTTATGTAAAACCGGGAGGGTAATGCCCCGGACGTATTTCAAATTTCCTTAAACGCCGAGAGGGTATACCTCGGCAAGTATGTTTATGTTGTTTATCAGTTCAATAAAACGATTAATACTTTGATTGGTGCGAAAATAATATGTTAATTCATAATAAAAAAGCTCAAACATTGATGTGCACGAACGGGCCACGACCCATGCCTCGCACCGATCGAGAAGTCTTAAATAGTTAAAAACAAAAATCTATTAAGCATAACGGTTTGATCCGAACCTAAAACAGAACTGCAATGCCTGATCAACATAGCAGAATGCAAAAATAATCCGGCAAAAAAAGCATAAAAATACGGCACGGATCAGACACAACAAGTGTCCAAATAGAATTACAAGTGTCTATTGAAAATCTGGCTCGAACGCTGGCTAAGATGAAGTATATAAACACTGCTTAGTAATTACATTAACGTATGAACGGCGCAAAAAAGTTAATTGTCAGCAACATAAAGTTGTACGATTACATGTCTGGAACATATAAAAAAACTGATAATAAAAAGCATGAACAATCTTCCTCAATCGTCTTCACGATCGGAAGCTGGCTCTTCTCCTGAATAACTTACAACGGTTTGTTCACCAGATCCGAAACCTTGTGAAGGACGGATATGTGGAAGTTGTCAAAGGCCGCAATAGCAGCTTCAAGAGCATCTTTAGCTCCCTCGTCATAACCGGGGACTTTGGTAACCAGTTTATCCGAAGCCTTCGCCACCTGGAAGCCCTGTTTGATTCCATCATTTACACCAACAGCGTTTACACAATTAACCAAATCAGCAACAACCTTCTTGAGCTTCGGACTTTGGTGCACCAACTTAACAACCCATGCAACACCTTCGGTCATAAACCATTGCTTGGTAAGGAGGAGCTTTGACACAAGACCGTACAGCTCGGTCACTTCATTATCGTAGCGATTCAGCACAACGGTCATATCAGCAACCGCGGCCTGATGTGATTCAACGGCCCTATCACGCGACCTCTCTAGCTCTGCCTTATCTAAAAACAAAAATGGGGGAAGAACAAACAAAAAAACATAAAGGTCTTAAAAAGCAATTCGAAACTTCCAAGGAAGCAGCAGAAGGAATAAAGGAGACACTTACCGTTTACAAGATGGAGATGATCGGCCAACAACTGGTCGTATGAAGTTTGCATCTCCTTGTGCTCCGAGTTGCTTCTCTCTTCAACCTCCAGCAATTTTTTCTCCATCTCTTCTAACTTCAGTTTTGAAGCTCCTAAGTCATGAACAGCTTTGTCCCGAGCCTCGAAGGCGGCCGCAGCCGAAGCCTAGGATGCTTTGTTTATCTCTTTCTTCTCCGAGACTTGTTTCTTCAAACGGTCTACTTGAGCTCAAAGCGAGGCAATCTCCTATTTAACCTTCGATCGAATGTTCTCTTCATTTTTCAAAGAAGCAACCTCTCTCTCATACCTTCGACAAGTGGACTCGGCTTCGACCTATCATTTGTATGTTTCCACCACCAAGGAGTTAGATTGAGCTTAATTCATCATCAAAGCGTTCCCCAGTTCCGGCCCACTCATCCTCTGATAGTAGAAATGCTTGGCAGGAGTACCGATATGAAATAAAGACATCTTGGCAGATAGAGCATCAATGATCCTGTGCTTATTCACCAACGACTAGTTCGGAACGTACTTCTCCAAAGCTTCCACTGAATCCACATCCATCGCATCACAAGAACCTAGCTACCGATAAACAAATACAGCTTCAGTCTCGTACCACAGAGGAGATGAAAAGGCGCTATCCCCCCATCTATCTGATGTGGGCTGGGCCTGGAAATATTGGAATCAACTCCAGTAGAAGGCTTACCCAACGGAGACGGCCCAGTCTTTTTGCCAGATGGGGGATCGAGCATGTTGGAATCAGGAACCAGACGTGTATCGGGACCGCCGAATGATAATGGCCTCGAATGAAGATTGAACGGACGATCCCTCGGGGTCTTACCGACATGAAGATGAATGGACAAATTATCAATATAGCTCCGGATGCAGAAAACTCCGTAGCACGATCCACTTCATCCTCCAGCACAATAACCTTTCCAACAGACTTGCCCTTCTTCGATCCCTTCGGGTTCAAATCAGATGTCGACGAAGGATTGTGAAGTCATTTCAAGTTTACCTACGGTTAATCACCAGCATCACCACCTTCACCAGCCGGATCTTCGTCTTCCACAGAAAAATGCACAGAGCCGTATAGAACGACCTTCGAACCCTCTTCATGAGAACCCTAAGCACCACTCGAACCAGTTGTTTTCCCTTTATCTCCGGCTGCTACCGAGACGGTATGGAGTGGGGAAACGTTGACCGCCTGCTCCGGGGGAGCCGAACTTGAACCACCCTGAACATTAACAGCAACAGGATTCCGGATCAGATACAAATTCTCATTAACTTGGTCCAGGTAAGGACGATCGCCTTCCTTGGTCTTGGTCGCTCGGATGTCTGACTCGCTGGAATCAAAGGACTTTAATCGCAAGGCGTATTTCAAACCCATAACTACACGAACAAATAAGTTGTTATATATAAAAAGGGCAGGAAGTACAAGAAAAAGAGAAAGCAACATCCTGATAAAGAATGTGACTAACCATCTCCGCCCCAACGAAGTGTTGGGTAATACTCAGGTTCGAACCAAATGGTGCTTATCCTCCCCATGACAAGGACGTGTTCCGGAAATTTTGTATACGACCGGCCTTCTTAATCAACAAATATATAAATTTTATTAAATTGAAAGTTTTCAGGAAGAGGTCCGGGTAGGCTCGACCTCCTCAGCCTGCAAGCCATCTCGGCCGGAACGCAGCAGTCATCTACCAAGAAAAAACGGTCTTTCCAATCTTTTAAGCTCGATGTAATCCACGAAAAACAAGTAGCGTTTTTATTCCGGACCTCGAAAGTATTCCAATCTCCGGTCCGGTTCAACCTGTAAAAAGCCCGGAACACATCTATATCCTGGTCCGACCCCAAGCCACGGCAACAAAGCTCAAATTGGCACACTTTGGCTAGGCCAAAAGGGTTCATTTGAGAAAGATGAACTTTATGAAACATCAGAACGTCAATCAAAAATCTAGTTAGAGGAATCCTGTAGTTACAATAATCGAACATCTTGGTTTAAACCCCTATCTTCCCCAGAACGAAGGGGTCGATGGCCTTATCATTTTCTGGTAGAATCGGATTAAGAGAGGATGGGATCGAGTACTATTCGATGAACCACTCTAAACCAGATTGATTCAAAACGTTGAAACACCCAGACATATTGCTTTTGTTAGCCATATTGAAGGTCGAGACAAACCTGCTAGAAATGGCGATTCAGAGAAGAAAGAATCCAGGGGGGAGAAGAGTGAAAAGTAAAAGGAAAATTTTACTTTTCTCTCTCCTTTTATAGGGAAAAATAACCGCCTCAATGTAACCAATGAGGAGCCGACACGTCGCATTAATGACGCATATCAAACGTCACCTCAGGGGGGTAAATTAAAATAACCGTCGGTTACCCAGCCAAGTGACCGCCAAAAAGGGAATTCAAAAGTCAAAAAGACCGCCCATACAAAAACCGGACCGTACCTAAAAAATAGTTCGTAACTTTATTAAATAAACGCCACGAACTAGGGGGACTTGATGAGGTTACATGCTAGGCACCGAACCGAACATCAAGTACCTCGGACCGACCACCCTCCACCAAAGACCGAACGCTAGTCACCGAAGGCAACGCCACCGGATCAAACCAAACAACCTGAACACGTATGGCCGGCATAGAGGATCATCCCTAACTCACCCGGGGCCCACAACTTTAACTGCCTGATAGTGACAGGTTCGGCCATAACTATATCGCCACGTCAGCATGCCCAAAAGGTATAAATACCTCACTTAAACTCCCAAAAGGGGTAATCATTACTTTCTCTCTCTAACTCTCCTCTCTCTCACTAACTTACTTCACATACTCCGATACTTATTCTCATGTCCGAGCTTGGTCAGAGAGAGATCCCCTCCCTGTGACGAGGCTAACAATGTGTTTTCTTTCTTGTTGTGATCTTTCAGGTTGCAGCTAAGACTTTCAGAGACTCTGTCACAACCAGCTCGGACCAACTGGTAATTAAGTCTTCAAATGGCAACAACTTATCACAATTATTCAAACGATACAATAAGGATTATCAACTTAATCATAGAAAATCAAATCCACATGAAAAGTAGAACGCTTACGCCCCTCTTGACTTCAAACGATACAATAAGGATTATCAATCCACATGAAAAGTAGAACGCTTACGCCCCTCATGACTCGTCAATTTTATGATTGTACACAACTCACGTGAGAGTGGGACCAAGGGTAACGTGTGTCAAGTGTCAACTTAACTCCATGGAGAGCCAAATATGTTTTCTACAAAAAAAAAAAAATTTTAAAATTTTCAAAAGTAATTCAGCAATTAATTCTTGTTATTAACTAGCAAAAAAATTAATTTTAAAATTTTCAAAAGTAATTCAGCAATTTATTCTTGTTATTAACTAGCAAAAATCCTCCGCACTACGTGGCGGAAAGTCAGTCGCTATCGATTCATTTTGTTTCGTGACGATCAATACGATAACTGGAAAAGAAAACCCCCAAAAAATAAGATCGTGCCATGACTAAGATGATATCGATACAAAAAAAAAACATATTACGTTTAGTAAGGTTCAACCTACGCTACAACGCAAGAAGAATGTTTGTTAAAATGATATAATTTTTTTTAAAAATAGCTTTGATTATAAAAACAAATTAGGGGAGGAGAAAACAAATTAGGGGAGGAGAGAAACATAAAAGTTAGAAAAAAATGAGGAATACCTAACGAAAAAATATTATTGTGAAAAGGTGATAAAGAAAAAATTAATAGGAGTTGTAACTTGTCGCAAACAAAACACTAGAACGACCAAAAATAACACATTTTACTCTACTTCTTTCCTAGTTTAACTCCTGTGTAATATACGGTTGTTCTCACAATAAATTATATTATTATTTTATAGTGTTAGAAAATGTTTATATAAAATTTTAAATAATATACACGGATGTTCTCACAATAAATTATATTATTATTTTACAGTGTTAAAAAATGTTTACATAGAATTTTAAATGAAAGAAATTTTCATTACAAATTTTGATTTTAATGTTAATGAGATAATTATACTTATTAAATCAAAATTGGTTTAAACTTATTTAGTTAAATCAAATTTGGTTTAAACTTATTATTAGTTACTGAATTTAAATTTACATACTATAAATTTTCAACATGTATATGTATTGGGGTGTTGTAAACAAGACTTAGGGGTATTTTTAAAAAAAAATATATTACACTTTTAGTCCAAAATTTATTTGATTTTTCATTTTTAACCTAAAAGTTTTCATCTTTTTCAATTTAATATTACATTTTTTTTGCTTTCAACTTTGGTCCATATAATTATCATATTTCGCAAATTTTTTGTTTAACTTTTCATTCTAAATTTTACGAGTTAACATGGTGCAACGTGCGTGTGTGGTTCAACGTTATTATGTTTCGTTTAACACTTCGTTATTTGCGAGTTAATACGACGCAACGTACGTGTATGGTTCAACGTTTTTACGTTGTTTTTTTCCTGTTTAACATAACAGGTTGGTCGCAATGAGCGGGTACTAAGTCAACTTAGTTATTATTTTCCATGTTTTACGTTACGATCTAATTTCTTCACATTAATACGTGTTGGTTGTTGGTTGTTGACGGTGGTGTGACATTGATAAAATTTGAAACAGTTTTACACCTCCACCGCAACGCGGTGGGGCTTAATACTAGTTTAAATTAAAATCGAAATGATTTCCTAGTATATACAATTTGCTAAAAAAGTTATAATTATTTGATAAGTTAAGAAAAGATATAAATATTATATTTGTTTTTAATCTTAATGACACACTTACGTATTTTAAATCAAACTTCGTAATAAGGAAATGATTAATTACAGAATTTGAATTTGAATTAGAGTTGAAACCATTTACTACTTCAAATTTTTAAATTTAATCCAATTGATCATTAAGAAAAAAATTAGTTATTATATTTGCTTTTTAATTTTAATGAGACTATTACCTTTTTAACATTAAATTTTCTTTCATAATTAAGGAAAGATTTAAATATATATCCAAGATTCAATGAGCAAACTTTAAATCATACGTTGTGATTAAACTCTTGTATTTTCTCTCCTAAACACAATAACAATAGATTAAAAGGTTTCCACGTGACACTTAATAGTTTAAGTGAACACGAAGTGGCTAAATTTTGTTTTTATTTATTATAATGTATAGATATGGATATAGATTCTCTAGCTGGTTTAAAAAATAGAAAAAATATCCTTATTGCTTAAGAGCATTCACAATGGAGTTCAGGGCCGTCTACGAAAATCCCAAAAAAATTTTGGCCCTGTTCGAGATAAAAAATTTGGGCCCTATTCGCAAATCTTCATATAACATAAACTCATCAATCATTCAATTATATAACTAAAAATTCGTAATACTACGATAATTGTTATGAAATAGATAAAACAAATTAACAAAAATAGTATAGCAAAAATGATCAAAGTATCGAACTTACTTGCTAAGCAAACAGTGTGGTTCTCTTAGCGTTTTTTGAAGCAAAGCTCTCGATCAACTCATTCTAATCCATAGTATCTAATATTTCACTTTCAATAGATATTGTTGCCAACCATTCAATCATTCATTATTCATAACAGTAAACTAGAAATCATTCAATCATTCATAACCGTTTAATCAATCTAATTATCTAAATAAACAACATTAAACATTTAAACTAGAAATCAGACTTGAAACAACAGTTACTGAATTCTGAAATCTGATTATCTGAATCTGAAAGTGAAATCTGTTGAACAGTAACATCATTAACCTGAATGTTATTTCAATGTTCGTTATTCGTTAATCACTTAATCTGAATGTTTTTCAATTTTCGACAAACAAATAAATAATCTGAATGTTATTTCAATTTCGACAAACAATAAATTAACAAACTTGGAACCTGCGGATGTAACATCAATCGACTTATCGACAAACAAAACTCAAAAGACAACAAACATAAAACATTCAAATACCTGGATCGCGATTCGCAGGGCAGGTGCAGCACTACAGCGGCGTTTGATGACTCTGAATCGCGATTCGCAGGTCTGCGACTGCGGATGTCCTGTCCGGTCCTTTGATCCATGACTTTGATCAGAATTCAGAAATCCTGCTGCAGCGTTTGAACTTTGATCGATGACTTTGGTCTTTGAATCTTTGATCAGAAATCCTCGCACAGTCGCACGCGACTTTTGATTTCCCTGCAGGTTTGGGCCTATAATCAGGTTTTGACAAAGTTTGGGGCCTGTAAAAAAATTAGGCTAATATATATAAAGAAAACATTAAAAAATTTGGGCCCTTTAATTATTTGGGCCCTGTTCTCAAGCACACTCTGAACACCCTTATAACCGGCCCTGATGGAGTTCCTATATTTATGTGAGTGGGATAATTATATTATAAGGAATGGTTGTAAGTGGTTTTGAGTGGAGGAGAGAAAAATATTACTGGTCATAGTAACACTGTTCACACCTTATAAATATTTTAATATTTTTGAACGTGGTTGTGAGTGGAAGAGAGGGAAAAGGTATAAAAAGTATTTATTTGAAAATGAGAGAAAAAATTATGATTTTTAGTGTAATTATATAAATAAAGAAAAAAAAATTCATTGTGAATGCTCTTAGCTGGTTAAAAAAAATGAAGCAAATTACCCCTTAACGGGATTCGAACCGAGTATAACTATAACTGCATTGTAGTATGGAGAGCAACCAACTAAGCTGCGCAAATTTCGTCAAATGTATGGCGCGATATTACCTATGGCCTACAAAGAGGTAGGCTAAACATACATGTTACTTGTGGTACACCTTTTTGAAAAATTCATATAAAAAACTATTATATTGCCCCTTGAAAATTTCATTATTTTTAAAATTACCTCGTTCGCTTCTTGTTCCATACGTTATATATTATAACTAGGTTTGTTGTCGTCACGCGTTGCGGTGAAACAGAGCAAATGATAATGTAGAAAAACGTTATTTGAAAATGAGGCATTTGTTTAGAAAGCTAAACCGTCAAAATTAGTTCTTTCGTGTCTTTAAGAGCTTTCCAAATCGCTGTAAACAATCAAACAAAATAACAAGTTTCTTTCGTGAGATGTACAACCCTTTGGAGGTCAATAAAAAGTTAACCCGGTCTTCCGCCATTAGAGTTAGGAGCATAACATAAAAAATTTACGCTTTAAAAGAATCTCAATTGGACATGTTGGCCCATTGCCACGCCACCAAGGCCTATGCATTCTTACTCGATTAGCGCTTGCAGATTCTACGACAAAGCCAAAACATCACTGATTTTGTTGCAGAATCAAATTATAATAATTCAAAAGATAGAATAGTGATTACAAACTTAACCATTAAAGATCAATTAACATATTTTACAAAGGGAGTACCCAATTAGTTATTTCATTGACTCAACTTTAACATTCAAGTCTCAAATTTAAAGCTAAACAAAATAAAAAAGAGACTCATAAAAACATGTAAAATAAAAAAACTTGCGCCCAGTGCGATCACATGAGAGGTTGGTCCGGCTGGTGTGATGTTTACTTTTATCCCATAAAAATATATTTAAAATTTTCAAAGGTAATCATAAATTGGGTGAGGATCAAATAGAAAGTTTATTTTGGCTAGGAAGGATAGAAAGCAATATGATTATGACATATGGCAAAATTTAAAATAAAGAGGGAGGGTATTTTAGTCAATCATATCATTTCTTCTTCCTTTTTCTCCCCCAATAACTTCAAAACCCACCATTTTCAAAACCCACCATCTTCAACCATTTCTTCACTTTCTATCTTAATAATCACTACATTATAGTGCGATTTTCATCAGCAATCAATGATTCAAACACCCAATCAACGTGTTCTTCAACTATTTTTTTTGAAGAAAATCCAGTTTAATTTCATTCAAAATCTTGTTTTTTTCAGTGATTTTGAAGATAATCACTCGATCCGTTCGATTCGATCGCTGATAAGTGTTTCTATCATTCAAAATTCGTCAATCGTTGAAGAAATCGGCTTCGATCCATGTAAGAAATTCTTTAATTTCATTTTTACGATCTGGGTTTTTGATTTAGTCATTGCATTTTACGATCTTGACGGGGGTCCGGGGGTAGCGCCCCTGATAGCAAGGTTCAAGGGGCAGCAACCCCTGGCGGGGTCCAAGGGGCAGAGCCCCTGGTTGGGCTCGAGCTTTAAGCCTTTGCTTTAATAAAAATGCATGAGAAATTTTAATTTTTTGTAAATTTGCCTCTGGAAAACTGCATTCGTAGACAGTTTTAAGCCATTGCGTTTTAGAACTGCATTCCTGGTTCAGACAATTCACAGACAAAATTATTGTCCTGGTTCAGTGCGTTTTAGAGAGAACACTTTCTTTGGTGTTTTTATGCCATTGCGTTTTAGAACTAAGACATTTTTATGTGTTTTCTGGCCATTGCGTTTTAGAAAAACACATTTTTGAAGTGTTTTTAGTCATTGCGTTTTAGGTAAAACACATTTTTTGGTGTTTTCAGTCCATTGCGTTTTAGAGATAACACTTTCTTTTGTTTTTTTAGGCCATTGCGTTTTTGAAATGAGACATTTTTAAGTGTTTTCTGGCCATTGCGTTTTATAAATAAGACATTTCTTTGTGTTTTTTGTGCATTGCGTTTTAGGTAAAACACATTTTTATGTGTTTTCAGTCCATTGCGTTTTAGAAAACAGACATTTTAAGTGTTTTCTAGCCATTGCGTTTTAGAAATAAGACATTTGTTTGCGTTTTTTATGCATTGCGTTTTAGGTAAAAACACATTTTTATGTGCTTTCAGTGCATTGCGTTTTAGAAAGTACACTTTCTTTTGTGTTTTAGGCTATTGCGTTTTAGAAATAAGACATTTCTTTGTGTTTTCTGGCCATTGCATTTTACAAATAAGACATTTCTTTGTGTTTTTTGTGCATTGTGTTTTAGAAAAATGTCATTTTTAGGGTTTTTTTTCCATTGCGTTTCGGAACTGGGTTTTCGAAAAAAAATTGAAAATATAGCAATAGTATACTCGTTTTAAAGATAAAAAACGCTCGTTTTTTTGGTGCAGTTTTTATAAAAAAATAATGTCGTATGAAAGAGTTATTAACGTTTAAAAAATGGGGGGGGGGGGGATTGGAGGAGAGAGAAACTATTGTTGTAGAGTGATTAGAATACCCTTACACAACCCACGCGCCTCTTTTTTTTATCTTCAATTTCACTCATTTAATCTTAGCCCTTGATTAAATATATTGATGGTCAAGATTACTTCCTAGATTTCCTTGCTAAATAAACTTACTATTATATCCTAACCTATCATAAGTTATCTATTATATTATTGTTTTTCTCTATTTTGTTTTTGTTTCTTTTCATTTAATTTATTAATCTTTTTTTCTATTTTTTTTTCTTCACATCTAGACTAAAACGGATGATGTCTTAATCGATGGACCCTTCATAAATAATCATAAACTTTCTAAAGACAAACTTCATCGATCATGCCATCCTCGGGTTATTGGATTTTATCACCCGCAACTATCGGCCTTTGGCCGTTGACACCCGCAACTAACACTTTGACACCCGACACCCCCAACTTGACTTTTTGTTTGCACTGGCACCACTCAGTTAAATATTCACTAACTTGGTTAGTTATTTGTCCGACGTGGCACATAGCTGATGAGTTGGAACCTGATTACATGGCGAATTCGTGGCACAACTAAGCAGCATCATCATCTCTCTCATGGAGTCTCTCTCCATTATCCTCACATCATCCCCAATTCCCCCAAATCAAAACCCTAAATTTCCAAATTTTAAAACCACAAATCAACCAACACCTCCCTCAAAACCCAATCTTTATCATTCCTTTTCACTGCTTTCCACTCCCCCTTTCATCATTAGCTTCCAAAGAAACACCCACACCCGCCAAAATCGATCTAGAATCAGTTGTTCTTCAGGTAACACATAGACGATACACACAGTAATCCTTACACGCACTCAAACCCTAAGCGTCTTCTCCAATCAATCTTTCAAATCATAATCGTATCTGCATCAAATTCCTGAAAATCATCATGTTATATGATCTATTTCAGATCACTTATAGATCAGTTTGTTGAGGAGAGAATAGAATGTTAACGTACCGGATGAATTGTCGATTTGAGAATCAGGTAGGTTAATGAAGTTAGTTAGGGCTTGTTTGTAGTGGTGAGGGAACGCTGTAGGAGTAGCGGTGGCGGTGTTGTAACGCTCGCCATTTCGCAGACATGATTGGTTGAGTTGAACGGTGGAGTGAAAGGTTGAAAGTTACGGTTTCCGGCGACGACAATGGTGGTGGCGGCGGTGGGAGAGACGCGGCGTTGTTGTTGCGAAGAAGGTATACGACGGGGGGTTTCGGGATTTTAGGGTGGGTTTTGCAAAATGTGGGTTTAACTTTTTTTATTTTCTAAATTAACAGGTAATTGGAACTCATTCACATTCCATGAGAGAGATAATGATGATGATGCCTACTTGTGCCATGAATTCGCCACGTAATCAGTCCAACGCATCAGCTATGTGCCACGTCGGACAAATAACTAACCAAGTTAGAGAATATTTAACTGAGTGGTGCCAGTGCAAACAAAAAGTCAAGTTGGGGGTGCCGGGTGTCAAAGTGTTAGTTGCGGGTGGCAACGGCCAAAGGCCGATAGTTGCGGGTGATAAAATCCAATAACCCTGCCATCCTCAGAACGTAAGTTCAATTTCTCGTTCGCCACCACCCATATTTAACACGTGAATATGCTATGTACGTGTATATATGTTAAGATATACGGGAAAATTCTATGTCATATATTAATTCTCATTATCCATCAACATAAAACATCACATTTTGAAAATACCTATAACACGAAGAATGTGTCTAACGTACGTGCACATTGTTATCACAAATAACAAAGGATATTACATAAAAAAAACACGATAATGATCTAATGCAGTACATGATCCACAATCTTTGTTCTTGAATCTCCGTTGTTTCATTTTCTAGATAGAATAAAAAAGTATTTATGTTATCTCAATTCAGATTCTTTGGATCGCTCAAAACTTAGAAGGGTAACATACTAACATGTATATAAAAAAACTAGCATATAACCCCGTGTATTACACGGGCTGAATAAATGATTTATATACTAAATAATAAAACAATATATCTTTAAAAACTTTTTTTATTGCACGGGTTAAATAAATGTAACTTTATATATTAAATAATAAAAAGTTATATCTATAAGAACCATATTGTACGGGTTGAATAAATGTAATTTTATATACCAAATAATAAAAAAAGTTATATCTTTAAAACCATGTGTATTATGTCACACCCCAACCGATGGCGGAAACATCGGGGCGCGGCACAAAGCGAAACAGATTGTCCAGGAGAAATCCATAACAACTAACATTACCAAATATTTTAACGTTACGTCCCATACAATAACATATCAAGCAAAATAGTTATTACAGACATAGTATCTCAAAGACAAATAAATTGTTCTGACAACTCAGAATTTAAATGTGACGTTTCTAGACCTCCTAACTTGATTCCATAACATCCAGCAAATAAAGCAAGCATCCTAAACACCTGTCACTTACGTTAAAATAAAGTCAATACACATAGTGTAAAGGTGAGCATACAAGTTTAATAGTATAATAGTAGCGAAAGCGATTTACGCAAAACCAGCATGTAACACGTAGTAAAGTGAAGCAAGTAAGCTATCGACAATGAAATATGCACAGACGTGATTGCGAGTTGTAGAATGCGCAACACATATCACCACTGTGACACGTGAAGAAATACCCTTAACAACCCCTGTCCATGACAGGTGCTGAGTCCAAACTATAGTACTATCGTTGCTAAGGTGTCAGGCAACAATCACTATGTAAACATAACATACCAGCATTCATCGAATAACACGTATAACATGCGAGAGCGGTTAGCGTATAAAATGTGTTTACGTTGTGTGATCGATGTGATTTGATGTAGGTAACGTATGTAACACCCAAAAGTGCGTAAAGCAAAAAGGGATCGAGTATACTCACAGTTCGTGTTTAATAAATAAACACAAGCTTGGATTGAAGGGAGCGCTGGAGAGTTAGCCTTATCAGATAACGATAGTGTAAGCGTTGAACAGTGCGTTAAACAGTGCATATGAGTGAAATGGGGGACGGATAGTGATCCGATCGGATGACCGTCCGGACGGATAACCCCGTTCAATCCGAATCAGCTGTTCATGGCGGTGTTTCATGTTCAACTCGTGAATCGGTTGTCTCTCTCATAGAAATCCGTTCTCGAACCGGCACTTCACTAGAGAATGAATAGAAGGCCTGAACAAGCTCAGATTCTTATCGGTTTCGAGTAATAGTGAAGAAGGTTTGGAGAAAAGTGGAAATCAGTTGGAAAATGTTTAGATTTAGGTGAAATCAGTGTTTAAACATTGTAGAAATCCTCTAGATCTTAGTTATTCTTTGTGGGATGAGATCATACTCTGGTGTTCTTATGAACCCGTGATGACGTCACTCGAAAACAGCCCAAATCAGGTGGATTTCATGGTTAAAAGTTGTGATTTGTTGGTGAAATCGATGGAGAAGTGTGTGTAGATGATAGAAGTACAAGATTTGGAGTAGAAACTTACAAGAATCGCGAGGAATAGAGAGAAAAGTGGCCTGAGAGTGTGTGGGTCGGAGGAGAGCTGTCACATCATGAACAGTGATGTGAAAGGTGGGATATTTATAGGGGGAAAGGAAGAAAGGCGGTGCAAAGTGTGACGGATTGGAGGGCCTTCCGATCGGATGGCCATCCGATCGGATGGTCATTTGGGCGGATGACCATTCGATCGAATGGTCCTTCGATCGGATGGCTCGAGTGTGTTGGCTTCCGACTTTTCGATAGTTTTAAACAATAGTTACACAAATAACATAACTAACATACAACAACATAAGTAACCTTGCATTTCCAGTTCGCGATGAGATTGCGTTACGATAGAGTTGCGATTGCGTTTGCGAATAATCATCTCAAAACAAATATAAATATACACAAGTAACACATAATAGCACACACACTTAAAACAATATCCATAAATGCGATTCAAGTTGCGATGCGGTAGCGATGTGATAACGTCTAGTAGATTAGCATTTAATTGAGTTTATCGCATTGTTACTTCACATAATATAACTAAAATAGCGTAAACTAAAGTTTCGATTATCGAGGTTCGAGAGTACAAGCAATGATTAAGCAAGGAATGACAGATCTGATTAACAATCTTTTCTTCCTTTGACTTTGACTTCAAAAAGTCGGGTTGTTATAGCCTCCCCTACTTTAGGGAATTTCGTCACGAAATTAAGGCGCATGCGTAACAAAAAGCAGTGGATACTTAGCCGTCATGTCACTTTCGAGCTCCCAGGTGAACTCAGCGCCGCGTTTGCCTTCCCAATGAACCTTCACTATGGGAATGCGTGAGCGTCAGAGCTTCTTGGTTTCTCGATCCATGATCTCGACTGGCTTTTTGTAACAACTCTCATTAAAAAGTACTATTTATTATTTTAATTATCCAATAGGAAACCCTAATTGAGAAACCCAAGTGATTCTGAACAAACCCTAAAATTTTCAGAACAATCGGAATTAGAATCAGGGCCCCTAAAACTCAGGGGGGGTAAACACTAGTTGATATTATCTTAACAGTTTTACGTGGAAATTTAATTTGAACGAATTGTCGACTCACCTGAGCTAGTTGGACACGTGCCTACCCTACTCTAAAATGTCACCTCTCGCGACACGCGAAAGGAACAGGAAGACCTGTCGCGACACGCGATAGGTACCATTTTTCAGATATAAATAGGGGTGTCTGGGACTTATTTTGGGCACTGAAACGACGTAAAACTTCAAAATATACACTGAGTTATGCTCTGTTTACCACAATTAACACACACGGATCATTAATCGACGCCGCAATCAGGGTATTAACTCGATCGCTATTACGATTCATTGTCCGATCAATCAATATATCCAATGGATGTTTAAGTGCTGCCCACATTAGGGTTATCCTTTGTCATTCGTCGTGATTCCGACAGGATGTTTGAGTACCACCTGAACTCGAGGAATACTCTGTCATTCGTTGTGAATCCGATGGATATTTAAGTGATTGCACTTTGTCATTCGTTGTGAGGGTTTGATCTCGTGAGTTATCGTAAATGTTGTATTGGTTACTAACCCAGTTTTGTGTGCATTGTTATTAAATTAGGTTAAAAAGGCTAAATCAGTAGGCTAGGCTCTGCTCAAATTAAATCTGCAATGTGAGTCATTCTCTTTTTATCAACTATTTTACAATACCTCAAATTATTTTCAAAAGTTATAATTACAGGGAATAAGTCATGGATATCTTGAATAACTGGCTAGTGGGGTATTGTGCACATTACTAATTTTCTCCCAGTTAGGTTCATTGACCTACTAGGGATAATCATCACTATTTAGGTTCATTGATCTAATAGTGGTATGACCATCGTCACCATTGTGACACAGCGCCAAATAAAAATAAGATAGAAGCCATTGTAATCGCTCTTATGCTGTAATTAATAACTATGCATTATTTTATGTAAATAGAATGATTCACTCAGTATTTCCCGCTGACAAAATCTTTTTCAAACATGTTTCAGGTGATCTGTTATGATCCAGGAAAAGTGTCGTGAAGCACTACAGGCTTAAGAAAGTGGCTCAGGATAAAATAAAGAAACATGTTTTGTAAAATAAAAGATTTCTCTGTGAAATCTCAAGATTGTAAATTACCGGGTTTTATCCCGAGTTGTGAAATAAAATAATCAGAAAATATTCAGTTTTAAAAAGATCCTGATGATAAACTTCCGCTGTTAAACTCAATTAATTAAATACCACGGGATTTCTGTCCCGCGGCTCCTGAAACGGGTCAAACCGGGTCGGGGGCCGTGACAGAAAAAGGTGGTATCAGAGCCACTTATCGAGCCACTGATTTAAGCCAATTAAGTATTTAGAAATACTTAATAATTTTTATTAATTGCTATTTTGTGATTATGTGTTTTATTATCTGACTAATTTTGAACAGTATGGGCAGATCTTTATATGTTAGCTACTATAGCAGTAAATATAAATCTTTAAATATTTTGAGTCAAAGTTTAGCACCTTTATTTATTTACAGTTTAGAAACCTTATTCAGTAAATAAATAAATTTATAAATAAAACCTAGTATGTTTTCATATTCGATTGTTTCATATTTACCCAATATGAAATAATATTTAAAGGTTTTCTATGAAATTTGATATAATTTTTAAATTTAGTAATTGTGTGTATTTTGCATAAACAGCATGAGTGACTTGTCTGACGCGCTTCAGCATTTAAATCTCTATCCAGTAAGAATAGAGGTTTCCAGAGATTTCAATAGGTATATACCAGACATAGAAGAACCTATAGAATTCAACGCTTTACCTCTCGAGAAACCCAAGCCTAAGAAAATGGAAATTGGGGAAAGCTCTAGACAAATTGAGGAGTTACCATCTCAGGAAGAGCTAGATTTTATAATGGCAAGCTATAATACTATTAAGCCTGTTAATGAAAATATTTTTATTCACTCTCTTGAAACACAACTACCAATGAACTTAGAACCAGCTATTTCAAACCCTTCAATCCACTCGCAAATAGACGAATGGTTGACTAATGAAATACAACTCCAAAACAATCCCTATAAGCTTTTTCCTCAGTTCAATCCAGAACCTTTACCAAATTCACCAATGATTAACGAGAATATGGCTGAACTCCGCCACTTTGGTGAAGAACTAATGGATACTGGGAATAGGATCCAAGAGATTGGGGGACAGATCTCCTGGAAATACGATGAGAGGGAACGCCGTTACTAGAATATCATCTGACAAAGGATAGGGAATTTATGGAACTGTGGTGGTGTAATAGTAATAGTAAAATCAATATTTGTAAAATAAATAATAAAACGGTTGTATATAGAAACATGTTATAATCTATAAAACAAATAAAATTTTAGAAAATTTACAAATTTTGTTTGTATATTCGTTTATGTGATTATGTGCAATTAATTGTGACATTGGATTATTTCTTTTGTACTAATTATTTATAAATTAGATATCAAATTGAAAACGCTAATAATGAACCAGTTAATGAGGTTAATCAATCTGAGCAACAACCGGGGGATCAATATATGACTAGGCAGGATATAGAAAATATAGTTGCTCAAGGGATAGCCAATGCTATTCCAGCAATAGTTACTCAAGGGATAGCCAACGTTATTCCATCAATCGTTGCTGCTATTAAAAATCCAATTGAACCGCAACAAATCATTCTTAGCAAACGTATTTCTGAAGATAACTTCAGTAATAGCGTAAATGGAGGCGGTAATCATGTTAATCATGATAATGAACCACGGCAAGCTCCTCCTCCTAAGAAAATGAAAGCTGCAATGCCTGGCTGCACTTACAAAGAATTTCTTGCTTGTAAACCCACTGAGTTTGCAGGCAATGAAGGAGAAACTGCGGCACTGCGTTGGTTAGAGAAAACCGAGGCAGTAATTGCCATAAGTAAATGTGCTCAGGATGATCAGTTCATGTTTGCGTCAAACCTTTTCAAAGAAGGAGCACTAGAATGCTGGAATACGGTGTCACAAGCAAAAGGAAGAAGGATGGCGTATGCTATGAACTGGGAAGAATTTAAGAGCTTTGTAGAAAGAAAATTCTGTCCCGAGTATGAAAAGGAACAAATGACAAATAAGTTTCTAACTCACCGGATGGTGGATGTAGATTGTCGAGGGTATACTACGACATTCTTTGAGTATGCTCGAGTTGTACCAACCCTGGCTTCGCCAGAGCCGGTACTTATTTCTCGTTATATTTGGGGATTGATTTCCGAAATCCGTAATATCGTCAAGGCTACGAAACCTTGCACGATTGATGATGCGGTGGATTTAGCCAATACTCTGACTGACGAACTAGTACAGACAAGAGAAGAAAATAGAAGGAAGGAAATAGCCCAAAAGATTACCCAAGAATTATGTCCGGGTAACCATAACAATTTCAAGAAAAGAGGAAATGGGCAATCTTCTACTAGTCCATTTTGCAATTTTTTGCAAAAGGAAGCATTTTGGAAGATGCAAAGGATATTGCAATTTTTGCAAAATTCCGGGGCATCAAGAAGAAGACTGCAGGAGGAAGAAATTTTCAGTCTGCTACAACTGTGGAGAAGCTGGACATCTTAGGCCAGATTGTCCAAAACTGAACAAACCATCTGACAATAAAGCCAAACCTGCAAAAGGAGCAAAAAGGAATGTAAGATCCTTCCAACTGACTGCTAAAGAAGCAGAACTCATTCCAGATGTGATAGCCGGTACGTTCTTAGTTCACAACGTTTACACAAAAGTATTATTTAACTCTGGTGCAAACCAAAGTTTTATAAATACTTCATTTTGCCAAACTCTTAACTTACCTTTAAGCAGCATTAGGCAAATTTCTACAGTAGAAACGGCAAATATGAATTCAGTTAAAATAAATAAGGTTCTACAAAACATAGAAATAAAACTTTTAAGTCATAAAATTTTCTACAACCCTATTATCTATGAAATTAGTTGAATTCAATGTTGTGTTAGGAATGGATTGGTTAGTAAACAACCATGCTCGAATTATCTGTGATAAGAATTCCATAGAAATTTGTGTATCCACTGGAGAAGTAATAATGATTACAGGAGATAAGCCATGTAAAACCCATAAAGTTCATATTAATAATGAAAGTTGCTAAATTATGAACGAAAGCAAGGAATAGTATATATGATTTCAGTAATCATTAATACTAAAGATAAAGAACTTAAGGAAATTTCTGTAGTTTCAGAATACCCAGATGTATTCCCAGAAGAGTTACCAGGGTTACCACTAGATAGAGAGATAGAATTTAGAATTCATCTAATTCCAGGAATTATATCGATAAGCCAAGGCACCTTATCGGTTAGCACCCACAGAAATATTAAAACTGAAAAAGCAATTAGCTTATTAAGTAAAGGTTTCATACAACCTAGTTTATCCCCGTATGGGGCATCAGTGTTGTTTATTAAGAAAAATGATGGTTTGATTGATTAAATAAGGTTACAATCAAGAATCGATACCCATTACCTAGAATTGATGATCTATTCGATCAATTCCAGGGAAATAGATATTTTTCTAAGATCGACTTATGTTCCGGATATCATCAATTGAAAGTACAAGAAGAAGACATACCTAAAACTGTTTTTAGAATTAGGTATGGTCATTACGAGTTTTCAATTATGCTCTTCGGATTAACGAATGCACCTGCATCATTTATGGACATGATGAATAGGATCTGTAAATCATAGTTGGATAAATTTGTAATTGTCTTCATCGACGATATACTTATTTATTCCATAAGTCAGGAAGAACATTGTCAGCACTTGCATGCACTCTTAACTTTGTTAAGAAAAGAGAAGCTTTACGTCAAATTCTTGAAGTGTGAATTTTGGTTGCCATAAATGCAATTTCTAGCTCATAAGGTGAATCATGAAGGTATTCACATAGATCCTGCTAAGATAGTAACAATTACCAAATGGAAGATTCCGCAATCCGCAATGGAAATTAGGAGTTTTGTAAGTTTAGCCGGATACTATAGACGGTTTATTTAACTAAGCTAACCTGTAAAACAGTTAAGTTTGAATGAGGATTTAAACAAGAAGAAGCCTTTAGGATCTTAAAAGTATAAATTAACAAATGCCCCAATCCTAGCCTTACCAGAAGGAACAGAAGATTTTAAAGTATACGGTGATGCTTCAAAGCTAGGATTTGGAGGTGTGTTAATGCAACGCAAAAAGGTAATTGCGTATGCATCAAGACAATTGAAAAATGCACGAAGAAAACTATACCACACATGACTTAGAATTAGGAGCCATAATTTTGCCCTTACGATTTGGAAACATTATCTGTATGGAAGTAAGTTTACTATCTATACGGATCATAAGAAATTAAGATATATATTTGGGCAAAAAGAATTAAACATGAGGCAAAAGAGAGATGAATGAAAATCCTAAGTGACTACGACTATGATATTCAGTATCACGAAGAAAAGGTTAAAAGACGTCTAGAGATCGCCAGAAAAGTTCTACAGATAATAGACGAAAGCCGTTGGAGTTTCAAGTTGGAAACAAAATGCTATTGAAAGTATCTCCTTAGAAAGGAGTTGTTAAATTCGGTAAGAAAGGAAAGCTAAGTCCAAGGTACGTAGGACCATTTTCAGTGATCCAACGTATAGGACTAGTTGCTTATCGTTTACAACTACCAAGAGAGTTAGCTGGAGTACATGATGTATTTCATGTATCCAATCTCAAGAAATATTTATCAGACAAATCTTTGGTAGTACCTCTCCAAGATATAGATGTAAACGAAAAGTTAAAGTTTGTGGAGAAACTTCTTCAGATAGAAGATAGAAAGATCAAATTTCTCAAAACACAAATGATTAGTGTTAATTCAAGTAAAATGGGATTCAAAGATAGGACCCTAATATACTTGGGAACTGGAATTAGAAAAGAAGCGAAAGTATCCTCAATTATTCCAGTAAATCTCGAGGACGAGATTTTTATTAAGGTAGGGAGAATGTAACAAATCTCATTAAAATGTACTATTTATTATTTTAATTATCCAATAGGAAACCCTAATTGAGAAACCCAAGTGATTCTGAACAAACCCTAAAATTTTCAGAACAATCGGAATTAGAATCAGGGCCCCTAAAACTCAGGGGGGGTAAACCCTAGTTGATATTATCTTAACAGTTTTACGTGGAAATTTAATTTGAACGAATTGTCGACTCACCTGAGCTAGTTGGACACGTGCCTACCCTACTCTAAAATGTCACATCTCGCGACACGCGAAAGGAACAGGAAGACCTGTCGCGACACGCGACAGGTACCATTTTTCAGATATAAATAGGGGTGTCTGGGACTTGATTTTGGGCACTGAAACGACGTAAAACTTCGAAATATACACTGAGTTATGCTCTGTTTACCACAATTAACACACACGGATCATTAATCGACGCCGCAATCAGGGTATTAACTCGATCGCTATTACGATTCATTGTCCGATCGATCAATATATCCAATGGATGTTTAAGTGCTGCCCACATTAGGGTTATCCTTTGTCATTCGTCGTGATTCCGACAGGATGTTTGAGTACCACCTGAACTCGGGGAATACTCTGTCATTCGTTGTGAATCTGATGGATATTTAAGTGATTGCACTTCGTCATTCGTTGTGAGGGTTTGATCTCGTGAGTTATCGTAAATGTTGTATTGGTTACTAACCCAGTTTTGTGTGCATTGTTATTAAATTAGGTTAAAAAGGCTAAATCAGTAGGCTAGGCTCTGCTCAAATTAAATCTGCAATGTGAGTCATTCTCTTTTTATCAACTATTTTACAATACCTCAAATTATTTTCAAAAGTTATAATTACAGGGACTAAGTCATGGATATCTTGAATCACTGGCTAATGGGGTATTGTGCACATTACTAATTTTCTCCCAGTTAGGTTCATTGACCTACTAGGGATAATCATCACTATTTAGGTTCATTGATCTAATAGTGGTATGACCATCGTCACCATTGTGACACAGCGCCAAATAAAAATAAGATAGAAGTCATTGTAATCGCTCTTATGCTGTAATTAATAACTATGCATTATTTTATGTAAATAGAATGATTCACTCAGTATTTCCCGCTGACAAAATCTTTTTCAAACATGTTTCACGTGATCTGTTATGATCCAGGAAAAGTGTCGTGAAGCACTACAGGCTTAAGAAAGTAGCTCAGGATAAAATAAAGAAACATGTTTTGTAAAATAAAAGATTTCTCCGTGAAATCTCAAGATTGTAAATTACCGGGTTTTATCCCGAGTTGTGAAATAAAATAATCGGGAAATATTCAGTTTTAAAAAGATCCTGATGATAAACTTCCGCTGTTAAACTCAATTAATTAAATACCACGGGATTTCTGTCCCGCGGCTCCTGAAACGGGTCAAACCGGGTCGGGGGCCGTGACACTTTTCCACGAAGTGTAATGTTTCGTCCACTTGTAGATCCTCAAGTGGTACTTGTAAATTCTGCTCTGCTAGGCACTTTCTAAGGTTCGAGACGTGGAAAGTCGGATGGACGTTGCTGAGTTCCTCCGGTAGTTCGAGCCTGTAGGCCACTTTGCCAATTCTTTCTAGAATCTTAAAGGGTCCAACATATCGAGGCGCGAGCTTTCCTTTCTTGCCGAATCTGATCACCCCCTTCCAAGGTGAAACCTTTAGGAGTACATGATCGCCAACTTCAAATTCAAGAGGCATGCAACGTCTATCGGCATAACTCTTTTGACGACTCCGAGCTTTCAAGAGATTATCTCGGATTTGGAGGATCTTGTCAGTTGTTTCTTGCAATAACTCAGGACTGGTAATTTGCGCATCTCCGATCTCGTTCCATACAATAGGCGATCGACATTTTCTTCCATGTAATGCCTCAAATGGTGCCATTTGAATGCTAGAGTGATAACTGTTGTTGTACGAGAACTCGACTAAAGGTAAATGCGAATCCCAATTACCACCGAAATCTATAACACACGAGCGAAGCATATCTTCAAGGGTACAAATCGTGTGTTCAGTCTGACCGTCGGTCTGGGGATGGAAAGCAGTACTAAGATTGAGAGTAGTACCGAGAGAAGATTGAAACGTTTCCCAAAGACATGAGGTAAACCGACCATCGCGGTCAGAGATGATATCACGAGGTGTCCCATGTTGATAAATTACTTCGTCAGTATAGATTCGTGCTAATCGTTCCACCTTAAAGTCTTCTATTATTGGCAGAAAATGAGCAGATTTAGTAAGACGATCAACGATAACCCAGATGCTATCGTGACCTGATGGCATGCGGGGAAGTTTCGTAACGAAGTCCATAGCTATACTCTCCCATTTCAACATAGGGATCTCGGGTTTCACGAGTAAGCCAGAGGGCCTTTGTTGCTCAGCCTTGACTTTCGAACAAGTTAGGCACTTCGAAACATAGATAGCGATATCCTTTTTCATTCCAGGCCGCCAATACCGAAGACGAAGGTCATGGTACATCTTGTCAGCACCGGGATGAATGGAATATCGAGACTTGTGGGCTTCAGTCAACAATATCTCCCGAAGGTTATTGTGACTTGGAATCCAGATGCGATCGAGATAGTAAAGGATACCGTTTGATTTGCTTTCCAATTGGATTTCGGAACCAAGAATTCGTTCTTCCTTCAATGTGCGCTCGGTGAAACTGGCTTGTTGAGCATCACGAATTAGAGCTTCGAGGTCGTGTTGGGCTTGAACATTACGAACGCTATGCAAATAGCTTCATTGGCTTAGAGCGTCGGCAACGACATTTGCTTTGCCTAGGTGATAACGAATCTCACAGTCATAATCGTTGAGAAGTTCAACTCATCGGTGTTGGCGCATATTTGGCTCCTTCTGGTTCAAGATGTGTTGTAGGCTCTTATGGTCGGTGAAGACCATACACTTAGTACCATAAAGGTAGTGTCGCCAAATCTTTAACGCAAAAACAACTGCACCAAGCTCGAGATCGTGGGTTGTATAGTTCTTCTCGTGGATCTTGAGTTGTCGAGAAGCGTAAGCGATAATCTTGTCTCGTTGCATGAGGACGCAATCGAGAATAAGGTTAGAGGCGTCGCAATAGACTACGAAGTCATCGTTTCCGTCGGGTAACGTGAGCACAAGAGCATTGCAGAGCATATGCTTGAGAGTTTGAAAGGCAGTCTCTTATTCAGTTCCCCAAACAAAAGGCTTGTCTTTATGCGTAAGAGAGGTAAGCGCAACAACGATTTTAGAGAATCCTTCGATAAATCGGCGGTAATAGCCCGCCAGTTCGAGGAAAGAACGGACTACGGATGGGTTCTTTGGTGTAATCCAACTCTTCACAGCTTCAATCTTTGCGGGGTCGACGTGAATACCTTGACTATTGAGAATGTGACCGAGGAATTGAACCTCCTCAAGCCAAAATTCACACTTGGAGAACTAGGCGTAGAGTCGATTCCTTTAGAGTAATAAAAGAACCAAACGTAGATGTTGTGCGTGTTCGGCTTCCGACTTTGAATAGATCAGGATATCATCGATAAACACGATGACGAAGCGGTCGAGAAAGGGTTTACACACGCGATTCATCAGATCCACGAAAACAGCGGGCGTATTGGTTAGACCAAAGGGCATAACAACAAATTCATAGTGGCCGTAGCGAGTTTGAAAAACGGTTTTGGGTATATCTTCCTCCTGAATTCGTAACTGATGGTAACCTGAGCGTAAATCGATCTTCGAGAAACACGTAGCACCTTGTGGTTGATCAAACAAATCATCGATTTGGGGCAAGGGATAGCGATTCTTGATGGTAAGCTTATTCAGTTCCCTGTAGTCGATGCACATCCGGAACGATCTGTCTTTCTTTTTGACGAAAAGGACATGTGCGCCCCAAGGAGAGGTGCTAGGGCGAATGAAGCCTTTATCAAGCAATTCCTGGAGTTGGCTCGAGAGTTCACGCATTTCAGACGGAGCGAGTCGATAGGGAGCTTTAGCAAGAGGATTAGCTCCAGGAATGAGGTCGATTCGAAAATCAATATCACGATTCGGGGGTAAACCGGGTAAGTCGTCAGGAAAGACTTGAGGAAAATCACGAACCACATGCACCTTATCCATTGCCTTCTTTTCCTTTTCCTCCGCTACTACGATGTGGGCCAAGAAAGCTTTGTATTCCTTTCGGAGATACTTGCTCGCTTGTACGCACGACATGAGTTTAAGATCCTTCAAGGGTGTTTCGCCATGGACACACAATTGATCACTGTTAGCGAGAAAGAAACGAATCATTTTATCGAAGCAAACGACTTCAGCACGATTTTCGCGAAGAAAATCCATGCCTACTGTGATGTCAAAACTACTAAGCTGCATTGGAATAAGATCAATCGGGAAGACGTGATTGTTGAGCTCAAGAGTACAATCACGTAGAACAGAACTAACAGTGACGGTTCTTCCAGTGGGAATTTCTACATCGAACGTCGCTGGGAGATTAGCGCGTTTACGTTTTAGGAGCTTCTCGAATTCAAACGACACAAAACAGTTATCTGCTCCAGTATCAAACAAACACGAAGCATATATACCATTGACAAGAAACGTACCATTGACAACGTTGTTGTCAGCTTGAGCCTGGCGAACGTTGATGTTGAAAGTTTGGGCGCGGGCTGCTTGTTGTGCTGGCTGTTGCTGCTGCTGAGGCTGCTGCTGTTGATGTTGTTGCTGCGCTGGTTGCTGCTGCGGCTCTTGCTTCACCACTCGGTTTGGGCAGACATTCGCAAAGTGGTTAGGATCACCACATGCATAGCAGGCTCTTGCGTGAGCAGGAGCTGCTTGTTGACCCTGAGGAGCGGGAAGAGAAGCTGGTGGTGCAGGAGCTTGGACTTGAGCTTGATGGGGACCAGTACGGCAGTTAGAAGTAAAGTGGCCGTAAAGGTTGCAGTGAATACAAAATTGACATGTGATCCCAACAGGATGATGGTAAGTACAAGTAGGGCATAGCGGGTGAGGACCAGTGTATGCACGTTTTGCAGGAGGTGCATTGGTCACGGGTGCCGCTACTTGACGGTTTTGGTTCTGAGGTGGGGCAGGAGCAGCGGTGAGAGGAGCGGTAGTGACAGCACAGTTCTTGTTGTTGTTCTTGCGCTTGTGGCGAGAAGATTTCGACCCTTGCGGTGCAGCGGTTTCAGATGCGGTGGGAGAAGCGGTAACTTGATGGAGACTTATGGTTGCATTCTTGAAGTAACCAGCCCTAACTCGCTTGTCATTGATTTATGTAGCGAGTAGATAATGTGACAACCGGTGATTTACGGCTCTAATTACGTGATTAACGCGACAATAAATAGTGTTTACAACACAAATTAACTTAATTAGGCCTTTGGAGTGCCTAGGAACGCTTATCCGACTCTACAGTACGCGTATGAAGATTCGCGTGGAATCTGCGGAACATTAAACGATAACGATCTGAAACCGTACGAAATACTGACGACACCGAAAAATATGGATGTTACACGAATATTTTATGCTTATGGAGTTGGGTTGCGATATCGGGTCTCGTAGGAATTACGGGCCACTTACACATGAGATGGGCTTGTGGGCCCTGGGCCCAAGCCCAAAACCCATAAGGCTAAACCTGCACGCGATATATTAAATCTTTATAAGATCTCTAACAAATCTTAGTAAAATCTCTATAAAATCTTTTCAAATCTATATAAAATCTTTACAAAAGATGTTTGTCTCTAAAGTAGCATACACGAGATCTATGCAAGATCTCCACGACTCTATAAAGTACCCATATCTCCCCACAATTTAAAACACCCAATTAGCAAATTACATCTCCTCTTTCTCAATCTCTACTTGCAGACACAAAGAAGTAGAAACCAAATACACACACCTACAAATTCTCACTCATCTTTCAATGGATCCCCTCTCTCTCTCTCTCGAAAATACATACAGACACACAAACACAAGAATGGCTCCTCCTTCTCTTTCATTTCTAACCCCAGTCAAACACTCCTTTCCATCTCTCCCTCTCTTGCAAGATCCGATTACCGGATCAAAGAAACGGCCACCGATCCAGCCGGTATTCCGGCGACACCCACACCGGCCGGTTATCGGCGAAGGGTCCAGCCGGTTAACCGGCGACCACGTGACAGCAGCCCCCCTCTTTCGAACAACAAAACGAACCACCACCACCACTGTTCGATGGTGGTGCAACGGCTACAAGCAGGGAGGAGAGAGAGAGAGACTCGGGAGGAGAGAGAGAGAAGCCGGTAGAGAGAGTGAGCGGCGGTTGCGTCTCAGACCGGTGGTCCTTTACTCGGACCGGTGGTCCTTGTCTTTATCCGGTGGTCTGTGCTTCGGACAATGAGTCTGACCGGTAATAGTGGTGGTGTTGATGTTTGGCTCAAGATTTGGTAAGTTCCACATTCAGTTCAAGTTACGGGTTAAGCTTGGTTCGGGTTTTGGGTTAAACTCGCTCCTGTCCAGGTTTCGATTCAGCAAGTGAGTTTTTGGTTCAAAGATTCGGGTCACAAGCGGTCAAAACGGTCAGATCTGGTGCGATGCTCGGTTCGGGTTCGGTGTCCGGGTCAAAGTTTGGTTCAACTCGGTTGACTCGGTCAAGCCGAGTCAACTCAGTCAACAACAACAGGTCAACACCGGGTCAGACGGTTTGATGTCGGGTGCAGGATGCGGTGTGGTTCGGGTCGCGTATCGGTTTCGGGTCAAACCCGGTCAACAAAGTCAGCCGGTCAACTCAGCGAATCAACTCAGTTGACTCGGTCAACTCAGCCAACTTCTTTTGGCGTTTCGACATGAAGAATCGGTAAAATATTTTGAACGAATAATTATTCACGTTAATTACAAAGTTTTTATTTTGTGAAACGAGCTCGAACCGATTCGGATTAGTGTTTAGTTTACATTTTGTCATTTTTATGAAGATTATTTATATTGATGATTTGATATTGATTGAATCTTGATAAATAACGACAACTTGTGTTGTCAGGCCGTCCAAAAACAGAGGAAACTCTGCCCGTTTTTCGAGAAAACCCGTAAAAGCAAAACACGTTTTATTGAAAAGTGAATTTTATGAGAACCAATATAAATGTGTATATCATTTCGACGACGCTTTATCACATACGAAAACAACAATTCTTTTTATAAAATAAATATATTTTATATATTTATTTCAAGCGTCAAACAACTCGTATTCGTTTTACAAAATAAATATAGTTTATATATTTACTTCGAATACCATACAACGCGAATTCTTTTATAAAATAAATATATTTTATATATTTATTTCAAGCGTCAAACAACTCGTATTCGTTTTACAAAATAAATATAGTTTATATATTTACTTCGAATACCATACAACGCGAATTCTTTTATAAAAGAAATATATTTTTTATATTTATTTCAAGCGCCAAACAACTCATATTCTTTTATGAAATAAATATAACTATCGTATTTATTTCAAATGACATCGAAACGAAAACGCTATTAAATAAATATAAGTTGTTATATTTATTTCAAAACACCTAAACGACACATAGTTTAGTTACCGTCGTTCATTTACCGTCATAACTTGCAGTCGAATCATTCAATTAGCGATTCGGTAAAGCTCGATGACACGTAGTTAGTTACTGCGTTTATTGGAAACTTATAAGAAATTTCGTGTTAGGAATGTTGTAGAATGCACGCTAGCGAGTCACGTCTTGGAAACGACATCACGAAGTCGTATTAAGCTAGCTTTGCACAGGAATATTCAGGTGAGTTCATAACCCCACCTTTTATGGTTTTACATTTTTCTAAATGTTTTCGGGGTGGAAAGGCATGCACTTTTTGCAAAGCATACAAGAATTACATATTTCTAAACCATTTTACAAGCAAGTTTTAACTGACACAAATGGTTTACAGAAAAGTGAGTTCATGCTCCCCCTTTTCTTTTAACTGTTTTCTGTTTTATAACTTCGGGGGTGAAATACATGTTACTAAATGTTTACAAGAGAGTTCGAGTCCCCACATTTAATCTTTTACATACTTTTTTTAAAACTTGGGGCGAACACATGAGAATTGATACTTGATATAATAAACGAGAATTGATACTTGATATAATAAACGAGAATTGATACTTGACATGATGAATACATAAACAAGAAGCACTCTTGGTGATCACTAGTACCAAGTATGATGCGTTTTGAGGAATGATACGAGAAATCGTATCACGAATAGGGTACCATAAGCACCATTAATCGTGTACATACTTAGACCGCATAACAAAAGGTTAGATCTAACGGGTGTCCGGGCAGCCACACTCTCGGTGAACACTAGTACCGAGTAGTGCTTTTGTGTCTCCGTCGTGAATCGACAACTAGAAAAATGCCTATGGTTTGGTGACTTCCTATGTCGTGTCACATGTTAATGGCCTTGCAACCCGTTAACTACACAAGAATACTTTATTTGTACGAAGTTCGTACACAAGAATACTTTATTTGGTTCATACTACAAGAATACATGATACATACAAGAATACTTGATTTATACAAGGATACATGATACATACAAGAATACTTGATTTATACAAGAATACATGATACATACAAGAATACTTGATTTATACAAGAATACATGATACATACAAGAATACTTGATTTATACAAGAAAACATGATACATACAAGAATACTTGATTTATACAAGATACATACCATGTTTTCATACAAAGTTTCATATAACTTGACAAGAAAATGATTTTAAATTCGTTTTCTCAACAATACTTCAAAAACCGGTTATTCAAAAAGATTTATTTCAAATCTTTTACAAACAAACTATGAACTCGCTCAACTTTATGTTGACTTTTTCGCATGTTTCTTTCTCAGGTTGCAATTCTAAGTCAAGGCACGGTTGGAATAAGAGAACCATGAAGAGTCGAGTACTTAGTGGGCGTTCAATTTCTAGAAAGTCTTTGCTTATTTGCTTCCGCTGTGCAATGAAGATACCAGTCCAGTCACGCCAATGCTCTGATATTTCGGGGTGTGACAGATTAGTCTCTTCGATGGTGGTAGTCTTGGCGGCTTGCACGAAATCAACAACACAATCCGGTAAGGCACGGATGTATTTCTTGATTGTGATGTCAGGAGTAGAGACTTGGCTGGGACAAATGATGCTAAGCTGCTTAAAGCGAGCAGTAAGACCAGCAAGGTCGCCACCCTCTTGCTTGATGTTCCAAAACTCATCCTCCAATTTCTGAAGTGGGGATGGCAGAATTCCTTCATCATGATTTCCTTCAACTCCTCCCAAGTAAGCCCATAGGCTGCGTCATTACCTCGCCTATTCCTTTCGGCGGTCCACCAATCCAGAGCCCTGTACTGGAAAACTCCAGTTGTGTTGACAGTGTGGAGGTTATCGGGACAACCTCTTTGGCGCAAAGTGACTTCAATTGAATCGAACCATTGAAACATGGCAGTAGTCCCGTCTTCACCAGTGAAATCTTTGGGGCCGCAGGCCTTAAACTGCTTGAAGCTAAAAGTAGTTTTTGGAGAGTCAGTCCTTGATTCCTCAGAGGACTTGCTGGCATTTTCATTGAGTTCACTGACGATTTTCGGAATGACCTTAGCCATTTGCTTGGCGACTAGCGATGCGATGCGTTTGTCAGCGTGGTTGTAGCGAGCAGCGCGGGAAGTATGCGAACCGAATTACGACATTGTCTGCAACAGACATCGCCATAGGATTCAGGTACGATGTAATCGAATCTCTCCATACCAATCTACTTATTACTACTAGATAAAGCTCAGGAACACAACTAACACCTAGGCACATAGTCACGTAGGCACATAATCCACATAAGCACGTGAGCACAGAAACACGTAGTCCACGTAAGCACATATCCACTATATTCTGCACGTATTCACCTACATATATTGCACGTATTCACCTTTCTTTCAAAGCTGCGATTGCGATCGAGAATGGTGAGTGCGAATAGCGAGTAACATAGCGAGTAATCGTAGCATGCGAGGTCCGCGATTTGTTAGCGTATTAAGATATAAATAGCTGTGTGTGTAGGCGTGTTCCATAAAGCGAGGAGCGAAAAGCGAATAGGTTACCAAAATTGAAACACATATAAGCAATTAAAACTACATAAAACACATAAATCACATAAAATCACATAAAATCGAAGAATCAGCGGTTGCGAGGTCAGGACCAAAACAGATTGTCTGGGTGTTTAGACAGCGACTACCCAAAGTGATTCGACTATTCTCAAGGACCTCGAGTACACGCTTTGGCCTAATAGACTGTGCTCTTCTCACCGCAATGCGGTGAACGGCGCGCATCCTTTCGGTTACTTCACATGACTCGAGTCATTGGAATCCATCGAGACTTTGGTGAGAGTTTTGTAAAAACCAAAATAGGAAGCAGAACAAGTCATCAAGATTCGGGTTTCACCCCTAACTTAACGACTGCATTCCTGTTTGTGCGATGGAATCACGAGAGGGATAGGAAGATTTGCGTCGAAGTATGGATTTCACTCCTGATTCAACGTAAATTCTTGTGTTTATAGTAAAAATGAGCGTCGGGCGGGCGATTTAATCAAGAGTTGCAGTTTTCACACCTAATCTCGACCAAATCACTCGTTTACGCGAATGTTTTTTTTTTTTGGAAAATCGTGTGTGTTGCCAGCCTTAGGAAAGGCTGACCTTGCATGAATCGGTAGTATACGACGTTCGCACAAATGTGTAGTTTCCAGCGAGTTCAAGCGAGAATATCAAGTAAGCTCGTACGAAACCCTTGCTGGGTTTGCACAAGTCGGTCTGTTGTTACTTAGACTATAGATTAGGTCGATTCTAAGACGTCGACCTGGACTAGGTCGAGTCTTGCCTAATTCCCTATAGTTATGGCTCTGATACCAATCTGTCACACCCCAGCCGATGGCGGAAACATTGGGGCGCGGCACTGAGCGAAACAGATTGTCCAGGAGAAATCCATAACAACTAACATTACCAAATATTTTAACGTTACGTCCCATACCATAACATATCAAGCAAAATAGTTATTACAGACATAGTATCTCAAAGAAAAATAAATTGTTCCGACGACTCAGAATTTAAATGTGACGTTTCTAGACCTCCTAACTTGATTCCATAACATCCAGCAAATAAAGCAAGCATCCTAAACACCTGTCACATACGTTAAAATAAAGTCAATAGACATAGTGTAAAGGTGAGCATACAAGTTTAATAGTATAATAGTAGCGAAAGTGATTTACGCATAACCAGCATATAACACGTAGTAAAGTGAAGCAAGTAAGTTATCGACAATGAAATATGCACAGACGTGACTGCGAGTTGTAGAATGCACAACACATATCACCACTGTGTCACGTGAAGAAATACCCTTAACAACCCCTGTCCATCACAGATGCTGAGTCCAAACTATAGTACTATCGTTGCTAAGGTGTCAGGCAACAATCACTGTGTAAACATTACATACCAGCATTCATCGAATAACATTATAACATGCGAGAGCGGTTTGCGTATAAAATGTGTTTGCGTTGTATGATCGATGTGATTTGATGTAGGTAACGTATGTAACACCCAAAAGTGCGTAAAGCAAAAAGGGATCGAGTATACTCACAGTTCGTGTTTAATGAATAAACACAAGCTTGGATTGAATGGAGCGCTGGAGAGTTAGCCTGATCAGATAACGATAGTGTAAGCGTTGAACAGTGCGTTAAACAGTGCGTCAGAGTGAAATGGGGGACGGATAGTGATCCGATCGGATGACCGTCCGGACGGATGAACATTTGGTCGGATAGTCATTCGTTTGGGAAGGATGTGTTTGTGTATGAACTTTGAAGTTTTCATTGTAGCATTTTGTAAAATGAGAAGTGTTCCTTCATATCAGGTCATCCGGTCGGATGGTCATCCGGACGGATGACCGTTCGGTCGGATGGTGTAACACCACGTAAAATCACGTTCAATGAAGTATTGACACGTGTAATAAACCCTAGAAAAGTCAAACCTTGAAAATAATGGACTAATTTTTCGAAAAATCGAAAACTTTGATTATGAAAGAACTGGAAGTATTATCATACCTAAAATAAGTTTCTAAATAACCTTTTACGGTCTTATATTCACAAATGAGCCACTTGTTGATCAAGTGTAGCCGTTTGAGTAATTAATTGAAAGTTTGCGAAATAAAGGGTTAAAAGCGTCAACATGTTAAATTCTTACTTCTGAGTGACCTTTTAACAAACCGAGAGCCTCATGATATTTGATTATACTCTCGGGAATGCCAATCAGTGTCAATATGTTTAATTATACCTCTGAATGACCTTTTACCGAGCCCAAAGTATTATGATGTTTGATAATATTTTCAAGAATTCCTAATATGGACTAGATGAGGCTTCAATGCTATTAAATGATGATTTACGCAAGTTTGCGCATTAGGGGGACCTAAAGCGTCAAGCTGCTAAAGTATGCCGATTCATATGTTATCGGACCTTCCGAAATATGACCATGAGTTATACATACCTTAATTATCCTTATCATAGCTTAGATATAGGCTTTGAGGTGTTTGGTGCGCAAAAAATAAACTTTTAAGTCATGAGGGACTAAAAGTGTCAAAAAGCGCACAAGTTTGCGTTTACACGCATATCCTACATTCTGAATATTCCCGGACACCCAAAAATTTATGTAAGCACTAAAATATTTTATTTTAGTGTTTGGCTTGATAAAATTCCATTCGTCGCGTCGTTTGGATTGTTTTTCACGTCCGTCCGTGTTTCGTCGTAATTAGCCGAACAACGTGACTGTACGACCAAACGAACCGACATCCGGCATATTTTTGAGCATGTTTCATGTTCTCTATGCTTAGGCATCATTATAAAGCCTTAAAATGGTTTAACGGGCCTTAGAGGTGTCGGAAATGACATTTGGAAGTTCAGGGGCCAAACATGTCAACATTTGAAAGATTCTTTGTGCTGGCAAAAGGCTTGCGCACCTCAAGCCTAAAAGCCTTACGGTGCGCAAGCATCTCCCAGATGTAGAAACTCGTTTTTCTTGGCTGTTCAAGTCCATGAAACGACTTATGGAGATATTTATCAATTCCATGCGCGTCCCCTACTGATTTTAGAGCTTAGGGGCACTTGTTATTGATCTAGATCACTTCATAGACTTAGTTGTCATCATCTAATGGATCAAAAATCACTATAAAAGGCCATTGTTTGCAAACATTTTTGATCATCCATTCCATCTGCAATTGTGGGACTTTCTGGAGCTCAAGAGCAGACACCAAGCATCCCTAATCGTGATTAGGACTTTGGCAAGCACCCTTGACCTTCCTTGATTAAGTTTTGCTTAGTTATTAGCCTAAAAGTCAAACCGTTGTAATTAACTGTTGACTTAGCGATTAATTATTAATGGTCCAGTGATTTGTCGAATTGAAGGTAGTTATAAGTTGGTAATTATGTGGGCAATAAACCCTTAAAAGGGCACCCACTGATTCCCATCCTATCTAGATCAAATGTCGGGTCAAAGTTGATTAGAAAAAGTCAACAGAAGCCTAAATTGCAAATTTACATGTAATTAACAATATAGAAGGCATGTAACCTATTTTATCACTCATATAACCTATTAATAAGTATAAGAACTGATCTAGGCTTGTTTGATCCAACAATTTTCTGTTTAGACCCGGTTCGGAACCGAAAGTCGCAAAACTTTGACTTTTGCTTTGACTTTAGTTCTGACCCGATTTAGTATAATTTGGAAATGCCTTAGAGCTTCCTTAGGACCAGGCTACATGTTAGCATAACCCTCCATGGTTGGTTCATTGATTATCCGATTCGTTTACATGTTTCCGTTAATTGTTTAAATGTTGACCAATATGCCCTTTTGACCATAAAACGAGAATTTTGGGAATGTGAAAGGACAATAATCCTTATTACTGATTTATAAAGTTGTCCCTAAATTTTCACATCAGTTGGAGGTCTAGATTAGGAGTTATGCTCATTAGCATAATTATAACGCCTTTTAGTAATTAAAAGGCGCAATTAGCATAAAGCCTATCTAAACCCAATTTTCTACACCAAACCTTTTACCCACTGATGTAAGATAATATTTTGATATTTTTAAAGATTTTTAATCATTTTTAACCTGTCCATAACCGAAGGTTGTGGCCTCAAATCGGTAAATACCGATTATGCCCTTTTAGGCCATAAAATGATTTTTACAAGCCCTTTTGATACCAATCCAATGGCTACTGATTTTATATAATAAATAAAGTATTTTGAACTTTATTACCTGATCAGAAAACTCAGATTTCCTGTATAACCCGGAAATCGCTTAAAATGACTTTTTACGCATATTAAACGCATAGTTTGGGTTTAAAACCATTTTGTCATATAAGACCTATTACCAACTGATATGACCTATTAAAATAAGTTATTTTACTGATGTATTCGGACACGAATCTCAGAACTTCATTTAAACTCCTTTTTAATCTTTAAAATGGCCAAAATACCCCTACGGGGCTTATTTTGAGATTAAACTCGTTTTGGGCATAATGGAAGGTATCCTACTGATATCACAACATATTAAAGGCATATTAATTTAGGAAACCTGTATATGATTCACTTGGTTACTCGTTACGCATTTTTCGCGTTCGGATCGACTTATGTAACTAGTTTGCATATATTAGCCAAAACGGGTCAAACCTTATAGGTTTTACCCCAAAATTCAGAATGTGCCTAGATTACCCATATAAGGCAAGTCTTCAATCTTGTCGGGTCTAAATCACATTCTATTCCGGTCTTCGCCTAATCGTGTGTTTGAACCGTATAATTAACCGGTCTAAGCTTAGGCTTAATTAAAGACCCGTTAGCATTCTAATTGGTTATTTATACCATCATTCCAGACTAGAGCCTTCCGGTAAATTGTACCTACGCTTACTTAAGTGAATACGGCTGAGTTATTATAATTCTTGCTATTTAAAACAGGAGCTAGCTCAGGTAAATACTCTTAACTTATTTTCCCTATTACGGGCTTGGGATACGATAATATAAATACCGCATGGTCAGGTATGGGATTCGAAGACCAATGAGTCGGGAAATCCAAATAACCTGTTTTAATTCGTATTGCTTGACTGAAACATTGGGGGTTAATGAGACCGTGTCCTGGATATCCTTGACTCATTAATTGCAATGGCCACGACCTAAGCACGGGGTGTAGGCATACACCTGACAGATGCCATATGTTTATTAATTAATTATACCCAATAAGGGAATAGTGGTGTGTCGGTTAATCTTGAACCGGCATAGATCCGGGCCCCGTATGTAGAGCAAGTCATGTAAAACTGCTAACATGAAATATAGTTTGTCCCAAGTATAAAAGATTAAATTTTGCCTTGTGCATTTTAATCGAAGTGTCAAAACATCTTCGTGCCTTGAGCACCTAAACCAATTTTCATAGACATTTTCAAATAAGTCGGTTGAGTGTATTTACCAGTGAAAACTGACGTATTTTCAAAAGTCTAAGTGATAGGTACAAGTACGTAATAGGCTGGAAGCTGCTTAGGACGTTAATAAGGAATCTTGCAAGTTCTAGGCGTCTAAAGTCTGTTGAACAATATTTATGTTTTAAGATCCGCCTGTGGATCCTTTACTTTTCGTTGTAATACCTTGATATTACGTTATATTCGGATTGTAATATATTTATCTTTTGCTTCCGCTGTGCATTCATATATATTGTGTTGTTTGAATATGATGATATCAACTACGTCACGATACTCCCCACCGGGCCCACTGGTAATACGTGGAAAGTCGGGGTGTGACAGGTTGGTATCAGAGCCAACACTGAGTGAATTAAAGGCTAGCCTTTTGTGTTTAATCTCAGTTACACAGTTGCACATTCTTGAGTCTAGACAAGAACATAGGACAAATTCTAATTCGTTTTATTTTGTCCTTATTTGATTCCTTTGTTATTTTCTGATTAGCTCTTGCATGGGCAAGTTATTTTCTGTAGAAGTCCCATTTAGGGCAACCATATACTTGTTTAAACTTTAATGGAACGATTATATTTAAAATATCATTTCCTATATTATAAGATCTACCATTATAATAAAATGACAATATCTAAAAAGGACAAGACCTAGCTCGTGTGTCATTTTAAGACAGGGCCAAGATGGTAGTTCCACAATTAGATTCAGATCCTCGTTAACATTTCAATTTAGGATTGTTTTACGTTAAATGTTTAAAGAATCTTAAAGGTAAAACCTAGCCTAAATGTCAATGCAGACATGGCCAAGATGGTAAAACCTAGCCTACATGTCATTTGCGGACATGGCCAAGACGGTAAAACTTATCTAAAAGATTCCAAACCCTGTTAACATCTGTAAGAATGTTAACATTTTTGGTAAACTGTGAATCGTTAAAGTCACACAGGCCATCTTTAAAAAGGGGGTTAATCTAAATTCCCTTATTTGAAATAATCATCCATTAGTGATGAAGTGCCTACGGGCCAAACTTGTTGTCAGAGAAGACAACGACCGTGGTGGTCTCTGACCCCCGTCTAAAGATGTTGGACAACGTCCAAGCACAATAGTTTGTATGATCAATGCGATCCTGACTAATATCATCAAATGAAGATGATCATATTATAAACATCCATAGGTGATGAAATGCCTACGGGCCATACTTATTGTCCTAAGGGACTAAAGACAGTAGTGGTCTTTGACTCTCTGTCCAGAAAAAGGGTAATGAACTTTGATTCAAACCTTAATGCCTCGATTCTCTGAAATCATGGCTTATATAATCCTATAAGATGATCATATTATAAACATCCCTTAGAAGGGAAGTGCCTACGTGCTATAGTTAACGTCCTCTGAGACTAAAGACAGTGGTAGCCTACAACTCCATGTCAAGAAAAAGTAATGAACTATGATTCAAACCTCAATGCTTTGATTCTCTGAAATCATAGCTTATAATTTATAAATGTCCATGTGACTAGGCCTTTCGTGCCACTAGTAAAACTGTTATTGTTTTTATAATTAGGATAAGTTATAATATAAATCCTAAATAAATGTGAATGATAAATTAACCAAATATGGTCTATGTTTACCATGGTTAATGAATTGCCATAAAAGATAATTCCATAATAAACTCCCAAATAAACTATTGTCATTGTTTTATGCAACAGTTCAAATTAAAATGGCTAACTCGGATGAAATAAATAGTCACCCAAGGGAGAATAATGATAACGCCCGGATTAATTTAACGGGTGCTGAACTGAAGGCGTTAGTAGACGACGCTGTTACAAGGGCCTTAGAACGACAATATGAAGAGTATAGTGGGACTCGAAATAGGACCCTATCAACACCACATACAAAGCCACCCCCCAAGAAGGATGAACCCAAGAAGGAAGATGACGAGCGTCACTCTTCTAATCATCACAGTGATCCGTCTCAACAGATCATACTGAATCAAGGACCACGTGATGAGGGTTGCTCCTACAAGTACTTTGTTTCATGTAAACCCCGGGATTTCACTAGGGAGGAAGGAGCTGTAGATTGTATGACGTGGTTAGATGAGATGGATCCAGTTGTGGATATCAGCGGATGCGCTGAGAGGGATGTGGTCAAGTTTGTGTCGCAATCATTTAAGGGTGAGGCCTTAGCCTGGTGGAGATCGTTGATTCAAGCCACCGGGAAGATCCCTCTGTACAACATGACTTGGGATCAGTTCGTTGCTCTTATCAAAGAAAATTACTGTCCTCAACATGAAGTTGAGAAGATCGAGACTGAATTCTTGACATTAGTCATGAAGAACTTAGATTGTCAAGCATACCTTACAAGTTTCAATACCAAGTCTCGATTGGTTCCTTATTTGATCACACCGGAACCAAAGCGAATAGCTCGCTTTATTGGGGGTCTAGCCCCAGAAATAAAGGCAAGTGTGAAAGCATCGAGACCTACTACATTCAGGTCAGCGGCAGATCTGTCGCTATCTCTCACACTCGATGTGGTTAGAAACAAGGCTGCCAAGGCCTCTGAAGATGGGAAACGTAAAAGGGAGGAGGATAACTCCCAGAATCCTAAGAAGAGCAAATCCGAGTTCAACAATAACCAACCGGATTCCAACAAGAAGCCTACATGCAAAACCTGCAAAAGAAGACACTGGGGACAGTGTCGATCAAACCAAAAGATAAAGCAATGTGGCATCTGCAAAAGAACTGGCCACCAGTCCCACGAATGTAGGGACATAAAGAATGCAAACTGTTTCAGCTGTGGCGAAAAGGGCCACATCAGTACTAATTGCCCTGAGGCTGCCAAGGAAGGAGCAGCTAAATCTGGGATGGATAAGAAAGGAAACGCCTGAACTACCGATTGAATGACAGAGACAGTACATATCCATAATAGCATCAGGTACGTCTCGTACCATTTAGCATTGATAGTGTCTGCTAAGTATCTTACGTTAATGCAAAGGATAATAAACCTTTAGTAAACCATAAGCCTAGTAAACTCTTGATTACATTCATAAGAACTCTAGATATTAAATGTAAGATATAACTTACCAATGGAATCTAAAATGACCATCTCTCCCATCCTCGAAGTTAATCCTCTCATAAGAACCTGGAATACTCTTCCCCAGAAAGAGTACGACAATATATATATTATTTTATTTTATTATTTTCTCATTATTTTTTTATCGCCTGCGAATGCCAAACTATGTTTGATAAGAGTGCCATATGAGGATTGGCGTATCCTAGTGTGTCCCATAGATTGCTTCCATGCCTGATCAGTATGGAGGTTTAATGCATGGAACCCCTGAGATATCCCAATGATCATATTGTACTAAAGTCGACTAGTAGTATTCAAGGAAGATATCCAATATAAAATGTCCTTATAAATATCTCTACTTAGGGCATCCTTGCAATTGTAAAGAGAATGTGTCATTTATCTGACACCGACATCGATAGATGAACCAAAGCCTGAGAGTACGGACATCTCTGACATCTCTGTGTGTCATAATTATCATCTTTATAAGAATTTCCATGTTGACCTCCAGAGAGGCAAGAGGATTTTAGGACAAACATCCCACTTAGGGCTGCAGTTAATGTAAAAGCCTTATATCTGTTAGTACCAATGGAATAGGAAGAACTAAGAGCCAAATCGATAAGTTTTTAGAGAAGGTTTCATAAAGCCAAAATTCAAAGTTCTAAGAACTCTGATTTATATAAATAAGAAAGACGGATCATCTTGCTTATGCATTGATTACCGCAACCCTATTTAGGCAATAATTAAGAATCGCTATTACCTGCCCAGGATCGTCGATTGGTTCGACTAGCTGTAAGGATTAGCTAGTCTTTGAGATTATTTAAGCAGTGGTTGGAATAACCATCTCACCATAAAATAAGTTTTTCTATAACAATTATTATGTAAGTATCAAGGCTACTCCTTTGGAGACCTTGTATAGATGGAATGTTAAACATCTATTGTTAGATAGAGAATTGATAAGTCCAATTAACAGGATCTGAAAGTTGCCTAGGAAACAATAGATAAGATCATACAAATCCATAATCGATTGTAAGTTGCCAGTATACGGCAGGAAATTAAGAATTAATGAAAATAGCAAACCTCCTAAATTCTTGTTAAGAAATAAGGCTCAACAAAAGATATCACCCAGGAAGGGTGTGCCAAATTGTTAAATTTTCAGATTAGTTAAGCTCTGAATATATAGAACCATTCGAAGGAAATCGAATGTATCAAGATTAAATAGCTTACGAGCTAAGACCTAATTAAGGAGCTCGGAGGAACGCGCAATGTGACCCACACTAACGATTTAACGTCGTGTCACCAATAAGTCAAAAAGCACTATCACATAATGAGATGTAGACCCATGATAGTATGAGCAACCTATGTCGACTGAGAATCGACAGGTTAAGGAGCTCCAAAAGAAAGTATGCACCTATTGTATAGGTCAACTGGGATACCCTTGGAGGCCCAAATATACTATGGAAGTTAAACCCATGATACGACAGAAAGTACTTCCTTTACTTTAAGCAAATCTCGAGTTCGAGATTTCTTTTAAGGGGGTGAGGATGTAACACCTCGTAAAATCACGTTCAATGAAGTATTGACACGTGTAATAAACCCTAGTAAAGTCAAACCTTGAAAATAATGGACTAATTTTTCGAAAAATCAAAAACTTTGATTATGAAAGAACTGGAAGTATTATCATACCTAAAATAAGTTTCTAAATAACCTTTTACGGTCTTATATTCACAAATGAGCCACTTGTTGATCAAGTGTAGCCGTTTGAGTAATTAATTGAAAGTTTGCGCAATAAAGGGTTAAAAGCGTCAACATGTTAAATTCTTACCTCTGAGTGACCTTTTAACAAACCAAGAGACTCATGATATTTGATTATACTCTCGGTAATGCCAATCATTGGCAATCCAAGGCTTTTATGCCTAAAAGAGAATTTACGCGCAACTTTGCAAGTATAAGGGACTAAAAGTGTCAATATGTTTAATTATACCTCTGAATGACCTTTTACCAAGCCCGAAGTATTATGATGTTTAATAATATTTTCAATAATGCCTAATATGGACTAGATGAGGCTTCAATGCTATTAAATGATGATTTACACAAGTTTGCGCATTAGGGGGACCTAAAGCGTCAAACTGCTAAAGTATGTCGATTCGTATGTTATCGGACCTTTCGGAGTATGACCATGAGTTATACATACCTTAATTATCCTTCTCATAGCTTAGATATAGGCTTTGAGGTGTTTGGTGCGCAAAAAATAAACTGTTAAGTCATGCAGGGACTAAAAGTGTCAAAAAGCGCACAAGTTTGCGTTTACACGCATATATTACATTCTGATTATTCCCGGACACCCAAAATTTTATGTAAGCACTAAAATATTTTATTTTAGTGTTTGGCTTGATAAAATTCCATTCGTCGCGTAGTTTGGATTGTTTTTCGCGTCCGTCCGTGTTTCGTCGTAATTAGCCGAACAACGTGACCGTACGACCAAACGAACCGACATCCGGCATATTTTTGAGCATGTTTCATGTTCTCTATGCTTAGGCATCATTATAAAGCCTTAAAAATGGTTTAACGGGCCTTAGAGGTGTCGGAAATGGCATTTGGAAGTTCAGGGGCCAAACATGTCAACATTGAAATATTCTTTGTGCTGGCAAAAGGCTTGCGCACCTCAAGCCTAAAAGCCTTACGGTGCACAAGCATCTCCCAGATGCAAAAAATCGTTTTTCTTGGCTATTCAAGTCCATGAAATGACTTATGGAGATATTTATCAATTCCATACGCGTCCCCTACTGATTTTAGAGCTTAGGGGCACTTGTTATTGATCTAGATCACTTCGTAGACTTAGTTGTCATCATCTAATGGATCAAAAATCACTATAAAAGGCCATTGTTTGCAAACATTTTTGATCATCCATTCCATCTGCAATTGTGGGACTTTCTGGAGCTCAAGAGCAGACACCAAGCATCCCTAATCGTGATTAGAACTTTGGTAAGCACCCTTGACCTTCCTTGATTAAGTTTTGCTTAGTTATTAGCCTAAAAGTCAAACCATTGTAATTAATGGTTGACTTAGCGATTAATTATTAATGGTCCAGTGATTTGTCGAATTGAAGGTAGTTATAAGTTGGTAATTATGTGGGCAATAAACCCTTAAAAGGGCACCCACTGATTCCCATCCTATCCAGATCAAATGTCGGGTCAAAGTTGATTAGAAAAAGTCAACAGAAGCCTAAATTGCAAATTTACATGTAATTAATAATATAGAAGGCATGTAACCTATTTTATCACTCATATAACCTATTAATAAGTATAAGAACTGATCTAGGCTTGTTTGATCCGACAATTTTCTGTTTAGACCAGGTTCGGAACCGAAAGTCGCAAAACTTTGACTTTTGCTTTGACTTCAGTTCTGACCCGATTTAGTATGATTTGGAAATGCCTTAGAGCTTCCTTAGGACCATGCTACATGTTAGCATAACCCTCCATGGTTGGTTCATTGATTATCCGATTCGTTTACATGTTTCCGTTAATTGCTTAAATGTTGACCAATATGCCCTTTTGACCATAAAATGAGAATTTTGGGAATGTGAAAGGACAATAATCCTTATTACTGATTTATAAAGTTGTCCCTAAATTTTCACATCAGTTGGAGGTCTAGATTAGGAGTTATGCTCATTAGCATAATTATAACGCCTTTTAGTAATTAAAAGGCGCAATTAGCATAAAGCCTATCTAAACCCAATTTTCGACACCAAACCTTTTACCCACTGATGTAAGATAATATTTTGATATTTTTAAAGATTTTTAATCATTTTTAACCTGTCCATAACCGAAGGTTATGGCCTCAAATCGGTAAATACCGATTATGCCCTTTTAGGCCATAAAATGATTTTTACAAGCCCTTTTGATACCAATCCAATGGCTACTGATTTTATATAATAAATAAAGTATTTTGAACTTTATTACCTGCTCAGAAAACTCAGATTTCCTATATAACCCGGAAATCGCTTAAAATGACTTTTTACGCATATTAAACGCATAGTTTGGGTTTAAAACCATTTTGTCATATAAGACCTATTACCAACTGATATGACCTATTAAAATAAGTTATTTTACTAATGTATTCGGACACGAATCTCAGAACTTCATTTAAACTCCTTTTTAATCTTTAAAATGACCAAAATACCCCTACGGGGCTTATTTTGAGATTAAACACGTTTTGGGCATAATGGAAGGTATCCTACTGATATCACAACATATTAAAGGCATATTAATTTAGGAAACCTGTATATGATTCACTTGGTTACTCGTTACGCATTTTTCGCGTTCGGATCGGCTTATGTAACTAGTTTGCATATATTAGCCGAAACGGGTCAAACCTTATCGGTTTTACCCCAAAATTCAGAATGTGCCTAGATTACCCATATAAGGCAAGTCTTCAATCTTGTCGGGTCTAAATCACATTCTATTCCGGTCTTCGCCTAATCGTGCGTTTGAACCATATAATTAACCGGTCTAAGCTTAGGCTTAATTAAAGACCCGTTAGCATTCTAATTGGTTATTTATACCATCATTCCAGACTAGAGCCTTTCGGTAAATTGTACCTACGCTTACTTAAGTGAATACGGCTGAGTTATTATAATTCTTGCTATTTAAGACAGGAGCTAGCTCAGGTAAATACTCTTAACTTATTTTCCCTATTACGGGCTTGGGATACGGTAATATAAATACCGCATGGTCAGGTATAGGATTCGAAGACCAATGAGTCGGGAAATCCAAATAACCTATTTTAATTCGTATTGCTGGACTGAAACATTGGGGGTTAATGCGACCGTGTCCTGGATATCCTTGACTCATTAATTGCAATGGCCACGACCTAAGCACGGGGTGTAGGCATACACCTGACAGATGCCATGTGTTTATTAATTAATTATACCCAATAAGGGAATAGTGGTGTGTCGGTTAATCTTGAACCGGCATAGATCTGGGCCTCGTATGTAGAGCAAGTCATGTAAAACTGATAACATGAAATATAGTTTGTCCCAAGTATAAAAGATTAAATTTTGCCTTGTGCATTTTAATCAAAGTGTCAAAACATCTTCGTGCCTTGAGCACCTAAACCAATTTTCATAGACATTTTCAAATAAGTCGGTTGGGTGTATTTACCAGTGAAAACTGACGTATTTTCAAAAGTGTAAGTGACAGGTACAAGTACGTAATAGGCTGGAAGCTGCTCAGGACGTTAATAAGGAATCTTGCAAGTTCTAGGCGTCTAAAGTCTGTTGAACAATATTTATGTTTTAAGATCCGCCTGTGGATCCTTTACTTTCCGTTGTAATACCTTGATATTACGTTATATTCGGATTGTAATATATTTATCTTTTGCTTCCGCTGTGCATTCATATATATTGTGTTGTTTGACTATGATGATATCAACTACATCACGATACTCCCCACCGGGCCCACCGGTAATACGTGGAAAGTCGGGGTGTGACAGATGGCCCTTCGTTTGGAACTGATATTCTTTGAAGTTTGTAAAAATGTTTAAGTGTTGAAAATCACAAGTCACCTAGTCGGATCGTCGTTCGATCGGATGGCGATCCGGTCGGACGGCGATTCGTTCGGGTAACCTGTTTGTTTGCGAACTTGTAAAATACGTTAAGTTTTGAAAGTTTTGCGATTGAACCGAGACGACATGACAACGTGTCAAACAACGGAAGTCCCATCAGGCCCAACTCATCCGGTCGGACGGGAATCGCCCCGTTCAATCTGAATCAGCTGTTCATGGCGGTGTTTCATGTTCAACCCGTGAATCGGTTGTCTCTCTGTTGGAAATCCGTTCTCGAACCGGCACTTCACTAGAGAATGAATAAAAGGCCTAAATGAGCTCAGATTCTTATCGGTTTCGAGTAATAGTGAAGAAGGTTTGGAGAAAAGTGGAAATCAGTTGGAAAATGTTTAAATTTAGGTGAAATCAGTGTTTAAACATTGTAGAAATCCTCTAGATCTGAGTTTTTCTTGGTGGGATGAGATCATACTCCGGTGTTCTTATGAACCCGTGATGACGTCACTCGAAAACAACCCAAATCAGGTGGATTTCATGGTTAAAAGTTGTGATTTGTTGGTGAAATCGATGGAGAAGTGTGTGTAGATGATAGAAGCACAAGATTTAGAGTAGAAACTTACAAGAATCACCAGGAATCGAGAGAAAAGTGGCCTGAGAGTGCGTGGGTCGGAGGAGAGCTGTCACATCATGAACAGTGATGTGACAGGTGGGATATTTATAGGTGGAGAGGAAGAAAGGCGGTGCAAAGTGTGACGAATCGGAGGGCCTTCCGATCGGATGGCCATCCGATCGGATGGTTATCCTGGCGGATGACCATTCGATCGAATGGTCCTTCGATCGGATGGCTCGAGTGTGTTGCCTTTCTACTTTTCATTTCATGCGTTGAGCGTTGCGTTGTGTTGCGAGTAAGTGATGCGATAGTTTTAAACAATAGTTACACAAATAACATAACTAACATACAACAACATAAGTAACCTTGCGTTTCCAGTTCGCGATGAGATTGCGTTGCGATAGAGTTGCGATTGCGAATAATCATCTCAAAACAAATATAAACATGCACATGTAACACATAATAGCACATACACGTAAAACAATATCCATAACTGCGATTCGAGTTGCGATGCGGTAGCGATGTGATAGCGTCTAGTAGATTAGCGTTTAATTGAGTTTATCACATTGTTACTTCACATAATACAACTAAAATAGCGTAAACTAAAGTGTCGATTATCGAGGTTCGAGAGTACAAGCAATGATTAAGCAAGGAATGACAGATCTGATTAGCAATCTTTTCTTCCTTTGACTTTGACTTGTAGTCTGACTTCAAAAAGTCAGGTTGTTACATATTACACGGGTTGAATAAATGTAACATTGTTTACCAAATAATAAAAAAAAGTTATATCTTTCGAAACCCTCGTATATTACACAACTTGAATAAATATGATTTTATTTACCAAATAATAAGAAAATTACATTATAAAACTAATGGATATTCTTGGTACGCGATAGATATAGTGATTGCGGAGATGATTATCGAAAAGAATATACAATGGTCAAACATGTTATTCAAGAAATAAATAAGCAGCCATCTGAGTGATAAAGTATAAATTATATTTAAAAAACCCATAATAAGTCTAATTTTATATATAAAGTAATATTAATATTATAAATGAGAAGTATACATTAAATTTAAACTAATAATAATTATCTATAGTTAAGTAGAAAAGATTAAACAAAATAATATTTAGTAGGAGAGTTATCTATACTTAATTAGAAGAGATTAAACTAAATAATAATTATCCACAAAATATTAAACTAAATAATATTTAGTAGGAGGGTTATCTATAATTAATTAGAAGAGATTAACCTAAAATAATAATTATCTATAAGACATGGCCTAATCTGATGACAAGTGTCCCATAAATGGTTTCTTTCATTATATAATTGTTATGGGTCATTTTCTGAGCGTACATATCTTGACCAATATCCTGCTTTTTATTGTTTATTTGTGACCAGGATTCTGGACGGGGATATTGCTAACATCCTGGGCGATATCCTGAGGTTGATCGAATTAACCACGTGCAGGTTAAAGGCTGGGGTTTACTAACGGTCAGATGGACTTCATCTCCTCAAGACTCGGGCGTATTTGTTATGGGAGAGACGTTGAACCCGAAAGACTAGGTCTACAACGTTCGAGTGAGGAATATTCGCTGGATCCCGGTTATTTAGGATAGTTTGTTATATTTGTTTTACTATAAATAGATGGGGGCGGATCAGATTAAGGCACGCAACTTTCACATTTTCAAACACACTCTCTCTAGCTCTCTGCAAACACTACACACAACACTTGTATTCAAATTACTTTGTAACACCTAGTTAATCCGCACCACATCCTGCACTGTATCCTGATATTTAAAGCAATAAGAAGAACAAGGCAGCTGCGATTGTCAGCTCCCGAGGTTTTGTGCCGGCGATCTAGATTGATCAAGGGCTTTCCTCGTACATCACGTGTCAACTTTTACCTTTTTGCTCATTGTTTGATCACAGATACAGCTCCATATCCTGAGCCGTATCCTGAAACTGTTTTTCCAAACAACTTAACCAACACATTTTTCACACATAATTTTAGCACACTACCTCACTTAACTAATTTGATCACTAAATTGCTTCAGTAATTTTTGACCAAAACAATTTGGCGCCCACCGTGGGGCAAGTGGTGCTATTTTTGCTAAAAACTTTAGTAAAATCATTACTCGGTTTTCTATTGTCAAAACTTTTTTCTAAATTGTTTTCAATGGCCTCGAGATCAAACATGAGCTCTTCCACCATGTCTTCTACAACCTCTGCAAAAACTGGTTCGGTGCTTCCGCCTCCTCCTCCGAGAATGCAAGCTTCATCACACGGGGCTGAAAGTCATGTAGCTCAGGATGTGGTCCCTGCTCCCACTACCCAGGGATCCGGTCCTGTTTTGGCATCTAATGATGAAATTCTGAATTTGTTTGGTAGTGTACAGGAATAGATGAGGCAGCAGCAGGAAACTAATCGGATGCTGATGAGAGAAATACAACTCTTGAAATCTGGCCCAAGTAGACCTGCTGAAGAAACTGTCACTCCTATACAACCTAGGGCTTTGAACTTCAGTTCCGCAGTTTATACTGAGGATAACAGGGGGAATCATCCCAAGCCATTCTCAGAATCATACCCCTGATATACCATCCTCGGTCAGGATGTCGACTGTGAGGAGTTCAGGATATGCTTCAGGATATGGCCAAAATCCTCAGACCGGTAATGTGTCAAATAATAATATTCTTGCTACTAACAACAACGGGTCTTTGCAGGATGCAGGTATGACGTCAACATTTACCAGGGAGCTCCAGAAATTGAAGGACATGATTTCCAGTGTACCTGGAGTGGTCCAGCCAATTCCAGAAGTATCCCAAGACAGCCACAGGATATCCCGCTTTGCACATCCTATCTGTGATGCTGAAATCCCAAAAAGATTTCAGACTCCCAACATGAAGCTGTATGACGGGACTACAGATCCTGAAGAGCATATTGCCCAGTATAGGGAAAGGATGGAAATCAATCCTATCCCTCCAGATCTCAAGGAAGCATGCTTATGCAAGGGTTTCGGTTCTACCTTGACAGGATCAGCCTTAAAATGGCTGTTGAATGTTCCTCCTCACTCAATTACTTCGTTTGCTCATTTGGTTAATTTATTTAACAGTCAATTTTCTTGTAGTCGGAGTTTTGAGAAACTAACCAGTGACCTTTACATGATAACTCAAGGATCTCAGGAATCCTTGAGGGATTATGTGAACAAGTTCAGTCGAGAATCCTTGGATATCCCATATCTTGATGTTGCAACAGCTGTGCAAGCTTTTAAGATGGGGTTACAAAAGGATTCTCAATTTTATCAAGATCTTGTAATGAATCCCTGCAGGAATCTCGACGAAGCTCGTAACAGGGCTTTGAGATATATCCGTTTGGAAGATGACAAAAAGATGCAAGAGAGGATGAATTCTACTTCAACCTACGAATCGACCAACAGGAAATCAGAATCCTCATATAAACCATATCGCTCCAAGCCATATGGTAGAAATGATAACAAGAAAGTGAATGCTGTTGAAGACGAGGATCCTGAAGAATATCCTGAATTATCTGAATACTGCTTTTCTGTTAATATACCTGAGTTAATGTATGCTATGCAGGGTTTGGGAGACAAAGCTAGGTGGCCTCGAAAGAACCAGCAGAAAGCTGATTGGAAGGATAAATCCAAGTGGTGTGCCTTCCATGAAGATTTCGGACATATGACCGAGGATTGCATTGCTCTAAGGAAAGAAATAAGTTACCTGTTAAGCAAGGGATACCTGAAGGATTTGCTGGGAAGAAAAAAGAATAAAGGGCAGGATCCTGAGAAGGATCCTGAAAGAGCAGCATCACCCCCAGCAGATGCCAAAATAATTAACTTTATTTCGGGGGGATCCGACATTTGTGGGACTTCGTATTCTGCGGCCAAGAGACATGCAAAGAAAGCAAAGACTTAAAGGGAAGACAAACCGGCCAGGATGACTACCCTTACAACCGATAAAGTGATCACTTTCGATAGTGAGGACAGGGATACTGTTCAGGATCCTCACCATGATGCTCTCGTAATAACATTATATGTTGCTAATCATTTTGTACACAGGATATTAGTGGATAATGGTAGCTCCGTCAACATAATTCAGCTGGAAACATTGAAGAGGATGAATGTATCCCCGATGGACATTACTTCAAAGTCCACTGTGCTCGTTGGTTTCAGTGGAGAAGCAAGAAATACCGTAGGGGAAATAAAGTTACCGGTATATGTCGAAGGGGTCAACTCGATACAATGCTTCTGTGTGATGGACTCACTATCCTGCTACAACATCATACTAGGCAGGCCATGGATCCATGACATGAAGGCTGTGCCTTCGACTTATCACCAATGCATCAAGATTCCTACCCCATGGGGGGTCGTCAAAGTCGATAGTGATCAGCAGGAGGCGAAGGAATGCTACTCATCCTCAATGAAATCCTCAACCAAGCCTAATCCAGCATAGCAATTAAAGATGCGGGCCCGGGATACCTTGGAGGCTACAGAGCAGGATGTGAAGAAAGTTATCCTGAATCAGGATAATTCTGATATCTCGGTGCTCGTAGGAACTAATATCCCTCAGGATATTGAAGAACAATTAACTAACTTTTTGAAATGCAGGATGTCAACGTTTGCATGGAAGCATGAGGATATGACAGGTATATCCAAAGACATTATCACTCACAAGCTTGGAATTGACAGATCATTCAAGCCTGTTCAGCAAAAAAGAAGGAAATTTGCTCCTGAGCGAAATATAATCATCCAAGAGGAAGTTGAAAGATTGTTAAAGTCCAAAATGATCAGAGAAGTCAAGTTTCCGAGATGGCTAGCAAACGTGGTCGTAGTACAGAAGAAAAATGGGAAATTGAGGGTCTGTGTAGATTACACAGACTTGAATAAGGCTTGTCCTAAAGACCCATTCCCTCTTCCTCATATCGATGCAATGATGGATGCTACTGCTGGGCATGAGATGTTAACGTTCATGGACGCATCCTCAGGATTTCAGCAGATTCAAATGGAACCTTCGGACTAGGAGGATACTGCCTTCATGACACCAACAGGTATTTATTGCTATACTGCTATGCCTTTCGGTTTGAAAAATGCAGGTGCAACATACCAGAGATTGGTGAATATGATGTTTAAAGATAAGCTGGGGGACACCATGGAAGTATATATTGACGATATGGTGGTGAAATCTAGAAGGGCTGAGGATCACCTCCAGGATATCAAGGGAGCATTTGATATCCTGGATCGGTACAACATGAAGCTAAATCCTGCTAAGTGCCATTTCGGAGTGGGGGCAGGAAAGTTTCTAGGATATATGGTGACTAAGAGAGGAATAGAGGCAAGCCCGGAGCAGATTAAAGCCATCCTGGATATCAAATCCCCTTCAAATATGAAGGATGTTCAACGACTAACAGGCCGAGTAGCAGCGTTGAACAGATTTATTTCAAAATCCTCGGAAAAGTGCAAGTAATTTTATTATATCCTCAAAAAGAACAAGAAGTTCGAATGGGGAGCAAAGCATGAAGCAGCCTTGCAGGATTTGAAGCGATATCTCTCAACTGCACCTCTATTGATGAAGCCTGAAAATGGTGAACCACTATCCCTATACCTCGCTGTATCAGGGAATGCTGTAAGTGCCGTTCTTATAAAGGATCATGAAGGTCAGCAATATCCTGTTTATTATGTTAGTAAAAGTTTGTTAGATGCTGAAACTAGATATTCTCATTTAGAAAAATTGATACTAGCATTAGTTATGGCATCAACGAAGCTTAGACATTACTTTGAGACACATAGGATTCATGTTAAAACAAATTATCCTGTCAAAAATGTGCTTAGGAAACCAGAAATGTCAGGCAGGATGGCTAAGTGGTCAGTAAAGTTAAGTGCTTATGATTTATTATATGAACCTAGAAATGCCATAAAGTCTCAAGCTTTAGCTGACTTTGTGGCTGGTTTCAGTAGTGACATTCAGGATGAGGCAGACCTAGAAGTCCAACAGTTAGGAGAATCCTCAGGATCCTGGACGTTATATACTGATGGTGCATCTAATGTGAGAGGAGTAGGATTGGGAATACTACTAAAATCGCCACAGGGGGACATATTACCCCAGGCTATTAGGTGTGAATTCCCTGCTACTAATAATGAAGCAGAATATGAGGCTTTAATTGCAGGATTAGAGTTGGCTAAGAATATGAGTATCAAGAATTTGCAAGTACATGTTGACTCCTTGTTAATTACTAACCATTTTAATGGATCCTATGTAGTTAAGGGTGAGAAATTAATCGAATACCTCGATATTCTCAAAAAATTAGCAGGATATTTCGATGTTTTTACACTTGAACAGGTACCAAGGGAGGATAATGCTGAAGCAGATGCCTTAGCAAATCTGGGATCATCGATCAGGATACCAGAAGGGACCCAAATACCAATATTACACATCTTGTATCCTGCAACGAATCCTCAGGATAAAGAAGTAGCGGATATTCTGGATCCTGGAGCAGAGTATCCTGAAAAGGATCCTGAATCTTGGACGGCTCCAATCATGAGATATCTCAAGGAAGGACACATTCCTGGAGATGAAAATCCTAAGGCATTTAGGATGAAGGTATCACGATTCACTATTATAAATAATGTTTTATACAAGAAATCTCTTGCAGGACCGTATTTGAGGTGCTTGGAGGATCCTGAAGCCAAAGAAGTACTTCAGGATATACATGAAGGGGATTGTGGTAACCATACTGGGGGCAGGTCATTATTCTCAAAAGTATTAAGGACAGGATATTATTGGCCGACAATGAGGAAAGATGCCACAGAATATGTTCGAAGATGTGATGCATGTCAAAGACATAGTAACATACTGCATCAGCCTGCTGAACTGTTATATCCTATTGTTTCCCCTTGGCCATTTATGAAGTGGGATATGGATATAGTGGGAAAGCTTCCAAAGGCTTCAGGAGGGAAGGTTTTTATGTTGGCAATGACAGATTATTTCTCCAAGTGGGTTGAAGCCGAGGCATTTGTCCAAATCAGGGATCAAGAAGTGGTATCCTTCATAAAGAGAAATATCCTGACCAGATTCGGAGTACCAGCCGAGATAATCTGTGACAATGGTTCTCAGTTTATAAGTAAGAGGACTACTGACTTTTGCAAGAGTTGGGGAATCAAAATGATTACGTCTACTCTGGTACATCCTCAAGCAAATGGACAAGCTGAATCCTCAAACAAGAAAATTGTCAACAACTTGAAGAAAAGATTAGGGGCCAAGAAAGGAAGATGGGCAGAAGAATTACCCTTTGTTTTGTGGGCTGATAGAACGACGGTAAAAAAATGCAACTGGTCAAACCCCGTTTTCCTTAGTATTTGGAGCAGAAGCAGTGATCCCGACCGAAATGGTGATACCCACAGCAAGATCCAACCTCAGGAATCCTGAGCAGAATCCTGAAGTCCTATGCCAGGAGCTGGATACTATTGATGAAACAAGAAATGCAGCACGGCTAAGAATGGCAGCATATCAATAAAGGATATCCAGAGCATATAACAAGAATATAAGGACCAGAAGGTTCAAAGTTGGTGATTGGGTGTTAAGAAAGGCTTTTCAAAATACTACTAATCCTGCTGATGGAAAGCTGGCTCCAAAATGGGAAGGACCATATGAGGTTGAATCAGAATCAGGAAAAGGTGCATACCGACTCAAGAATATGGAGGGGGATATGCTGCCGAGATCTTGGAATGCTATACACCTTAAGCTTTATTTCAAGTGAGTTTAGAATTTAATTTCTAACTCAGGATGGTATGAATTCTATCTCTGTTAAATATGTTTGGTTTAATTTACTCGTTGAAACCCAATACTGACTTAAGCATCGGAGGGGTGTTAGCTAAGCTAACGCCCACTTTAGTTTAAGATGTTTTGCAGTATATGCTTCGGGATATAGCTCCAGGATACACACTCAGGATACTTCGGAAGATTAGAGGATTGGCCCCCTCTCTCACGTATAAGGGATCCTGATCCCTTCACAGGTTTAAAGGTATTCACCTTTCTTCCGAATTGGGTTTAAACACCCCGCCTGGAGCGCAAGTTATTCGGGAATAGTTCAAGGTGGCGGGACCAGTCCATGTAAAAGTAGCTGACAATTTCGTTACTATTGGCTATATCCTGAATCCTAAAGGTATATGAGGATTGATCACCCTCTCTCACGAAAGGGTATTTTCATACTCTCTAAGGTTTAAAGGTTTTCACCTTTCTAAGTCTTGGAGTATACACTCCCGCCTGTAGCGCACGAAAATTTAGGATTTCCCCCATAATACAAGGGATTTATCTCCGGTACATTCTTGGGTTTTACCCCTGTAATATGAAAAATTGTCTATACAATGGGAACTGATATCCAGAAGATTTCTAAGTATTTGAAGACATTGTACACAGGGGACATTCCTACTAAGGCAATGGTGTAAAGCTCAAAGGATAAGGCTCGGAACTAATACACTGAGTGTCTCAGACAGGGGACATCTTCATTGGGAGAGTTGCAAAGGGATTGAAGTTTGATAATAGGGTTATACCCTATTTCTGGTATGATCTTTCATTTGTAAACGTTGTTTAAGTTTTTTACAGTACTATGTTTGATAAAAGGTTAAACATCCTGATTAGGATAAATTCTTGGAATATATTTTCAAAATACATTTCCAAAATATTTTTCAGGATATTTGATTAAGATATTTGAAACTGGTACTAGTTTGAAACTTTAATCAAGCAAGTATCGTCATAACAGGTTTTAAAATGGACTATCTTTTAATTTTCTCTAAAGGTGATTGAATTTTTAGAAATCCTATTTAATAAAAGTTTTCATAATATATCACTGAGTATATTTTGCAAAACTAAGGTCTGTAATAAGAAAGACAGAAAGTGATAGCAAGAAAAATGAAAGATGAAATTGTTGGAAATAAACGGTACTAGCTGATAACCAAAGGCTTCATCCTGAAACCCAGGACCCATCCGCCTTCGGCTATCAAATTGTTTTTATGCGAAAATAAAAATTGTTCAAAAGACATAAAATTGTTCAGACAAAAGGAAATAAATTTTAGGGGGCAGTGCCTTCTTCGTTCGCGGTAATTTCAGCAGCATCCGTCTCAGGATCCGCTTCGGCATTCCTCTCGGCATCAATGGCATTTTCAGCTGCTTTGGAGGATCCTTCGGTAGCTGGTTTGGTAGAAGTGCCGCTGAGGTTCTTTAGCTTTGTTTCCCAGGCACCGACGTCCCAAGAAGGGCATTCAAAGCCTAGTGCTTTGGCTTCTTGGGCCAGTATTGATTCTTTCCTCTGATTCAGCGGTAGGGGGAGCTACTTTCTTGAAATTTACTGCATAAGAATAAAAAAGAAGGATATTAGCAAAAGATAAAAATCTAAAGGTACATGAGAACATTTATAACCCTACCGGTGGTTAACCACTCCACCGGAAGGTTGGCACCCTCAGCAATGGAGTCTCGTTTGACGAAAAAGAACTTGCGTTGCCATCCGTCTTCGTTTTTAGTAGCTTTAAGAATAAGGGGTTTGTTGGAAGTCGAAAAAAGCAAAAACCGGCTAGAACCGTGAGATCGGAGGCGATAAGAGATTGGCATATCCTCGATACAAAGGTCGGGACAGTGAAGGTTTTTGATTTGGTTAAGTACGATTAATACTCTCCAAACCATGGGCATGGTTTGAGCAAAAGAGATGCCGGTGGTCCGGAAGAATTGCATCATGAATTCGGGAAAGGGGTATCGAAGACCCAGCGAAAAAGGGTATGCTGGAAAGCAAACCCAATCTGTGGAAGAAACATCCGATCGAATTGACCGATCGAACGGTCTAAAGACTGTGTTATCAGGAAAAGCACCGGAAGCTCTCAAAGCCGCAATGTCTGCATTATCAAAGGCAGAGACTTCTTTCTCAGGATTTTTGAGAAGATTCTGCTGAGTAAAAGTCTCGGATGATTCACCGGTTTGGGAATGAGTCCTGGTGGCCATGGCAGATGAAGAAAGAAAGATTGATAAAAGATGAACAAGAAGTAGGGAATTACCTGGAGACTCTGTTGAAGATATCTGCTTTTCAAACAAGAAGAGAGAAGATATAGGGGCATTGTAGATCTCCATCGAGTTAAAAGCGCGTTGGAGGTTATGATGTGATTTTGACCGTCGTCTAGATTTAATTGCCTTAATTTATGAGATAAAACTTTTAAAATATATACGTTGGATTGGTATACCAACAGATATATTTGGGGACAATTGTTATGGGTCATTTTCTGAGCGTACATATCTTGACCAATATCCTGATTTTTATTGTTTATTTGTGACCAGGATGCTGGACGGGGATATTGCTAACATCCTGGGCGATATCCTGAGGTTGATCGAATTAACCACGTGCAGGTTAAAGGCTGGGGTTTACTAACGGTCAGATGGACTTCATCTCCTCAAGACTCGGGCGTATTTGTTATGGGAGAGACGTTGAACCCGAAAGACTAGGTCTACAACGTTCGAGAGAGGAATATTCGCTAGATCCCGGTTATTTAGGATAGTTTGTTATATTTGTTTACTATAAATAGATGGGGCGGATCAGATTAAGGCACGCAACTTTCACATTTTCAAACACTTTCTCTCTAGCTCTCTGCAAACACTACACACAACACTTGTATTCAAATTACTTTGTAACACCTAGTTGATCCGCACCACATCCTGCACTGTATCCTGATATTTAAAGCAATAAGAAGAACAAGGCAGCTACGATTGTCAGCTCCCGAGGTTTTGTGCTGGCGATCTAGATTGATCAAGGGCTTTCCTCGTACATCACGTGTCAACTTTTACCTTTTTGCTCATTGTTTGATCACAGATACAGCTCTATATCCTGAGCCGTATCCTGAAACTGTTTTTCCAAACAACTTAACCAACACATTTTTCACACATAATTTTAGCACACTACCTCACTTAACTAATTTGATCACTAAATTGCTTCGGTAATTTTTGACCAAAACAATAATATAGATAATTGGATGTTCATATATCCGATTCATTATTCGATCGGATATCCAAATTGTAGATATTCGAAATTTTGGATATTGATTCAGATAGTGAAATACGTATCCGAGAATTTTGATTTGGACATTCGAATTTTTGGATATCCGATTTTGAACACCCCTAATTGCATACATACATAAACATAAATATTTATACACACACAAAGACCTGGATGAACATAGTCACATACCAATACCATTAAAGCATATTGTCATGTCCATTCCCGAGTCTAATGTTGTTAATGTGCTCGGCGGTTCCTCACTCTAGCAGGCTATGACATGAAATGTGTAACTCCCAACGCAATGAAAAGTAAAGCCTTAGTTGATTTGCTTGCCTATTTCCCGAGTGGAGAATATGAATATGCACCTCCATCAGAGCAGAACTCTCAGCTGCAGTATTGGAAGAAGCCAACAAATTTCAGAAAACTTGTCTCCAATGTAAATTTTATCCATGTCCAGAAGAATGTGCCTTAGAGCATTATATTACATTATGAAGACTGGAGAAAGCCCTATATTTATTGTATTTCTTTTCTGGATCACAAAATCCTCCCCTCAGAAACAAAAGATGTAGTTGGAATAAATAAAACGGCATTCGCTTCTTTGCTAAGTAAGGATAACTTTACAAGAAGGGCTATAATGGCCATCCTCTCCACCCATCGAGAGGATGTGCAGCAGGTTCTCGAGGAAGCCCACGCCCCAGGACATATTGGCAGCGCAAAAATATATGATCACCTGATGACCCTGGGGTACTATTGGCCAACTATGGAGATAGATTCAACAACATTTGTTAAGAGGTGCAAGGTTTGTCAACTATATGGCAACCTCATACATGCTCCAACCGTGTTTATAGTCCAAGTCTTCAAACTCAGATGTGTCTCTAAGGGCTTCCCAAATCTCTGACAACGTTAATAAAAAAATAGCATAGTTTCTTTCGTGAGATCGAGCGTACAAAATTCAAACAACTCATTAATCGGAGGTCAAGAAAAAGTTAACTTGGTCTTCCACCACGACATGTAGGAGCTTGACGCAAAAAAAAATCGCATGTCCTTAATGGGATAACTGGTACATTTAAGGCTTCTACAGGATCAACCTGTATGTGATAATTAAAAACAGGGCCGGCCCGGAGGGGGTGCGGGATGGGCGACGACTCAGGGCCCAAAACCTCCGGAGGCCCAAAAATTTAGTTTTTTTTTAATAAAGTTACACAATAGAACTTAGAATATATAAGTACTGAATTGGAAAATAAAATGATGAGGCGCATGGTCTGGTGGTTCCCATGTCACTTTATTAGCAAGTAGACATTGAGTTCTAATCTTAATAGCTTCATTTTTTATTGGTTTTTTTTCTTTATCTTTGTTACTTATGCATTAAATGCAAATGACATTAATTGTCTAATTTTTGGTTATATTAAATTAAAATGGGAATCATAGAAACTTCTCGAATCTAGTTTAAAAACGATTATTTATGTTAATTTCTTTAAATATTATTCAATCTACAATTAGTTTTATGTGTTTTAGTTTTTGCATGAAAAAAGTCTTATTTTGTTTTTTTTTTCTTTCAAGTCTGTGTATTTTCTAAATAAATTTGGATAGGCTATGATTTGTAAATAACAATTTTTAAAGTTACGACATAACTATTCCGTATTTTATTAATTTACCCTTATAATGTGTTTTCTTTCTACGTTTCGTTGTCCAAATGCGCGTATGAGGTGCTTTTTATCTATCTTTCCATGTAAAAAGCAGTCCGCCGCAACATGCGGGTGATTCCATAAAATTTTAATTCATTTTCGTATATTTAAAACTTTTTTGTATATTCTTTTTAAAAAGTTTATATTTTAGGGCCCTTATAATCTTCGCACAGGGCCCACAGATTTTCGAAGATTTTCGGAGATGGCCCTGATTAAAAATATATAAATAAGATCGGTGATGATATTTTCTTATACACCAACGCAGGGGCACAGGATAGAAGGGAAGGGGGGCGCCCGACTCCCCGAACTTTTCGATGCGTAGTGTTATGTATGTACGTTTCGTATAGAATTTTTTAGGTATATACGTTTTCGACCCTCCGTTTCGAAAATAAAGGGGGTCCAAGCTTCGCCAATACACAAACGGTTTTTGGTCTTAATTCTTCCATAAACACTCCTGGATGTGATATATAGTATCTTTGATGAAATTTTATAGCCCATCGCGAAGGTGTTGAACAATTCTTTTATCAAGTCAATTTTTATTAAAACAGGTTTCTTCATCAGAACGATTCGAACTTTTATTCGATAAGTTATGTCGTGTTGTCGCCATAATTAGTAACAACACCAACTGATTTTCAGTGACCAATAATGTCCAATACAAGAAAGATATTACAAGATGAAGACCTAACACAATTCTACAGCCTCCCAAGACACCCTACATTCCTATAAAGTTCAACTTAGTTCAATAGCAACTTCTTTTGAAAACATTTTGAAAACATATACTCAAATAATATGCAACAAAAAAGAAACCAAAGATGAAAATTTAGAATATGCATTTATGTGTTGTACTTAAAACAATTATAATTATAAAACTTCAATTTTAAGAAATCTTTGTGAAATGCATTATAATATAGTATATATAAAAACATGTTGACTGGTGCATTTTATATATGTTTAATTATTATAAAACACATCAATATCATTATCAAACGTAATATTTCATTTCTTCTTATAGTTATGTAGGTTAGGGAGAAAACAAGGTAGAACCAATGTTGTAAAACTAGGTATAGAAGGCTGAGTGCTTGCTACAAGTTTGGATGTCGATGTGATTTTCTTCAACTCTGCCTAATTACTCGAAATCGATCAAAGACGGTTAATCTTGACCAGAATTGGATTTAGTCAGTTAACTCGTGACAAGTTTGACTTAAAAAAAGACATGATTTATATGTCTATGATATTAATGAATGAATATCAATTTTTGAAATACTTTAGTATTTGAACATGTATCTTTTTTTTATTTTTATTGATATTTACGTATTTTGTTATTAATTCTTTACAACTTATCATGTTCAAGTACTCTCCGAGTACTCTCCTTCTAAGTCGAGTATTCACAACTTCTGAGTCGAGCGACCAAGGAGCACCAAACGACTTCTGCAACCATAGGTAGAACTACGTAATCAAACTAAAAGGACATAGATACATGAAACATATAAGAGCATATAACAACCGATCAAGGCTCGTCAAGAATAATATTCACTAAAATAATCATTATGAATCAAAATGAAATCTTGGGGGCTAAAATAATAAATCGAGACTGGAGGATACTAAAAAGGAAGCAAAATTGGGTGAACTATGAGTTAATTCAAAAAGGGCTCCATTAAATTATTATGGGTTAATTCACCTTATTGGATCAATGATTAAACTTGGGCTGACTTGGTGGGCTTCTGAGGACCGAAAACCAAAAGCAACCAAAGGAATAAAAAAAAAACAAATGGTGGATTACGTTATTTGGTTTCCCTTGGGCCGAATTAGCAAGGCCCAAATGAGGAATTGAGAATGGGTTGAAGTAGAGATGGTCATAAAAACCGGTTCCTACCCGATTCCAGTGGACCCGACCCGTACCCGGTTCCGGTTCCTACCCGATGCTCAGAGGAACCGGTCCCAGGTTTAAAAAACCCGACGGGTATTACCCGGTTCTCATATTCTATAAAAAAAACCAACCGTACCCGGTTCCTACCTGTACCCGGTTCCTACCCGTACCCGGTTCCTGTCAGGACCCGATGCCTATCTGTACCTGGTATATTACCGTTGTAACCGATTCCTTATGACCGTTGGAACCGAATCTTGAGTATCTGAACAGTATCGAGCAGCTTTATTGAAAAACGCACTGTAACCGGTTACGTATAGTACCCGTACCCGGTTCCACACAGTACCCGTACCCGGTTCCTTGTACCCGAAACCGGTTACGCCGGTTCTAAATATATTAACATGTACCCGGGTTGTATCCGGAACCGGTTCCACTGAGAACCCGGGTCCACTCACTTGTATCCATACCCGGTTCCGGGTTGGACCCGGTTCCGGGTTTTAAGAATACCCGATTATTCCCATCTCTAGGTTGAAGCTTGGATTAAAAGGACGAAAAAGCAGGTCAGTAAGGAGGTTCCATACTTCCATAGACGTCATTCACTCACTCCACCCTAGAGAAATCAAATAATGTAAACATTTTGTTATTGTTTGGATGATAATTATTTTTAAGCATTTAATCGATTGTTAATTATGTTTAAGCATTTAAACGATTGATATTCATGTTCATGTGCATTGATTTGTAGTCATTTTGGCGTGTGATTGATTATGCATTGATTCAAAAGATGGTTTATAATACCCTACCTGATCGTGTCTAGTACACCCTAGTTAGTTTAGCTATAGTAAGACAGTTGGTGCAAAAGTCTTGAATCATGCTATAGGTCAGTGGTAGGATTAAGATAAGTTGTCTGTGTAGTTGATTAAACATTGTCACCAATTAAGTCTTGCAACTAAGGAACCAAACTACCCACAATATCCTAGAGGGTTACTCGCTTAGTGCCCCCCAAGACCCTAACTTTCATATCATTAACATTTACCATGTTTAAAGAATTGACCATTCTTCATAACATAACATATCTCCTAACAACGTTATATTTAAAATTTTATAACCGTCTTTTATCACTTATAAGCTCAACTTGTAGGTCATACCGTCATAGGCCAAATGCCACTTCCGAACACATGTTTTTATATTTACTTTTAGTTATTAGGTTGTCAGAAATTGAATTAGTCATACGGTTGGGAAAAGGTATACCTGGTTAAAAACGATTAGTTTTTGTTATCGTTTTGACCAATCAAATATCAAAATTATTGTATTTATTTCTTACAAATGTAAGATAAAAGTTATAACACAAGTATTAAACATGAATACAACTCGTTTAACTATTTTATATCTCATGTGTATAACACAAATTTATATTTTATGTACCAAGAAGAAGAAATGATAGATCCTTACCTCATAATTATATTTATTTTTAAAAAAGTAAAAAATCACGTTGTATACTTTTCAGTAAACAGGTCTAATCGTGTCATATACAATTATCTATTGCTAGCCATATAATTATTTAACTGCTAGAAAATGACTTAGAGATTTATAATACTTTAGAAAGATTTTGACTTGTCAATGAGCTATAACTCAACTAACATTGTAAGGAAAGTGAAGATTTGGGTTGAAGGCCAAAAGGTCTCTAGTTTGAATCCAATTCCAATCAAATTGTAGTGGGCTTTGGACGACGGTTTACCAGTAGATGGTGGACTTAGGCTACTGGTGCGTGTTTATTTACATATATTATTTACAGTGAATTTACTCACACACGTGGGTTTTAAATTTATAAAAATGGTTTATACCTTAACATTAAAACACACACAACAAAGGACAAGTGTATCCCATCATATATGTAGCAAAGTATTGGTAAGAGCCAAATATCGATCCATGGAACAAGGGCGTTATAATATACTAAATCTTTGTCAGTATTTTACCAGATAAAAAGGATAAGTGAATGATTGTGTAACTACGTTATCTAAATTATGACTAAAATATAAATATATATTATCTTATCTCACAAACAACCTAAACATGTTATCTATCATATATGTCACAAAAGTACTTAATCAATTTTCCAATTTCAAGACAGCTAGTTACCGGGTCTGGTTTTCTAGCATTATGGTTCTTCGGAAAGTTAACGCGATGGTCACACGTTAACCACCTAGAATCATTCATTAGCGAGCTATTGATATTTATTCATGCGAACCTTTAAGGATAGGTTATTTACCGGGTCTGGATTCCTAACCTCGCTTATCAAAGAAAGCAATACCGATGGTCACAATACAGCCACAAGGATAAGCAATTATGTAGATCATATAACAAACAGTTTCACCTTTACATGTCTTAAACACAAATCTACCATGTCAGCAATTTCAGACAAAAACTACTAAACAATGATCATAAACCGCATGCAAGAACATGTAAACAACACCATATAATTCGTTAGAACTTTTACGTGCAAGAAAGTATTCCTAATCAAAATAAGATATATCTCGTGTAAAATCAATATCCTGGTCCGGTTTCATGATGTAAACAAAGTCTACAAATAAGTGATTAATCAAGAAATAGTTACCATCCTACTAACCACAGATTCATTACCCGAGATAATCAAACATAATCAAGAATTCAACATCAATGAAACATTCGTCATATAATCATCAAGATTCAAACATGAAAAAGTACTTAAGTTCCATACAAACAAGATTACAACATAAAGATTATTCAAGAAACAAGATTATAACTACTATTACATAAAATGCATTAAACATAAACTAACATCAGCTCAATACTTGCAAAATGATTAGAATACATGTTCAAGAACAAGGAATCGAACCATAAACAAGCAAGGAATTGATGGGTTGAATCGGTTATGTTTCCACGCGATCTTGAGGCTTCAATGTGGCTTGATCAGAATTGTTTCGGACCCCAGAAATCGCCCAGAAATATGGAGAAAAACCCAACCCTTTGATCAGTTTTGAGTGCAGCTATTTATAGGAATTTTATAACTGTCACGCACGGTCGTGCGGCCTGTCGCACGGTCGTGCGGCCTGTCGCACGGTCGTGCGGTTCCGATGACATCATTGATTACGTGTGCACGCACTCAGATCCGACATGTGATCATTGTGGTCGGTGGATGCCAGGTCGAAAGGGAACGACCGTGCCTAGGATGGCACGACCGTTCGATCTCGATAATGGGTGGCACGCTTGATCGCACGGATGGTGCGATTCCGGGAATATGATTGAGGTCGCATCCGCACGGTCACAGGAACGGTCGTACATTACCGAGACTGGCTTGCACGTCGGGTCGCACTGGTCGTTCCACTCCGGGCTTTTACTGGTCGTCGAATCCGCACGGGGTGCGATCATTGGAATGGTCGTGCATCACCGAGATTGGGTTGCACGCCGTGTCGCACCCTCGTTCATTGTCGGGCTGGTCTATTTATGTCGGAATGGCACGGTCGTTCCTCAGGAGGCACGACCGTTCCATTTGCCCGGGTCAGATTTCTCACAGAATGTTCGCAGCTTCGTCGTTTTGTCCGGAAAGTCCTCGTTTTCACTATCATCTTGTCTGGTATGCTGTTTTAGGCCTGTAAACAAAAGTATATATGATTAAGTATCCGAATGACGGTTTTACGGCCGAAAACGCATAAAATGGGGATGAAATGGGGGATTAAAATATGTGTAATTTAGCGAATATCAGCTACCTAGATCGCGAACTTTTGGGTCAACTTTTGCCATAAGGTCTCTTTCAAGAATCATCAATATCAAATATCAACCTTTAAACAAAGCACAATCTCTAACATATATGTATATTTTCGGCCATGGATGGTTTACCAGTAGTGGGCAGGATTTTGGTCAACATTGATTTGGTTCGTTTATGTATACGTACCATACAAAAATTATATACTACTATAATTTGCATCATTTCTAAGCATTGGGTGTTGTACACTATGCTTTGTTAGTGTTATGTGCATTTGAGGGGTGTACACATGGTTTGAGTGGGTTGTACTCACTTTGGGTTTAAAAACTCAAAGTGTGTTTGGGCAATATAGAGAGAAGGTTTTGTACCGCAGTTGCCGGCGGCTTTGGTCGTCCATGGCGGCGGTAGATTTACATTGTGTGATTCCTTCTTTTCTATGTTTCACGCATTAAAACTTTTTCTTTGAGTCGATGATAGTCACAGTGTGACTATGGTGTTGATTTGACTACGGATCTAGGTGATGATGATGAGATTCACCTTGTCTGAGCCTCGATACATGAGTATGTTACTACCGTCGATATCGGCGGCTTACCGAAGATAAAGATTTTGGTGTTTCTTTTTACCTTTTTTTCTGGAATGGAAAAAGATGTATTTAATTTTAGGTTGGGTTCTTGGAGTAAAAAAAATATATTAGAATCAGTCCAAGAGCCAACAAAAGATGAAAGAGAAAATGACTGTTCGTGGAGATGTGTGGGGGTTCCAAGAAAGGGAAACCATAGCCTTGGTTGGCGAAATGAATTAGTGTTTGTGGTGTTCAAATTTCATCTGAATATTTGGATATTATTTTGTATGCATTTTCTGACAAAATCATTGGATCCCAATACGTAATAAATTCATTTTTCTATTGTTTATTGTATGTGTTTGTTATTCATAGATTATTTCGTAATTACAAATCGATTTTCACTAAAATATTCTGTGCTTTTGTTTGTTGAATTAATTGGTTATAATTTTTGGTTCATTTGATTGTTGGAGGTTATCATTTATGCTATTGAACATCATAGCACTTAGATGATAAGGTTAATCCTAGAGTTTGTAATAAGGTTAATCTAGAGTTCACAAATTTGATCGCCTCACGTTAATTTCGTTGTCCGAGGCGCAACACACGCGGGTCAGTTTTCCAATTTGGTATAACAATCAGTATGTGTTTTACATCATTCAAAAACCAATAAAACAAATGCTTTAAAATAAATATTATTATATAAATTTCAATAATGAAAATTAAGTATTATTAAAAAAAGTATATATAATACATATATACCCTTAAAAAATCGAAAAAAATTTACTATTCATAGCACTCCTTTTTAAGAATCAAAAATGATATATTTAAATATATTAATAATAAAATAAGTAAATAAATACTTAAATGAGTTTGAAAATATTATATTACTCATGATCGAACTTTCTAAGTCAATGAGTTAAAAATCCAAACTATGGATCGTTTACCTAAAAGGACAAACCCGGTGCGCGAGCCTCCCACATGCACAGGGTCCAAGATTGTCAAGTCAACTTTAACCTCATATACCTATGCATTTTTGCAAAAGGCTATTTCCACATCTTGAACCTGAGACATACGGGACACATGACAGCAAACCTTACTATTACTCCTGGTCTGTATAAACCAATTACCAACCAAGTGATTGTTGGCAACCAGACCCAGCTCTTGGGCCGGCCAAGCTGGGCAGGCGCCCAAGGCCCAAAAATATTAGGGGCCCGGTAAATTTTACAGGTTTATTATGTTACTTATACATAAAGGCCCAAATGCTAGAGATTAAGGCCCAAACACTGAAGAAGGCCCAAAGTATGATCAATAGTTAAGCCTTGTGTGTGTGGGACTTGTACGCTCCAAAAAAGAAAAGAAATTAAATCTGCGCGAATCAATGATCATCTTGTACGCTAAAAACAAGACGACGGTTCAGTGTTTTCATCATCTGATCATCAAAGTATCAAAAGAATCTTCAAGATTTAATTATTCTCGAGGACGGCTCTGAATAAAGTGATAAGTTTATATTATAGAAAGAGGGCCCAACATTTTTGTCTCGTACGAGGCCTAAAAGTTTTTTATTATTCTAGAGGACAGCTCTGTTGGCAACACCACTCAGTCCTCACCAACACAAGTCACACACCACCACAATAACCACTACCATATACATAAACCAATTACCAACCAAGTGATTGTTGGCAACCAGACCCAGCTCTTGGGCCGCCGAGCTGGGCAGGCGCCCATGGCCCAAAAATATTAGGGGCCCGGTAAATTTTATAGGTTTATTATGTTACTTATACATAAAAGGCCCAAATGCTAGAGATTAAGGCCCAAACACTGAAGAAGGCCCAACGTCTGATCAATAGTTAACCCTTGTGTGTGTGGGACCTGTACGCTCCAAAAAAGAAAAGAAATTAAACCTGCGCGAATCAATGATCATCTTGTACGCTAAAAACAAGACGACGGTTCAGTGTTTTCATCATCTGATCATCAAAGTATCAAAAGAATCTTCAAGATTTAATTATTCTCGGGGACGGCTACGGCTCTGAATAAAGTAATAAATTTATGTTATAGAAAGGTGGCCCAACTTTTTTGTCTGGCACGAGGCCCAAAAGTTTTTGATTATTCTTGGGGATTGGCAACACCACTCAGGGCTCACCAACACAAGTCACACACCACCACAAAATATCTCTCTCTCTAATGTATGGTGGACATTGTTGGTTTGTCCAATATCATCCAACATATCATCATCATGTACAAAGATATTTCAGTTGAAGATACACACTATACATCAATATCCTCTCAATACAATATACTCTCTATAATCAACAGAGTTTAAACCTTCTAAATCTATTCAAAGAACATTAAATGGTCACTGAGCAGACATTCTATCTTGTTTTATAGTCAGAACAAGATCAAAAACTACTTCTATAATTCCAAATTTACAATCCAAAACTCAGAATCATGCGTGAAAGGTTGTTAGATTCTTAACTATGTTCTTGCTAGATCTTTTAAAACCATATATAGAACAAACCGAAATCGCAATCAAGCTATAGTCTTGCAGCAGCAGCCATTTATGTATCAATTTCCATCGGTGAAAGTGAAGCTGAAGCCGATGGATTGCTTGTCTGTTGAACAAACCGTCCTTTCACCCGAGGTCTCTGCTCTGCTAGCTTCTTTCGGCTTTCATATCGCACCTGCGGGAAGACATTGACCAGATTAAGTTGACCCGAATCTATCAACCAGTAACAATATAAATGTATACATGCGTAATTATGTATGTGTACCTTCTTATTAAAGCATCTGTCTTTCTTCTTCATTCTGAACTTATTCAAGGCAGCTTCTCTCTGTATCGATCGTTGCGTGTTATTTCCATTGCTTCCGCTGCCTACACTGTTGATACGCGTAAGCGTCGCACTGTTACAAAAACTGCTGTTTGCGCTATGATCTTCAAGGGCTTCTGTTGTGTTATGCAGCTCTGGAGGAGACTCATTTCTTGTTTCTTGATTAGGATTGTAATACGCGTTTGTTTGAAACATTGGTTCATGATGGCCTGAAGAAGACGGGCTCTGCATCTGGGAGGACAAGCCCGGTTGCACGCAAAATGGAGGTAATACCGAACCATATGGGTTCTCTAATCTTGAACCTCTTACTGCAACTGGAACGTGAAACACTCTTTCCTTTGGTGATGGGAATTGATTTTGATTTGGACTTAGACTTTCGGTCTGCTTTTGTGGACTGATTATGTGGACTTGAGAACTTCCGACTGGTGCGCTATGGGTGTCGGAAATATACTCCACCGGGTTCTTGGATAGCAGTTTATCGGAATTGGTTTCGTAGTCTTTTTGTTGATTGGAAATGCTAGCAGATCCCGATGTTGGTGGCGGTTGCCCCCTACTGATATACCTGCATATCCGATATTCAAATCAATTAAAACCGTGACATATTCGGCCCGCTTTGTTATAAATGGGTCAAATAAAAAAATTAGCTCGGTCAAACCGGATTGAATTCGCTAAAGATCTTTTCTAATGCATTCATGAGAGTAAAGTACACTGATGGTCCCTATGGTTTACCAAAATTTTGGATTTGGTCCCTAGCTTTGCAAAAGTACACATGATCCGTGTGGTTTGCGCTTTGTATCGCATTTAGTCCCTAGCTTTTTCCAAAAGTACATGGATGGTCCCTGTGATTTGCACTTTGTAACGCATTTAGTCCCTAACTTGGACATGCTAAAACCTTTAGATTGGTTGGCTGGGGACTAAACACGTTACAAAGTGCAAACCATAGTACTTTTGAAAAGCTAGGGACCAAATCTGAAACTTTGGAAACCACAGGACTAACCGTGTACTTTACTCGCATTCATTATTTATACAAAATTTTAAAATTGACAAAAATGTATGTGGGTCAATACATCCCAACCCGAACCCATATCGACAGGTGACTCACCGTGAGAATGCCGAGAGATCAGACTGCTTCAACCTGTGCCGGTCATCACTGAACTGATTCACGGAGCTACTTGGATGAGGTCTTCGTAGTGAAAGATCTAACATCGGTGAAGGATGATCAACCTTATTTTCACCAAAATTTAACAAGCTTTTGTAACTCGGTTTAGGGTAACTGTCAAACGATCCAATCAAATCGATCGCTTCCCTAGAGTTATTATTACCAGTAGCGACATTCACGTGTTCCCATCTCACATCTATAGCCATGTTCTTTTCTTGACCAGTTGTGTCGGCTTTAGTCGTATCCTCCTCTGGCTCAGTGGGTCCAGTCCCCAACTGATTAGCCTGTTCAGAGTCAGTGTGGTCCACCGGTTGTTCCATGGGTGGCTCATCAGGTTCCATATCTGGTTTTGTGCAAGAACTCTGCAGATCAGCCATAAAAGTCAAACCAGATCCCGATTTATGTTCTATTACAGTTGAACAAACAAGAAAACAGTTTTACCTGTGCATCACTTCCTTTTTCAATGCATTCCCTGTTTCTTTTGATGCAAGCCATGTAACCACTCGAACGGTTGCTAGTCGCATTGTTTTCAGCGGTGGCTTCTACTTTCTGTTGTGCATCGCTCTCTTCTTGGTTCCGGTTAGGCCCAATGGTTGACTAAATCAAAAGTCAAAATAAACCAAGATCAGATCGTAACAATATCGATTCAGATTCAATGTTTCATTAGACTTCTTACAGATTGTCGCCTCCAAACATGTTGCCACAAGTTCTTCAATTCGTTCTTCCTAACAGGTTTGACCAGAAAGTCAGAAGCACCTCTCAACATACACTTATAAACCATGCTAACCGACTCATGTGCAGACATCACTGCAGAACCAAGATGAGATGTTACAACTTACAACCTAAAACTAGATTCGATCACAACATTAAAAGAGTCAATTATTCACGGAAATCGTACTTATGACGGGAATGTTCTTGCAGACTTGATGCTCCATAATCAAGGTGAGAAGAGCAAACCCGGAGATCGAAGGCAGCTCGACTTCAGTCAGTATAAGATCGATACTATGCGATCTTCCTTTCAGCACTTCCCATGCCTTCAAACCATCAGAAACAGCAGCAACTGCTTGTAACAAAACACTAATTAGCCCAAATTCAAATTCTAACCACTAACTTTCCTTAAACCCTTGCAAATCACATTAAAAATCAAAACTTTGGGATCAAGATTTACCAAAAACCCACCAAATAATCAATCCAAATTCAAACTCTGATCACTAATTCCCCCTAAAACCCTACCAAATCATATTAAAATTCAAAACTTGAGGATCAGGATTTGCCAAAAAAAACCATAATTCCAAAAACCCACCAAAAAATCAAACCAAATTCAAACTCTGATCACTGATTTCCCCTAAAACCTTACCAAATCATATTAAAAATCAAAACTTGAGGATCAAGATTTGTCAAGAACCCTTAATTCCAAAAACCCACCAACAATTTCTCAAAATAAACCTAAATTCACAAAAATTATATAAAAAATTAAAAAGATATCTGGTAAAAAGAGTCACCTTTATAACTACATTTTCTGAGCAGAGCAGTAATAATCTGGCGAGTTGAATCATCAGCTTCAACCAACAAAACCCTGAGAACCATCTTGGGCAAAAACTTTTCCCACCTCACAAAGTTATTAGTGGTGGCGGCAGTCGGCAAATCACCACCGCCGCCGCCGCCGTCAATGATCTTGTCTTCACTTCTCAACATGAGTTCCGGCATGTCAGGAGTTCCTCCGGCGCTACCCATAACAATAATATCACTGGCGGAGAGAGAGGGAGAGAGAGAGAGAGGGGTTGGTCGTTTTGTTTGTGTGTGTTTGAAAGGGGGAAAACTAAAGTTATCCTAAATTTTGTAAACATTTCATAGAATCAAAATATCTGAATGAAAAAAAATCTAAAAAAATATCTATCGTGTCGTTGAATGGCCCAAAAATGCCACGTCGACAGGAAAAAGCAAGAGCCTATTGGCCTCCCATCTTGCATACGTCTCCTCCACTTGATGTTAATTGCTTTTTTAATGCTGCCAACAAATCTAAACCACTGATGTTTTAGATATTTTCAAACAAATCCGAATAAAATATCTCTGCTTGTCTTCTTTTAACTATTTTTTTTTTAATTTAATATTTGTTGTTGTTAATGGTAATGGTATATTAGTTTTTAGTGGATGGAGAATTGTGTACCGGATATATATGTGGAATTTAAAAGGTGAAAATGGTATATAAGATTGATATTAGCCATATAAAATGGTTTCATATTTATGTAAAAAAATTCTTCAATAAGTTTATTACAAGTCAGCTATGTTTATATTTTAGGAAACTAGTTATTATAGGGAGTTATGGACGGAAGCGATGTAACTAGGCAGGGGCGGAACTAATTAAGAATGAGCCGTAGCACGAGCTATGGCTCAACCCCGTATTCGTATTCGCAGTGTAATTTTTTTTTTCCGATTTTATACATAGCCTACCCAAAAACATATACGAGAATACCCCTAAGAGAAAATTATGAAACTTGATATTATTCATTAAGCCCAAAACATGTTTAGTAACAAAGCCTAAATAATTAGTTTTATGATAATTAAGCCCAAATTGTAATAACTAATAAAGCTCATATAATATAATAAGTGATCTTGTGCATCTGGTTGAAATGGGAACATATAGTTTTTGTCCTTTGGTTTATTGGGTAGTGAAACTAGCTTTGGTTTTACCGGTTGCAACCGCAACCGTTGAAAGATGTTTTTTGAAAATTGCATATTATCAAGACGGATTTACGCAATCGAATGGGCCCGTAATTTTTGAACAATGCCATGTTTGTGCGGTCGAAAATGATTTTTTTTTTCATAAAGTAAAAGACGACGATATGATGGAACGATTTCAATCTATGAAAAAAAAAGAGGCCAAATCTATTAGTTATTTGTTACTTTCTTTACTTATTGTGTTTTTTCTAATATTGTATGATTGCACGGTAAAAAAAATTTAGGGTACCCCTGATTTAATGGGCTAGTTCCGCCACTGTAACTAGGCCAACATTTGTAAAATAGCTGTAGGCGTTTTTCTGACTTTCTTACTTTAAGGCCACCCGGGGTGGTCACGTTATGAAGTCCCATCACTCGTGGAACTATCACTCTACACCGCCGCCAGTCATTTCTATCACTCGTGGAACTATCACGCGTGGAGTGGGTAACGCGTTGTAAATCAAAAAAAGGAACATGTATCTTGTACATTGTGCATAATATTTGTACATTGGAATCCCTATCACTAGTGATACCACCCCTCCTACATTTCTATCACTATCACTAGAATATTGGGTGCCACATGGCATCATTTGATTGGTTGCTTCCATCACTGGAATCTATCACTAACAAACCACCCCTACCCCCTAAGTTTACTCGTATGTAACATTGATTTAGACTTTTAACTGTTTTCTCGTGTAATTTTAATCGGAAAAGCATGTGAATTTGGATTTCATTAATTAAATGTTTATCTAGTTGTATAATTTTAATTCAAGGTTGTCAAGTTTGATTTTCTAAGCTTTGACAATATATTTACATCAAATCAAAATATGAAATTTTCTTAAGTTTATCATAAATTAGCTAAATTAACATTTTAGTAAACTAATTATCATATAGAGTTGATTCAAGCATAATTTTTTTTTATTTTTGTAGAGTTGTGGGGTCCATCAAATATGTACACCCAACGTTAAACGTTATGAAAACCATCACATGTGTTTTCCCGGCTTGCTGACCCAAGTTCACTCACATTTCACACCGGTTTGGGTTGGTAATGATTTTTCCTTAGAATTATTAATCTAATCTATATATAAAGTGAATGAACAGTAGTTTATATAGGGTATATTAGAATATAAGGTATGGGGTGGGGTTGTGGTGTGGGTTGAGTATAAACGCCCAAGTCACCATCCCGGGTGGGGGGTTTCGGCGTGGCCCCTTGGCTGGGGGTTTTAGCACGGGCGTTGGGCGGGGCTATCAAGATGACATGGCGGGATCGTTGGGCTAGCCGTTGGCCAACGACTATGTGTTTAAAAAAAATTATATTCCAAGAAACACCTAGCCCAGCATCCAATCGTCCAATTGCTCCCTTTTTAATACACTCCACGATGCCGGATATGGTTGGTTACGCATCGTTTATCTCGAATCGTTTGAAGAATGATGTCGGTCGAAAACACCAATGCCTTTCGCGCAACGTTCGTCATTGAAAAACACTAGTTATAATAACACATAAATCCAAATATTATAAATTAAGCGTTTACTGGGTCATTTAATTTAAAATTTGAGGTTGCAAATTTGATTTCTAAGTTTTGACAATACCATGTAATATTAGATATTTTTATAACCATTTAATTAATACATCATTTATTTTTTAATGGCCAACTAATCCTTCAAATGTGTTATTAGTGAAATTCACCACATCGGGATACACTCGCTTTCGAACCAGGGAAAACCCTCACCTAGGGCCCAAGCCTGTGAACACTCGACCGGAGGCACAACAGTGCGGTGAGGTAAAACCCGCTCAGTTAAGGATTGAACTATCATTTAATTCTACTTTTAAATCTAAACCATTGTTCACTTTGAAACTTGACTACAGCCTCATTAAGAGTGACACGTTTCCATACACCTTAATATCATTAGTCTAAAATTCTCTTTTAAAAATATCAGTTTACTCTATAAGAGTATTCATTACGTTTATGTTTTCTTGTGTTGACTAAATATAATCATAAGAGAAATTATTCACTATAGGTAATCAAAATATAGTATCAATAATGTATATTTAGGGTATGTTGCAAAAGTGGCTGGTGGGTGGCTGGAAGCTGGTAGTTATAGCTGGTAGCTTTTTAGATATATTTGGTATTTGGCATAGTAGCTGGAGCTTTTAATAAAATGTATAAAATGACCAAAATAGACATAACTAAAAATTTAAAAAGCTTGTGCATTAAAAAGTTCATTATCTTTAGAGGTTAAAATAGTTAAATTTTTTTCCTAAAAGCTTGTAACTCCTTCTAAACGCTACTAGTAGGAGCGTTTAACCAAAAGATTCAAGCTCCTAACCTAAAAGCTTCAACCTCCTTCAACCAAACAAAGATTTTGATTAGGTAGAAGATTTTTCTTAAAAGTTTAAAGCTAAAGCTTTTAAAATCTCCATGCCAAAAATACCCTTAGATGAAACAGATAATCCATATAAAGTTTTAAAACATGAATTATAAAGAAAAGAAAAAATTGGAAATCAGAAAGGGTCTTGCTATTTACACACCCCCACCTACCCCTTTGTCTATTCACACACCTTTAGACTTTAACGTAATTAATGGTGTACGATAATTTATATGCAAGATCGGGTGTCAGTCTTTTGTCTGGTTGACAGGACCAGAACGCGGCCAAAGCTCGGCGTTTTGGTCCGGTCAACAGACCCGTCAGACACCCGTCAGTCTATGTCTGGTTAACCGGACCAAAACACCGCGCTCTGACCACAGCTCGACACTGGTGAGTGTGTGGATAGACAACATGGGTGTGTGAATAGAGATACCCAGAAATCCATATAAATTATGGCCATGTCTATTCACACACACATCTAGTCTATCCACACACCCCCCAGTGTCGAGCTGTGGCCAGAGCGCGGCGTTTTGGTCCGGTTAACCAGACAAAGACTGACGGGTGTCTGACGGGTCTGTTGACCGGACCAAAACGCCGAGCTTTGGCCGCGTTCTGGTCCTGTCAACCAGACAAAGACTGACACCCGGCCAGTCTTTTGGCTGGTTGACAGGACCAGAACGCGGCCAAAGCTCGGCGTTTTGGTCAGGTCAACAGACCCGTCAGAAACCCGTCAGTCTTTTGTCTGGTTGACCGGACCAAAACGCCGCGCTCTGGCCACAGGTCGACACTGGGGGTGTGTAAATAGACAAAGGAGGTAGGTGGGGTGTGTGAATAGCAAGACCCATAAATTATCGTACACCATTAATTACGTTAAAGTCTAAAGGTATAGATATTTTTAAAACGTGGTGTGGGGCCCACATGAGATATTTAGTGAGTGCTTATGGTTTGCAGAGTGACACGTGGAAATAGTGGAGTTTCTAGATATACATCCAATTGGGTGGTTCCGTTGGGCGATCTAAATGCTTTGCATTTATTTTAATTACAGTGGTGATCTTTTGTGCCACTTGGTGTCTTTTAGTTAGTCATAGGGTGTGTAGCCTGTCACTCCGCTAATCATGAGTTTTTGTCTGCGCTTTTCATTAATATTTATTTATGAAAATGTTATTTCTTTAACAAAATTCTATTTTTTTAACGGTAAAGAATGACGTGTCAACTACCGTGACACCGAATGTTGTGGCCAGGTCGACTACTTGACCGCCGCCAACCCCTTGGCTCTCCTAGATGCGTGGAAACCCGATCTTCACCCGCCCGAAGGCACCACAGTGGAATAATCGGTAAAACCTCGCCTCCCATCCAAGACGAACCGGCATCCACGACCACCTGTCCGAATGTATCCCAAGCGTGACAGAACTAAGGATCTGCAGCAGTTCATTTAACTCACTAGACTCTTCAGATAAGAGTTGAGACCTCCGCCAAACCCAACTCAGAACCATACCCGCAGACCCTCTTATGAGGCGATCCGAAACCGTACACCATTTATACTTTTCCAGGCTAAAAAACAAGGGGAACTTGCTAGCCAAAACCTCAGACCCGACCCACAAGTCTAACCAGAAAAAAAATAGATGCCCCATGACCCAAAATACCCTTAATAGCCTTTGATAGAACCACTCTTTTTTCTGCTAAATCACCAACTATATTTAAGATTGAATTACCATGTACCACCCAAATAACTTTACGCCATAAACCGTCGTGATCATTTTTGAACCTCCACCACCATTTTGCTAGTATGGCGAGATTAACATCCCTTAATGACCTGAAACCAAGACCGCCACCTTCCACCGGGGAGATGATATACACTAATTTCTACATATTGTAATCCCTCATTTTACTCCCGTTTTACGCGTTTTTGGCTAGAACTTCGATGTTTAGGTACTTAATCAGGTACTTTTGGATTTTCAGGTCTTAAAACGACGTGCCAAAGACAAAGTTGGAGAAAAAGAGGAATTTCCGAGCATTTCGGATTAATTCTGCACATTCTGTTGAAGATACAGATCATGCACGGCCGTGCACTCCATCTGCACGACCGTGTAAGACGCGCAGCACCGAAAGCAATGGCAATGCACATGGCAGTGCAACTGACTTCTCGGACATGCACGACTGTGCATCCGTGTGCACCCCCCGTGCACTACCTGATCCTCGAAGAAGCAAATTGTTTTCCCGGATATGCATGACCGTGCACATCAAGTGCACGACCGTGCACTTGGTTTGACTTTGCCGCCCAATCACCATTTGTCAGTGCACGGCCGTGCAAACTATAAAACATAACAGACGCATCTGATCAATTATTGGATATTTTTGCAAGCCTTTTGGCGATTTGGGGCTTCGGTAACAGCCTGCTTTGGTCGGATTCAAGCCTCCAAGTTGAAAAGAAGCCTATTTATCATCCAATCCATCTAATCCTTGCTTTCTTATGGTTTGAATCCTTGTTCTTTCCATGATTTTGGTTACATTTCAAGCATTGATTTGATGTATTATGTGTTATTGTAGCCTTAGGGCAAAAACACTAGTTTACTTGTCTTATGAACAAACATTAGTATGTTAATCTTGTTTGTATGAAACTTTGGTACTTTTCATGTTTAAATCTTGATGATCATATGGCAAACATGTTTCATTGATGTTGGATTCTTGATTGTATTTGGTTATCTTGGATGATTAATGAATGTTTAGTTGAGATATATTGAAAAACCCCTTGATTAAGCACTTATTAGTAAGCTATTAACTTGTTAATATGTTTACACCATGAAACTAGAAATGGGTATTGGTTTAATAAAAGGTAAATCAAATGTTAATCAAGAGTACTTTCTTGCACGTAAGGACCCTAACGGGTTAGATGGTGTTGTTACAAGTTCTTGAAACGGTTTATGATCTTTGTTTAGTGGTTTTGATTGAAAATACTATCTTGGTAGATTTGTGTTCAAGGTTTGTAAAATGGAATAGTTTGTGATATGGTCTACTTTATGCTTGTCTCGGTGGTTGTAGTGTGTTATCGGTATTACTTTCCTTGATTAAGTGAGGTTAGAAAACTCTTAATGGATGGCTAACTTATCTTTAGAAGATTTACATGAAAATATCAATAGCACGCTAATGAACGATTTTAGGTGGCTAAAGTGTGTCTATCGCGTTAGCTTTCCAAATGATTGTCATGTTAGGATTCACGAAAGGGATACTAATTGTCTATATAATTGGAAGATTGATCAAGTGCCATTGTGACATTTCTGATTTAGTTAACATACTTAGATTGATTTTAAAACAAGATAATATATATTTTTGTATTTGGAGTCTTTTATGTTTTAAATATAGTTTTATATTAATTTAGTTAAAAACTTCATTGACCTTTCTTTTTACCGGTAAACCAGTGACAACGGTTTAGTACTCATGCATCCGCCCACGTCCATGGATCGACATATGGTTCTTACCTATACTTTACTACGTATATGATAGGGTAGACTTGTCCTTTTGTGTGTGTTTTAATGTTTAGGTATAAATCATTTTTATAAATATTAAAACCGAGTTTGTGTGTAAAATTCATTGTAAAAATATGTATATATAAGCACACGTTAAGTTTTTGGCGCCGTTGCCGGGGATGCGGCGAGCTTTTGGAACGATCCGAGTAACTCCTTTACCGGTGTACATGCTTGTGAATACTTATTCATACTTGTTTATTTGTTCATTTGTTTGTATATACATTTGTTTGATTATTTATTAATTTATTTATTTGTTTATTTTATTTATTCAGGTTGTTTTAGATTTTATTTATTTATTTATTTTATAATACTTTTATCTAAAAATTTGTTGGATTTATTTATTTATTTTTACCTATTTAATTGATTATTTGATTGTTTGTTTAAATTTTTACAAAATTAATTTAATTTGTTTATTTTGGGTCTACTACATTATTCGTTGCTACATTGTCTTATCTTTTCCTTGTAAGTTAAAACGATCATCATTGAGAATTACGAGGGATTGACTTTTATAGTCAACAACCATAGACTAAAAATCTATATCAATGGGTCGGTTGACTCGGCGGTGGGGGTAATCGAACTCCACACCCCGCACACGTAACAAGTGTGGAGAAGGGGGTCTAGCTATCGACTCGAAAAAAAACTTAGCACACGTGTTTAGCACGCTTAGGGGTAAACTTGTAAATAGTATATTTTTTTATTTCTTTCGTTTTACTAATTGTTTAAGTATTTTGTTGTTGTGATTCATGCCTTGTAGAGTTTTGGCGTTGATATGGTCCACAAACAGGTAAATTCTTGTAAAAGTGGTGATTTTTGATGAAAAAATCAAGTTTGGAGGATTCTGCAGGTTCTGTCTGTAGAGACACAGGTACTGCACGGCCGTGAACTTGATCCGCACGGCCATGCACTTCATAACCGCACCTGTTCGAGAAAATTTTCACACACCCTATGCGTTGCAAAACCGCACGGCCGTGCGCGTCACACGCACAGCCGTGCACACGAGAACTGTTGTGCACATCAGTGCATTTGTTGATCTGCACGACCGTGCATGTGATGTGCACGGTCGTGCAAGCATGCAGGAACAATAAAAATTGAGGGTATTTAAGAAAAAATTATGCAAAAAAAAAAAAAACCATAACAAAGCAAAAAAAAACAAAACAAAACAAAACAAAAAAAAAATCGAAAAACAAATATTCAAAGTAAAAAAAATATAGTTCACAACCATTCTCTCTTTTCTCTCCTCCAACAAATCACCGTTTTTTTGTAAGAAATCACCACAAACCATACCAAAGGTATGAATTCCTTCGTATTTTTCATTTTTAATCTTGTGTTTCGTCATATATTAATAATTTTCTTTTCTTGAGGGTTTCTTCATAAATCCAAACAAAACCCTAATTCTTGATATTTTTGTACAAACCCTTTAATCTAGCTGGGAGCGGGTCATTTGCCATTGCAGCTTGTGCATATCTTTTTTTTTTTTGGTTTGTTATGTTTTATTTGGGGTTTTCATTTTGGGTATCTTTTATTAAAACCCCCCGGATATGTTTTTTCTAAAAAAAATTGCTACTTTTTTATTTTATTTTCTTTTCAGCTAATCGATGGGATGGTTATTTAACTAATCCTTTGATCGGTTGTGATGCTTTGTATTTTGTCTAGTATGTCACATTTTGTAGGAAAATGGGACATACACCCAGTATGCACCCAGGAGTATGGGGATTGTGAAGTCAAGTCCATGGATCTTCTCCAGTTTTCTTCAATATCCAAGGGAGTGTCACTTTAATTATTTTTGAAAAAGATAACTATAAGCGTGACAAACAAAAGAATGACTCACATGCTAATTTTTACACTTGCACCCATTCCTTCCGTTTACGTGAGCATATTTTTGAGCCACTTACTGCTTTCTTGACATGCTTGTTTTTTTTTTTTTGAGTAAACTTCCGTTTTTCTCCCTGTGGTTTGGTCACTTTAATTGTTTTTCCCCAAACCTTTAAAAATAGCCATTTTACACCAATAGTTTACCATGTTTTTTCCATTTTGCTCCATGGCCTTAACTTCATCCATAATGTTTGTTAACTAGAAGGGTATTTTGGTAACATAAGAATAAAAGTAAGGGCATTTTGGTAATTCAATTATAAAGATATTTATATGTTATCTTCACACTCTCCTCTCTCTTCTCTCTTTCTCTATATCAGATCCATCTTCTCCATTCTCTATCACCAACCACCACCTCTAACCACCACCTCCACCCACCACCTCACCACCACCGGTCACCACCCCACCCCACCCCACCCCACCGTAACCCATATCACTAGAACCCAACCACCACCACCATAACCATCACTTCCAGCACCACCTCATCGGAGTTGCATATCAGCCGCCGCCACCACAATCTGCCGCCACCACTACCAACCGCCGTCGGCACCACCACCAACCGCCGTCGGCACCACCTCTTTCTTTTTTATTTACAAAATCTGTTGCAGTCGGTGCACGTTAGGTGTGCCATTTGCCCCACCTCCCCTGTTTTTCTTGAAAGGATATCTGGGTTTGGGTGTGCCATCACTCGGATTTTGTGAATTTATTTGAAAGGAGATCTGGGTTTGGGAGAAACCCGAAGATCCGACCAAAAGAAAACAAAACCCTAATTTGGTTAAGTCTACGACGGGTAGCAATAGTTTGGTTTGCCCAATACTTGGATTTTGCATCCATCCTTGTATTTGTTTACTTGTCTTTTGGGGATTTGTTCAGTGTAAATTACAAAAATGACCCCAAGTCGAGTTTTGTGGAGAGGAATGGGACTAATTTTGTTGTGGATGGGAATGTGTTCTATGTGAATGGATGGAATTCATATTGTTATGGAGCATGTTGTTGTTGATCATAGCCGCCCAAGGATCAGGGATATGCTTCAGGCTGCAGCCAAAATGGGCCTCACTATCTGCAGAACTTGGGCTTTTAATGATGGTGACTATAATGCCCTTCAGGTTGCTCCTGGACAGTTTGATGTAATTTTGGGTAGAAATGAAGCTAAGATTTAGTGTAATTTTGGGAAGAAGAAGACCCAGAATTTAGAAGAGATAGAGAGAGATCTTGTATAGAGAGAGAGAGAGAGAGAGTGAGTAGAGACTATGTTTGTTGTGTGTATTCTTTACATTTACATTTAAATACAAATTACCAAAGTACCCTTATTTTATATTTGTAATTACCAAAATACCCTTTCAGTTAACATACAATATGGATGAAGTTAAGGCCGTGGAGCAAACTGGCGACAAAACCGAAACATCAGGGAGTAAAATGGCTATTTTTAAAGGTTTGGGGCAAAACCATTAAAACGACCAAAACACAGGGAGCAAAACAAAAGTTTACTTTTTTTTTTTTTTTGCGGAATATGAGTGAGCCGGATGTTTTATGCAATTCAGAACTTGTCATTAGCATACTTTTCAAGATTATAAATGTGTGAAATTGCATGAATATGATAGAGGCACTTAGCATACCCTTTTGTGTTAGCCTTTTTCTTTTATTTGTTTCCCGCACCCAACATTATCCATTAGTTAACCTTGTTGAGCCTATTTCCCATGTTTTTCCAACTTTACCCAACCAATTCACCTACTTAGCCAAATTTAGCATTTTTATTTTTAAACCTTTGTGTTAAAACTCGGGTAAAGTTATCATCTAACTTGCGTTGTTTGTATTTATTTCTTGCTGTAAAAAAAACCCAGAAAATAGCACTCGAAAATAGAGTAAAGACTACCAAGTTGGAGCTATTGTAAGCGCTGAATAGTATAAACTTGTTGTTTAGCTCGAAACGGTTAAATCGTCCTTGTACGCGTTATTTATGTACAATTTTTGTTCATTTACGCTTGCTAGAAATAACCACCGAGTTTTAACCATTTAGCCACTTTTAAATGTTTGTTCCACACCCTTACCCATTGCCTATCATTACAACCCTCAAAGACTTCTTGATTTGTGCTTTTTCGCATGTTAGTTGGTGGATATTAGATCTTTTGACAAGCTTATGACATTGCATGATTCATTGCCTTGGCATCGAGTGTTTTACACATACACACTACATGTATAATTCATAAATATAACCGAGTGTGTGTGAACATTGTGAATAATGTGAAGATTTTCATGCTAAGTCAATCGGAAGTGGAATCATTGTTTTTTGGTTATCTTTACTTATATTCGCATGTGCTTGTTTGGTTTGAGTTCAGTGATGATGTCTTTTGGAAAACCGATTAATCATCGCGTAGTTATTAGCTTTGTAAATTATTAGATGTGTGGGTCCTTCGGGAGTCTTCGTTTATTTGCTTACTTAAGTTTGCTTGAGAACAAGCAAAGTTCACGTGTGGGTGTCACACCCCCTTCTAAGGCGGAAGCACGAGGTGTGATCTTGAATGGTTCTCATTGCATACGAGTGGTAAACATACTACATGATCATAAAATAACTTTAAATGCCATTAACATTACATACTGAAAAGTTTACAACTTTATTTAAAAGACAAACATAAAGGTTTTGATCCTTATATCAACACACAGGATGATACATAACAACCAAACCCCGCAAAATGAGCATAGGAGTCTTGACACATAGTAACTAAAAACATAAACAACATCCAAGAGCAAGAGTGAGACTGCGCGTACATCCACTTTAGTTACCTGAAATACATGTGAGTTTTGGAAAATCGTCAACATAATGTTGGTGTGAATTCATGCAGATTTGTGAAAAAATTTAAGCATTCGTTATGGAAAACATAGTATGTAATTGTATGAAATAAGTATAAATGTAAATATAAGGAATGCGAGATCGCTAATGGTTAGCTAGGCCATCAACATGTGTAACGACATAGGAAGCATCCAAACCATAGGCATTTTTAGTTGTCGATTCACGACTGTTGATTCACGACTAGAGACACAAAAGCACTGCTTGGTAAAAGAGTGGTCAAGAGTGTGGTTACCTGAAACCCATTAGATCTAACCTTTTGTTCCGTGGTATTGGTATGTAATTGATTAATGGTGCTTATGGAACCCTATACGTCACATGATCTATAGTATCATTCCTTAGTTTTTGTATTCAACATACCATAGCACATGTATTCTCCCCAAGTTTAGGAAACAAGTAAAAGTTTAAAAGCGGGGACATGAACTCACAACTTTACATTTCCTGCGTCGTAAACTTCATTGGTAGCGTCGTGACCAATACGTGTTCTATTAATGTTAGTCACTAGACTTGTATCACACAAGTACAAGTCACCATCTTTTGTTTATGTATATGTTCTTTGTTATTAAAAATAATTTACATTTTTAACTATGTATGTTACTTATATTATTTTTCCAAAAATAAATATAAGTATTTTGTGAAATAATATCTTCAATATTATTTTTGTACAAGTATACTTAGGAAAGTATGCTTTGTATTTTATGTAAATACTTGTGTATTTTGTATTTTTCTCCAAAAATCAATACTTTGATTTTTATTACTTTCCGGAATTATATTTCTTAAAAATAATATATTTTTAAGACTTTTATGAAATATATATATATTTTGTCATGTTTAAAATATATATATGGTTATTCTTGTTATCTACCTGATTTTTGTATAAATTCCAATACTTGGTATCGGTTATATATTTTTGTCCAAAAATATATTTTTAAGTTCATAACCTGTCCAGGTTAAATAATATGTTAGGAAATATATTTTTCATAAATATATTTTCTTGTATTTGTCCATGTATTTCCTTGTGAGGAATTTTGTACACTTGTATACTTATGTATTCTCATGTATTTGTAGGTGTATTTTTTGTATTCATACTCCATGGGAGTATTTAGTGTATTTTCAAGTCCCTAATACACTACTACATATAATACACATAATATACACTTAGCACAAAATTTGGTGATCACTAAATATATATATTTCCCTAAAAATATACATACTTAATATCCATTTTAACTTGAAGAAATCATCATTTCTTAACTTGTAATTTTACACAAAAATTAGGGAAACCTTGGTAAATATTTTTAGGTGAATTTTTAGGGAATAAGTTTCACCAAAACTTATATTTTCTAAGTGTCAAAATTTTACAAAAATTTTGATATAGTTTCCCCTAAAAATGGAGGTTTCCCATGTTTTCAAAACATGTGTTTATTTTCTTTTCAACATCAAAACAATTTTCCAACAATAATCATCAACAACATATACTAATTTTTCCGTATGAAACATCATGGTGAACTTGTTTCTTGTTAAGAATGTGTAGTCTTTTAGATCTACACTTAACATGTTATGATCTTTCCAAAAATAAGTGTTCTTGTGATTTTTAAACAAACTTTTATGAAACTTTAATTCACTCACTCAATCATCCATGAGTTTTATGGCTTCAAAACTTTGTAAATCATGTTCTAAAATCACTTTTATGTTTATTAGAAAGATCATTATTTTTAATATCATGTTTAACCATGGATCTTTCAAGATCCATGCTTAATAGCTTTAGGTCTTTCATAAACAAGCTTTATGTTAAATTTTTAACAAACTTTCCATGAGTTTTAGTTTCAAAAATTAGTTCTACACACACTTTATTACTTCAAGATTACAAGATTATGCATCAAAATTCATTTTTCATGTTCACATAATGCTTCATATGTTCGTCTTCAAGTTTAACCATGGATCCTTCAAGATGCATGCTTAAACTTGTTGGATCTAATCTTTAATATGCTTGATCTAAACAGAAACACAAGATATAACATCAGCAACTTCATTACATACACTAAAAATTCATGTAATCACTTATTTTCTTCATGAATATGTTAGATCTTCTTATTTTTAACATTAGAAGTTAAGTTGTTTAGATGGTGAAACTTGCACATAACATAAACATGACTTAAATTAGTGATCAAGAAGCTTACTACTAGCTCTATTGGCTAGGGAAGTGGCACAAGAATGAAGAAGATGATCAAGGAAGGAAATGAGAGGTTAAAAGCTCCACAAGGTGGTCCTTCAAGTTCTAGCACCATACACCTTCATAAATGGCCTCCATACACCTTCTAGTAAGCTTGGATTGTGAGGTTGTGAAGTGAAAATGGTGATGGTAAGTGGGTGTGTGTGAGCCGTGAGTTAGAGGGAAGGGAAGGAAGAAGATGAAGTGAATGAGAAAGTGTGATTAGTTTAGGATTTTATAGGATCTTCCAAATATTTTTATCGTATATTTGCTAGAATATTCCCCAACATAAGATCAAATAAAATCAAATGAAATAAAATAAAATCCCTATGTGGGACCCTTGTCCCAACCGTCCAAGGAGATAGGGGGGGGGGGGGTAAAGTGTAACTTTTGAGAAGTTGAAGGTTTAAAGTGCAAACGAGGGAGTTTAAGTTAGTTTAAGTGTGTTTAGGGGTTTTTATGATTTTTAAGGTGTTATAGCATCAAGACTTGTTTGATATCATAAAAACATTAATTCTAGTCAAATTTTGATGTCCCGGTTATTGTCCGGTTGTTCGGTTCGTTACGGTTCGTTAAAGTGCTGAATTGCGCAGTTTCACTAAGTATGAAGCACTTTTTTGTGGCAGTTTTAATTCCTGACACTTTGTAAGTTATTTTGGACAATAAAACATAAATTATACATGATATTAATGTGTTTAAAAGCTGATTGTAGCTGAATTATGCTGATTTATGCTGAATTCTGCATTTAAAGTGCGTTTCGGGTGCTTTTTAGTGCATAGTTTGGCTTCCGGAAAATTTATATGTTAACCCTTGTATCCACACTTGGGTTTTAATGTATTTTAGATGTTGGACCTACTCCTAGGTCCTAATTCTATTATCTGACTGATTTCTGCAGAACTGCTGACACAGTGTGTCTTACCGGTGAGTTTACTAGTCTTTCTGACGCAACGCTAAAAGTAATGCATAAAGCAATATTTAAAGTATAAAACGTGCATGAATTCACATGTATAACATGTAATCAGACAATGTTGACATTTAAGCACATAAGTGTAGATAATAGATAATAATTAAAACTGTACGGAAATTACCGGTTTTATGGCAGTCGTCACAGTCTCCCCCTGTTAAAAGAATTTCGTCCCAAAATTCAGGCTGAGTCATTTCCTACAGGAGCTTTCTCGAACAGATGGGGGTACTTGGCTTTGAACCGATCTTCTCGTTCCCACGTGTACTCGGGTCCGTGCTTAGAGTTCCAACGTACTTTGACAAGTTTAATGCGATTCCTCCTTGTCTTATGGATCTTCCAATCCGTTACCTTAACGGGTTGTTCTGTAAATCGGAGTGTGTCGTCGATATGCACCTCATCCGCAGGGATGATCACTGCTTCTTGGGTTGGACTCTTCTTGAGGTTGGACACATGAAACGTATCATGTACTCCGTTAAGTTCTTCCGGTAATTCCAACTTGTACGCCACGGTACCAATTCTTTCCAAGATCTTGAATGGTCCAATGTATCGTGGATTCAGCTTCCCACGTTTTCCGAACCTTGCTACACCTTTCCAAGGTGAGACCTTTAACTGGACTCTATCTCCCACCTCTAAAGGTTTTCGTCTTCGATCGGCGTAGCTCTTCTGTCGATCACGAGCCGCCTTGATGCGCTCTCGGATCTGCATGATTTTGTCGGTCGTCTCTTGGACAAGTTCAGGACCAATCAACTGCTTGTCTCCAGCGTCTGCCCAACACAACGGCGAGCGGCACTTGCGGCCATATAGGGCTTCGAACGGTGCGGCTTTTATGCTCGTATGGTAGCTGTTATTATAGGAAAACTCAACTAAAGGCAGATGAGTATCCCAACTGCCGCCTAGATCCATAACACATGCGCGAAGCATATCTTCCAGTGTTTGTATGGTCTGTTCGCTCTGGTCGTCTGTTTGCGGATGGAAGGTTGTGCTTAGATCTAGCTGAGATCCAAAGGCCTCTTGGAAGGATTGCCAGATCCTTGAGACAAAACGTCCATCTCTATCTGAAATAATCGAGATAGGCACTCCATGATGTGCCATGATTTCCCTTAGGTATAGCTCAGCAAGCTTTCCAGTGCTATCCTTCTCTCGGATCGGTAGGAAATGCGCAGACTTTGTTAACCGATCAACTATCACCCATATCATATCATGCCCTCTAGGGGTCTTGGGTAATTTCGTTATGAAGTCCATCGAGATTTGCTCCCACTTCCACATGGGTATCTCGGGTTGTTGCAGTAGTCCGGACGGTTTCTGATATTCGGCCTTAACCTTGGCACAGGTTTTTCCAACGTAGACAGCAACATCGCTTTTAAGCTTCGGCCACCAATAATACTCCTTCAAGTCTTGATACATCTTGTCCGATCCTGGGTGGATTGAGTATCTCGACTTGTGGGCTTCATCAAAGATGACTTCTCGAATACCGCCATAGAGTGGAACCCAAATACGCCCCATAAAGTATAAGGTTCCCTCTTCGTTTGGCACCAACTTCTTCTCCGTACCTCAGAGATATTCGGCTCTACGATTCTCCTTCTTAAGGGCTTTTTGTTGGGCGTCATGAATGCGTGAAGTGAGGTTTGTCCGAATAGTCATTTCCAATGCTCGAACTCTTAGGGTCTTAACCCTTTCTTTTCGACTTAACGCGTCTGCTACAACGTTAGCCTTTCCAGGATGGTACTTAATCTCATAGTCATAGTCGTTTAGCAGCTCGACCCACCGTTGTTGAGGCATATTCAATTCCTTCTGATCGAATATGTGTTGTAGGATTTTATGATCTGTGAAGATTGTACATCGAGTACCATATAAATAATGTCGCCAGATCTTCAAGGCAAACACCACCGCGCCTAGCTCCAGGTCGTGAGTGGTGTAGTTCTTCTCATGAACTTTCAACTGTCTTAAAGCGTAGGCGATGACCTTTTGGCGTTGCATAAGCACACAACCCAAACCTTGACGCGAAGCGTCACAGTACACCACGAAGTCCTCGGTGCCTTCGGGTAAGGAAAGTATTGGTGCATCACATATCTTGCTCTTGAGAAGTTGGAAGGCTTCTTCTTGCTTATAGCCCCAGTCGTACTTCTTATCCTTCTGCGTAAGGTAAGTCAATGGTTGGGCTATCTTGGAGAAATTCTCGATAAATCTGCGGTAATAGCCCGCTAAGCCCAAAAATTTTCGAACTTCAGTCGGCATTTTAGGGCTTCCCAATTCATTATCGCTTTTATCTTGGTTGGGTCTACATGAATACCCTTCTCGTTCTCAACATGACCAAGGAACTGTACTTCGCGAATCCAGAATTCGCACTTTGAGAACTTTGCATAAAGCTTCTCTCTCTTTAATAGTTCCAGAATGGTCCTGAGGTGTTGCTCGTGCTCTTCTTTCGATCGTGAATAAATTAGAATATCATCGATAAATACAATCACAAATTTATCGAGATACGGTTTGCAAACACGATTCATCAGATCCATAAATACTGCTGGTGCGTTCGTTAATTCGAATGGCATCACAAGGAACTCGTAATACCCATAACGAGTCCTGAACACAGTCTTTGGTACGCTCTCTTCTTGGATCCTTAGCTGATGATATCCAGATCGAAGGTCGATCTTGGAGTAGTAACTCGATCCTTGCAACTGATCGAATAAGTCATCAATCCTCGGTAGTGGGTACCGATTCTTGACAGTGAGCTTATTCAACTCTCTATAATCGATACACATCCGCAGTGTTCCATCCTTCTACTTCACGAACAAAACTGGAGCTCCCCAAGGCGAGAAACTCGGCCTTATGAATCCTTTATCCAATAACTCCTGGAGTTGTGTAGATAATTCTTGCATCTCGGATGGAGCAAGTCGATAGGGTGCCTTGGCTACAGGAGCGGCTCCTGGAACCAAGTCAATATGGAATTCGACTTGTCGTTGCGGAGGTAGTCCTGGCAGATCTTCGGGGAATACGTCAGGAAATTCCTTCACCACAGGGATGTCTTCGAGTTTTGGCTCCTCAGCCTTCTTATCTACAACATGCGCCAAGAATGCAACACATCCTTTCCTTAAGCACTTCTGTGCCTTCATACAATTGATGATTCGCAGAGGCGTGTCTCATTTTTCTCCATGCACGATGAGTGTTTCATCATTCGCAAGAGGGATGCGAATGATTTTCTCGTGACAAACAACTTCAGCCTTATTCTTGGACAACCAGTCCATTCCGACCACCACATCAAAGCTACCCAATTGAACAGGTAAGAGGTCGATACTAAATCTCTCTTCACCAAGTTCTAATGTGCAACCCTTAACTACTTCTCCCGATTCAACAAGTTTACCATCGGCTAGTTCTATGGAATAAGGGATATCTAATCTACTAGATTCTATTCCAAGCATATGTTTAAATTCCAAAGACATGAAACTATAATAGGCACCAGTGTCAAATAGTATGGACGCAAAGTGATTGTTAACGAGAAACGTACTGGTGACCACCTTAGGGTCCTCGCGTGCGTTCCTTGCTCCAATCACAAATGCTCGAGCCTGAGCGTTGTTCTCCCTTGGGTAATCTTTCTTGAAATGATCCTTGCTTCCACAACCAAAGCATCCTTGGTTCTGCCCAGCTCCATTACCATTCCGGTTACCATTACCATTGCCATTTCCACCACCGTTTCCATTACCAGCACCGTTATGGTGGCCATTCCCGTTTCTGTTACCACCTCCATTTCCTTTTCCCCAACAGTTCTCAGTGCGGTGACCCAGTTTTCCATACTTGTCACATTTTGGGATGTGACAAACTCCTTCATGGTGACGCTTGCACTAATTGCATTTGGGCAGAGTGCCCTGGTATCCTCTGGCAGGGGCGTCATTCATAGCTGCAAGGGCTTTCGCCTCCTTAGGTGGGTTGGGGTCACGCTTCTTATTGCTGGAACCCTTGTTATTACGAGTCGCTTGATTCAGGCTCGAATGCTTCCTCTTCTTGTCACCAGACGACTCAGCATGCATCTTAGTCTTCTCAGTGGGGTTCAACGATAACTTCTTCATACGGACAACATCTTCAGTAAGGCTGATAGCCAAAGTTACAGCCTGAGTGATCGTTTCAGGTTTAGTCGAACTTACCATGCTGCGAAACTCTGGAGCCAATCCCCATATGTAGCGCTCAATGCGCTTAAATTCGGGAGTCACCAGATAGGGGATCACTCTTGACAGGTCATGGAACCTTCGAGTATAACCAACAATGTCAGCACCTTCCATGGACAAGTTCCAGAACTCAGTCTCCAACCTTTGGAGTTCAGCACAAGAGCAATACTTATCTCTCATTCTTTCCTTTAACTCGTCCCAAGTCATACCATACGCTGCATCATCTCCCAGGGTTTGGACTTGCAAATTCCACCAAGTCAAAGCTTCATCAACAAATAACCCAGTAACAAAAGTGGCTTGCTGGTCCGCGGTGCACTTGCTCATGCGGATAATGGAATCAGTCTTCTCCGTCCGGCGCACAAAAGCCACCGTACCTCCAGTGTCGTCGTAGTTCAGTGGCTTGCAGTCGAGAAACTGCTTGAAGGTGCAGCCTTGAGTTATGTTTCCTCCAGATGAATCTCCATTTCTATTACATCTAGTATCGCTTTGTCCTCCGTTGTGTTCAGTGCGGTTCGCCTCGTACTGGGCGATAGCTTCGGAGATCCTTTCTTCTAGCAGGGAGTTCAGTTCCTCAGCAGTCCTTGGCATCGGAGGAGGAGGAGGAGGTTGATCAGAATCCCAATTGTTCACAGCTCTCCTAGGTGCCATGTTCTTCCAAAAGATAACACAATAGAGTTAGACATTTGTTTGATATCATCACACAAGACAGTGGTAGTATATACACACATGCATATACCCACATAAGTAACATCAAACAATCCGCCAAACATATAAATCAATTCATACAGCAACAAGCATGCATAAATAGATCAATACTGATGTGTCATAAGATATTCACCGAATCTTTATACATATTAGGACAACTTGTTACATCATTGTTTGCGAAGAAAACAAGATGCATAAGGGTTACATCACCCCATAGTACAAGTTTAATATATATAAAGGACAAAATATCTTTCTTCACATTGGCGGTTCTTGTCTTCAAGTTGTACCCAAGCTCGGTTTTAGTTTTTATACCCAAAATACTACTCCAACAGAGTACTTAATAGGCTGGGGGAGGGGGTGGGGGTGTTGGGAAGATCAAACTATGAAGAAGGGTCACTTCATCCTCAAGCTCATGAATTCGACGAGTGAGGGAGCTGACTTGGGTAGGAGTGGATGGCACAACAGGCATAGTGTCATCATCATCACCAGTCAGGTAAACTCTCTGTCCAGCAGCAAAAAGGGCCGAAGATATCACTGAATCGAAGGAATCAGCATCAGAATCGAGGTCAGAATCGGCAGGAATATCGGCAATGGGCACAACAGGGGTCGCCACATCATACTCCAGGTCATCGACGAGAGACCAGTCCTCAACAGGGATGGCAGGAAAAGGAATAGCATGGATGGGGATAGGTTCAACGAGATGTCCACCATCTGGATGTCCTACGATCTGCTGGCCAAGAAGAGGTAAGGGTAAGTCTAAGACATCATCGAGATCATCATCGTCGGTTATCATCTCAGGGTCGTCCTCAAAGTCAGAGATGGGGGTGGAGATGTTCACGTCTGACCTTCTCCTGTGCTGAATAAATCTCGTCGTCAGAGGCAATCATCATCAGATCATGTTCTTCAGATAGGCCACTGCTTTCAGACGAAGACATGTGTACCTGTGATATTCTATTCATAGTATATATATATATAGGGGGAGGTTCATTTGAGAAGAAAAGTTAGTTGAGAAGAAAAAGAACAAAGGGCAAAACTGTAAAACATCAAATACTTTTTTCCATCTCATTTATTATTATCTTTGACTAATTAATTAGTCATAAAGATTATCATCATCCACAATAAAAATTTTTGCCTACACATATCAAAATTTATCCTACACATTTTAAAATTTATCCTACACATATTGAAATATATCCTACACATATCGAAATTTATTATACACATCTCGTAACTTATCCTACACATCTCATAACTTATCCTACATTCTAAATTTTTATTTTTTTTAAATATGTTTTTTTTTAAAATAAGTTACAAATTTAATATAGTTAATTAAAGAGGAAGACTAGTAATTAATGATCTATTTAATTTTACCAATATACCCTTATTATAATAATAAATACAAATATTAAATGAATCAAAATAAAGCATTCTTATTGGTTAAAAATTCTTCTTTCTTCTTCTTACAAAAAATTTCTTCTCATTTGAACTCTCCTCTATATATATATATATTAATTATTACTTAACTAATATACAATTAATTATACACATTGTTGCAAGTAATTCTCAGTCAAAGACAAGTGCTACTCCAGTGCACCCTAAGTCTCGTAGTGTCCTTTGAAAACAGTTTCAGATAGTTGATGTCGCGGAAAGTTTTATGCAATGAAAGCTTTTGAAAAATTGTTTTCGTGAGAGGATCCTAAAGATTGTAATCTAGACTCGAGAAGGAACCTTGGTTCACTACAATCGCAGCTCTGATACCAATCTGTCACACCCCTTTCTAAGGCGGAAGCACGAGGTGTGATCTAGAAAGGTTCTCATTGCATACGAGTGGTAAACATACTACATGATCATAAAATAAATCCAAATGCCATTAACATTACATACTTAAAAACATAAGTTAAGTTTTGATTTCACATCACAGCATAAAACATTGTCTGAAAAGTTTACAACTTTATTTAAAAGACAAACATAAAGATTTTGATCCTTATTGTTTTGGTCAAAAATTACCTAAGCAATTTAGTGATCAAATTAGTTAAGTGAGGTAGTGTGCTAAGAATGTGTGTTGCAAATATGCTAGATTGGTTGTTTGTTGAAACAGTTTCAGGATATAGCTCAGGATATTGAGTTATATATATGAGCAAACAATGAGCAGAAAGTAAAGGGGGTGACACGAGAATACGAGGAAAGCCCTTGATCAATCAAGATAGCCGGCACAAAACCTCGGGAGCTGACAATCGCAGCTACCTTGTTCTTCTTATTACTTCAAACGTCAGGATACAGTGCAGGATATTGACCAGATCGCTAAGTATTACAATGCTTTTTTTTAGAAAATGAGAATTGCGAGAGAGTAGAAGTGTTTGAGAGCAGTGAGTGTTGTTGTGTCCTATTCGATCTGATATATCCGTCTATTTATAGCTAAGAAATGAAAACAAAATTTCCTATAAATGGGGGATGCCTTCGAATATTCCTTAGTTAACGTTGGAGACCAAGTAAAGCGGCTTCAACGTCTTTCTTCGAACAACTTGGACCGAGTCTTCCGGGGAAAAGGTCCTCAAGAACGTTGCAAGCTTGGACTCGTATTCCTGCACATAATCCGTTAGTGATCCTCAGGATACCACGTCAGGATGTTACCAATATCCTGAATCAGCATCCCGGGCATGAACAGATATCATATAATCAAGATATAACTTAAGATATTATCCAGGATATGGTCTCAGAATTTCACCCATAACATTTGTCCCAAAAAATGTTACCGTTAAGGATCCTGAGTCCTAACGGTTACATTTTTTCACGGTAATCGAGGCATTTAAGAGATAAGACCTTGATGTGACTACTTGTAACCGCGCAGCCTATAATTACTCATTACCACCCTATAACTTCTCATCCTCATCCTCATTTAACCCTTACCGAAGAGAAAAAAGGTAAAAAAAAATCTCTCATTTCCATCTTCTTCCTCCATTCTGCTCAATATTCCGGCAACCATATGGCGAGGCGGACCAGATCCAGCTCCGGTGATTCCGCTCCTACATTTATCCACCAGAATATTCTCCAAGATCCGGAGAAAGAAATATGCTCCTTCGATAGTGCCCACTTGTCGGCTCTCAAAACCTCCGGCATCTTCCCGAAAGGGACGGTGTTCCGGCCTTTTGATCGGGAAATCCGGTCGGACATGGTTTCCGACGAGTGGTTGTGTTTTAGTGCCTTTCCCTTTACCTTAGGGTTGCAATTTCCTTTTCCAGACTTCATCACCAAGTTCTTTAACACCACAAAAATCTGTTTTAGTCAAACAATGCCGATGCTCTGGCGAGTCTTGCTTGTTCTTAATCAAATCAAGAATAATCATATCCCTGATCTTTCCATTCATGACCTCCCCTTAGCATATCGGCTTAGATGCCATGGTTCTTGTAGATTCTTGTTTTATTCTACCTCCGGCGATCCACTGATACTTCGTGCCACCAGGAATGAGGAGGAATGGAAGTCCAAATTTTTCTTTATAAAAAGAGACTCAATCCCTGGTGGAACGGATTATCCGGTGCAGTGGTTGAGAAAGGGTAGGATTTTGGGTTTTAGGATGATCCTGTCTTGTATCCTGTTTCATATCTTGTACTAACTTTTTTATTTTCTTGTACACAGCCAATTTAAGGAAGCTTGCACCTCCCTTAGCCGACTCACAGAAGAGAATCGACGCCATCAGACTCCTCCCAGAGGCTGAAAGAAGTTTCAATCCGTTTCCACCATCTCCAAGTCCACTCTCCGGTTCAAACATATCTGGTAAGGATCCTGCACAATATCCTGCATACATGTTTTTATTTGATATGTTTAGGAAAGAGTTTTACTCCCTGTATGCAGACTCTAGCAGAGTTCCAATCCTCCTGGACCTTGATGAGCTTGATAGTTACCCCACTCAAGTCAACGTCAAGAAAGAGAGTCCTGCTACTACCAGCTCTAAACCGCTCCCGGCTCCTAAGCCTAACCCAAGAACTCGTGCTTCCACCGCCAAGAAGAGGAAAGGCTCTGAAGTCAGCACCCCAGGCTCTGAAGGGTTGTCCTATGAAGAACTCAGCTTCACTGACTCCTTGGAGCCGATGACATCCTTCCTCAATAAGGTACTATCCTAATATTATATCCTGCACACATATCCTGATAGAATATCCTGACAGAATATCCTGACAGGACATTCTGGTTAACGAATTTTGATTCATACCTGAATTTTGACTTGCAGGGCCTCCAGCATCTGCTTCACCTTTACACCGATGCCTGCAGCACAGCCAAGTTTCAAGAGGCCAGGATCAAGCAGCTCGAGACCACTGTTGCTGACCAAGGCGTCATTGCTGAAGTCAAGACCCGGCATTACGAGGACAAGCTGAAGAAAGTCACTCAGGATGCTGAGATAAAGCTGGCTGCCGTCCAAGTGGAGCACGAATAGGCCATGGTCTCCTTCCGGGAAGGGATCAAAAACTCAGCTGTTGTCTCCCTGCTACAAGCTCGCATCAAGATGGCTTATGAAGCCAAGGAGACAGGCCTGGAGTGTCCATCCTGGCCGGTAGATTCCTGGGTGGCAAAGTTGAAGGAGCTTGGAGGCAAAGCTGTGCCGTATCCTGCTGAGGCTGGTGAGTCCTCTAAGTCAGCAGAGGTGGTGGACAAGGCTGGAGAGAAGAAGGATGCTGGGACGGATGCTGGTGAGGATGCTGAGGCTGAGAAGACGGAGAAGGCTGGTGAAGATGCTGCTGTGTGAGGGCATCCAAGTGGGCGATGATGGATGTTGATGCCTAGGCCAGAGCCCACTTTTTTAAATTTGAATGTTGGTCTGTAACCCTAAAACAATTTACGTTTCCTGCATTTTACTTTTCCTGCACTTGAACAATTTATATTTTCTGCATGCATTTTGAACAATATAACAGTTGGAGGTGGATGGGTCTCGGTTTGAGATGAAACCTTCAACTGTTACGTAAATATAACTATGAACTTATTGTGCTTTTGGTGGATGGATCTCAGTTTGAGATGAAACCAAAAGCGCAAACTTTTGCCATGTTAATAATATAACTCTCTTTTGACCCTATCTTTGTTGTTATACTTTTTATGCATAAATTTTATTCTGAAAATAGCTTTCTTTGAACATTCTTGGGAACATTTGCTGAGAGTATCCTGAGAGATATCCTGGTCAGGATACTGCGATATAACTTAGAAAACTTAAAATAAAAAAGGAGAGATCATACCAAAGACTCTTAGAGAGTCGATTCTAATCTTCTATCTTAGGAATGTCCCCAGTGCACGTTGAGAAACTTGAACTCATCCTTTGAATTGTATGGTGCATGTCCCCTGTGTTCAACATTTTTCAATACTTAGGAATGCAAACATAGTCATACTTTAGTTTCTCTGTGAATAAAGCCTGAACATCCTGGGGTTAAACCCTTAATATCCTAGGGATAAACCCTTATTTTCATGCGCTACAGGCGGGAGTGTATAAACTCCAACACTTAGAAAGGTGAAAACCTTTAACCCTTAGAGAGTATGAAAACACTCTTTCGTGAGAGAGGGTGATCAATCCTCATATACCTTGAGGATCCAGGATATAGCCAACAGTAACGAAATTGTCAGCCACTTTTACATGAACTGGTCCCGCTACCTTGAACTATCCCTAGATAACTTGCGCTTCAGGCGGGGTGTTTAAACCCAATTTGTAAGAAAGGTGAATACCTTTAAACCTGTGAAGGGATTAGAATCCCTTAAACGTGAGAGAGGGGGCCAATCCTCTAATCTTTCGAAATATCCCGAGTGTGTATCCTGGAGTTTTATCCTGAAGCATATACTGCAAAAAAAGTGTAAACTAAGGTGGGTGTTAGCCTGGCTAACACCCCTCCGATGCTTAAGTCAGTATTGGGTTTAAAATTAATACAAAATATATAAAAGAGATAGAACTCATACCATCCTGAGTTAGAAATTAAATTCTAAACTCACTTGAAATAGAGCTTTAAGTGTATAGCATTCCAGGATCTTGGTAGCATATCCCCCTCCATACTCTTGAGTCGGTATGCTCCTTTCCCTGATTCTGATTCAACCTCATATGGTCCTTCCCATTTTGGAGCCAACTTTCCATCGGCAGGATTAGTAGTATTCTGAAAAGCCTTTCTTAACACCCAATCCCCAACTTGGAATCTTCTAGTCCTTATTTTCTTATTATATGCTCCGGATATCCTCTGTTGATATGTTACCATCCTTAGCTTTGCTGCATCTCTTGTCTCATCCACTGTATCCAATTCTTGGCACAAAGCTTTAGGATTCTACTCAGGACCCCGGAGGCTAGATCTCGCTGTAGGTATTACCATTTCTGTTGGGATCACTGCTTCCGCTCCAAATACTAAGGAGAATGGAGTCTGGCCAGTTGCACTCTTTATTGTCGTTCTATCAGCCCATAAAACAAAGGGTAGTTCTTCTGCCCATCTTCCTTTCTTAGCTCCTAGTCTCTTTTTCAGGTTGTTGACAATTATCTTGTTCGATTCTGCTTGTCCATTTGCTTGAGGATGTACCGGAGTAGATGTGATCATTTTAATTCCCCAACTCTTGCAAAAGTCAGTCGTCCTCTTACTTATAAACTGAGATCCATTGTCACAAATAATCTCAGCTGGTACTCCAAACTTGGTCAGGATATTCCTTTTTATGAAGGATACTACTTCTTGGTCTCTAACTTGAATAACTGCTTCAGCTTCAACCCATTTAGAAAAATAGTCAGTCATTGCCAACATAAAGACTTTTCCTCCTGGAGCTTTCGGCAACTTCCCCACTATGTCCATCCCCCACTTCATGAATGTCCAAGGGGAAGCTATAGGATATAATGGTTTGGCTGGTTGATGTAATATGTTACTGTGCCTTTGACATGCATCACATCTTCGAGCATATTCTGTAGCATCTTTCTTCATTGTCGGCCAATAGTATCCTGTTCTTAATACTTTTGAGAATAATGACCTGCCCCCAGTGTGGTTACCACAATCCCCTTCGTGTATATCCTGAAGCACTTCTTTAGCTTCGGGGTCCTCCAAGCATCTCAAGTATGGTCCTGCAAGAGATTTCTTGTACAAAACATTATTTATAATGATGAATCATGACACCTTCATTCTAAATGCCTTAGGATTTTCATCCTTAGGGATATGTCCTTCCTTGAGATATCTCAGGATTGGAGCCGTCCAGGATTTAGTATCCTTATCAGGATCATGACCAGGATCCTTAATGCTTGTTACCTCCTTATCCTGAGCCTTGAAGAGATCCACAACAGGATATAGGATGTGAAGTATTGGTATTTGGGTTCCCTCTGGTATCCTGACTGATGATCCTAGGTTTTCCAAGGCATCCGCTTCAGCATTATCTTCTCTTGGTACCTGTTTAAGTGTAAAAAGATCGAAATATCCTGCTAATTTTTTGAGAATATCGAGATACCCGATTAATTTCTCACCTTTAACTACATAGGATCCATTAAAATGATTAGTAATTAACAAGGAATCAACATATACTTGCAAACTCTTAATACTCATGTTTTTAGCCAACTCTAATCCTGTAATCAAAGCCTCATATTCTGCTTCATTATTAGTGGCAGGAAATTCACATTTAATAGCCTGGGGTAATATGTCCCCCATGTGGTGATTTTAGTAGTATTCCCAATCCTACACCTCTAACATTAGATGCACCATCAGTATATAATGTCCATGATTCTGAGGTTTCTCCTAGTTGTTGAACTTCTAGGTCTACTTCACTTTGAATGTCACTACTGAAATCAGCCACAAAGTCAGCTAGGGCCTGCGACTTTATGGCATTTCTAGGTTCATATACTAGATCATAAGCACTTAACTTTACTGACCACTTAGCCATTCTACCAGACATCTCAAGTTTCCTAAGCACATTTTTAACAGGATAATTGGTTTTAACATGAATCCTATGTGTTTCAAAGTAATGTCTAAGCTTTGTTGATGTCATAACTAGGGCTAATATTAGTTTTTCTAAATGAGAATATCTTGTTTCGGCATCTAATAAACATTTGCTAACATAATAGACAGGATACCGCTGACCTTCATGATCCTTTACAAGGACGACACATACTGTATTCCCTGATACTGCAAGATACATCGATAATGGTTCACCATCCTCAGGCTTCATCAACAGAGGTGCGGTTAAGAGATACTACTTCAAATCCTGCAAGGCTGCTTCATGATTCTCCCCCCATTCAAACTTCTTGTTCTTCTTCAAGATATTATAAAACTCCTTGCATTTTTCTGAGGATCTTGAGATAAATCTGTTTAATGCCGCTACTCGCCCCGCCAGTCTTTGTACATCTTTCATGTTGGAAGGTGATTTGATATCCAAGATGGCTTTGATCTGTTCTGGGCTCGCCTCTATCCCTCTTTTAGTCACCATATATCCTAAAAACTTTCCTGCCCCCACTCCAAAATGGCACTTAGCAGGATTCAGCTTCATGTTAAACTGATCCAGGATATCAAATGCCCCTTTAATATCCTGGAGGTGATCCTCAGCCTTCCTAGACTTTACAACCATGTCATCGATGTACACCTCCATAGTGTCCCCCAGTTTGTCTTTGAACATCATGTTCACCAATCTTTGATATGTTGCACCTGCATTTTTCAAACCAAAGGGCATAGCAGTATAACAATAAATACCTGTTGGTGTCATGAAGGCAGTATCCTCCTGGTCTGAAGGTTCCATTTGGATCTGATGGAATCCTGAGGATGCATCCATGAAGGTTAACATCTCATGGCCGGCAGTAGCATCCACCATTGAGTCAATATGAGGAAAAGGAAATGGGTCTTTGGGACAAGTGTCACACCCGCTCATAGCGGAAGCGCGAGGTGTGATCTGATCGGTTCTCATTGCATAACAATATAAGTGAACATACTAAATGAATAAAAACAAGCTCCAATGCCATTGTCATAATTGTTTCAAAAGAATGCAACATAAGTTGAATGTATTGGTTACAAACCATCAAATGAAAATAAGTTGTCATCGTTTTATACATCAAAATGTAAGTCTTAAAATGTCAAGACTTTGACCACTATATCACCGCAAAGAGGCGGTATATAACAGGCAAACCCTTCAATAGTTGGCATGGAGTATTGATACTTGTTTTCCTTGAACTGAAATCGTTGCATTGGTCCACTAATTCCCTGAAATACATGTAAGTTTGAAAACATCAACAAAAGTTGAGCGAGTTCATGCAGTTTAGTTGTATGAGATGTATCTGTAAAACGTGAGTTGTATAAACTGTATCCATAAAATGTGAGTTGTATAAAATGTATCTGTATCAAAACAGTATGTAACATGTATTTGTCTCAATTGTAATTGTATCCAAACTGGATATAAGATGTATCTGTATCAAAACAGTATGTAAGATGTATTTGTCTCAATTGTAATTGTATCCAAACTGGATATAAGATGTATCTGTAAGTAATGATGTAGTATGCAAAGCGTCAATGAAATCGTTGATCATTAATGTTTCGCGAGGACATTAATATGTGTGACGAATTAGGAAGCAATCCAAACCTAGACGATTTTATGTCGACTCCTATCGACTGGGACACAAACGCACTCTTCTGTATGGGTCCACGACCAAGAGTGGGGCTCGCCAATACCCATTAGATCTAACCACTTGTACCTAGGTCCAAACTGGATTAATGGTGCTTAGATGTATGACCCTAATCGCACATGATCTAAGGTGTTTCATTCCATGACTTAACATACAATTGAACATGTATTTTCCCCGATAGTTGTAAAGTTGTAAAACATTTAAATGAATAGGGGACATGAACTCACTGAATTGCGTCCGTGAATAGAAGTAATTATGATCTCGCGTGTGGTCGTCTTGAACAATGTTGCGACCTACAAATGTTCTTTATTTGTTAGACACTTCGGTCTTTATAAATGACTTGAGTATAAGTCTTGTGTCTTGAATATGTGTTAAGACCTGTATGTCTTTGTTACTCATTGAACTGTGTATTAGATGTATTAACTGATAACTGTTTAGTGTATATATTTCTCCAAATACATATTCTTGTATCTCGTGAGTTGTATCATCGGGTCTTGTCATCTTGGTTTCGTGTCTTGTATAATTAAATTGTATAATTGTAATGTTTATCAATTATATGTCATTGGGCTTAGCCCAAGAATTCATGTTATTGGGCTTAAATAGTATTGGGCCTAAATAGTGTTGGGCCTCAATAGTGTTGGGCCTAAATAGTGTTGGGCCTCAATAGTGTTGGGCCTCAATAGTGTTGGACCTAAATAGTGTTGGGCCTCAATAGTACTGGGCTTAATGTTATTGGGCCTTGGCCCATTTGTTTGGTTTTGGGCTTAGCCCATGTGTTTTGATAAGCCCATTATGAAGTTATGCCCATTTATAAATAATAGCCCATTTATAAAAGATAGCCCTTTTGTATAAAATAGCCCATTTGAAAGTATAAGTCTTTCATTTTTATAAAAACATTTTTATAAAAATCACTAAGTATACTTTTTAGTTAATAAAAACATAATAGTTTTTATAAGTTTCAAAATGTCCGAATTTTGTTAATGGTAACGTAATTTTTGTGTCCGCGTCGAAAGATCGTCTATACGTCGTAGTAATTCCTCGGAATGGCGATATGTTTATAGATTCGCCCGTCGTCCGTTTTGACCATAAGTTGTGTCCGAAAGCTCGGAATGTCCGTAAGTTGTTTTCAAGTGTGTCTATATGTATTCTTGTAAGTCTTTAGTTGTAAGTATGTCTTGTATTTATTTGTGTCATTGTTATAAGTCTCTAACTTTTATATATAACTAATACAAATAATAAACACATAGCACATACTTGATATGTTCACTAAATATATATTTTACCAAAATATATATTTATGTCAATTTTTATGTTTAGAAAGACCAACTTTCTAATCTTGTAAAGACTTTGTTAGAAAAAAAAAATGATAGTTTTGTTAACATAATGTTCTAAAAAAAATGGCCATATAACCTTTGTATTAATCATTTGGCCATGTTTCATAAACATATCATTTTCTTTTCCAAATCACCATCAATTTACCCAATCATCTTAACTAAAAACATATGAGATTTTTATAACATAAACTTATCAAAATGATCTCCAAATCATGTAGGGTTTTGGACATGATCATAACATGTGCTAACTAGTTCAAAAACCAAGTTTACTTCTAGTTTTAACAACTTTTATAAAAATCTCATGTTGTATGTTACTTTTCATAATTTTGTAGAAGTATTGTTTTTAGTGAAAAACATTAAATACTTTAACAAAATTAAAGGTTATGATCATCCAAGTAATCCTTTATGTTAAAAACCCTTTAACATAAACATGTATAATTGTTAGATCATATTTTTAAAACATCCTCTAACAATTTATTTATATCATAATCATCATAACAAGATCAAATATGCATATATCAAGTCTTAGATCACAATATAAACCAACATAAATATGTCATGATTATTATTTTTGCTTCTTTGTATTTTTCATGTATGATTATTTAGTTATTTATTAGTTATAATAACAATCATAAACATAATATAAGTATGAGAAAAAAAAATAAATCTTGAAGCTTACTTCTAGCACTAGGCTAGGGATGATCTTAGAAGATGATTAAGAACTAAGAAAATGTAGATCTTGATGGTAGAATACTCTTGAATGGATGAAAACCCTTGCTTTAACTTGTAAGTGATTTAGATCTTCTTATGTTCCATAGAAAATTATATTGATCATAAAAGAGGTGATAAAATAAAATGGATTTATGGTGTTCTTGGTGGATGATGAAGATAATGAAAGAGTTTGTGTGTGAAGTAAAGGTGTAAAAGTGAGTGGTAAAGTGTTAGATTACTTAGTGATTAAGTGTTAGAACAATTCACCAACATAGTCCACTTGCATGTAATTAAAATATCTAGATATTTTAACAAGGGATTAAGGGGTGTGGGACCCCTTATTTACGGCCCACATATGGGGGGGGGGGGTGTCTTGAATTGTTTAAATGTGTTGGTGAATTATAAGGTTTCAACATGAGGTAAAAAGATGCAAGCATTTAGGTGTTTAAGGTTTACAATTTTTCGAGATGATTCATGACTTGAAATGTTTATTAACTAGCTTTACAAGACCAAAAATAATGTTCACTAGTTCGCTACATGTGCCAAAATGTAGTTCGGCTAGATGTTTAGCGCTCGTTTCGCAAGAAGACAGCCGAAATGTTAACATATATAAGTTATAGGGAATTATTCGGTTATGTATAAATATGGTATTCCCAATGTATTTTCATATAAACTTTGTGTTTATACAACACTTTTTGCATCTTGTATTAAAATACAAATGCTGAATTTTTGCGGAAAATTAATGAAATGGTCACTTTTAGCGCTTTTCGGACAATTTTTAGTGCTACCGGACATTGGTAAAATATTAACCAAACTCTTGTATTCCTGTATAGGGTTTAATATATAATTGATGTTGGACTATCGTCCGAGTCCTAAAGATGTATTTTAAATGATTTCTGATATCCTGAGTTTTCGTCAGCACTCTAGTTTACTAGATACTACTCTAGTTGCTTCGACGCATTGTTTACATTGTTTCAAAGGTAACAAATAAAAATGAATCATGTGCATCATAATTGAATATTCCATAAGTATTTTAAGATGTATATCATGTAATACGCAGTTCGAAGGTTCGAAATGCATAAAAATGTAGCTAAAAATGAGTACTTTAAGTGTAAGAAACTTACCGAAAAGTGGCAGTTGTCACAACAAGCTTTATTCAAGTCCGTGTAATCTACACAAACTCTCCATTTCCCATTTTTCTTCTGCATCACAACTACATTTGCTAGCCATCTTGGAAACTTGACCTCCCTGATCATTTTGGATTTCAGTAACCTCTCTACTTCTTCCTGAATAATCATATTTCGCTCCGGAGCAAATTTCCTTCTCTTTTTTTGGACAGGTTTGAATGACCTGTCAATACCGAGCTTATGAGTTATAATATCCTTGGAAATGCCTGTCATATCCTCGTGCTTCCACGCGAATGTTGACATCCTGCATTTCAAAAAGTTAGTCAATTGATCTTCAATATCCTGAGGGATATTGGTTCCCACGAACACCGAGATATCCGGATTATCCTGATCCAGGATAATTTTCTTTACATCCTGCTCTGAAGCCTCCACGATATCCTGGGCCCGCATCTTTAATTGCTATGCTGCATTAGGCTTGGTTGAGGATTTCATCGAGGACGAGTAACACTCCTTTGCTTCCTGCTGATCACTGTCCACCTTGACAACCCCCCAAGGTGTAAGGATCTTGATGCATTGATGATGGGTTGACGGCACAGCCTTCATATCATGGATCCACGGCCTAGCCAATATGATATTATAGCAAGATAGCGAGTCCATCACACAAAAGCGTTGCATTGAGTTGACCCCTTCAACATATACTAGTAATTTTATCTCTCCCACTGTGTTCCTGGCCTCTCCACTGAACCCAACAAGTACAGTGGATTTTGAAGTGATATCCATTGGAGATACATTCATCCTCTTCAACGTCTCTAGTTGGATTATATTGACGGAGCTGCCATTATCCACCAGTATCCTGCGTACAAAATGTTTAGCTACATATAACGTTATTACCAGAGCATCATGGTGAGGATCCTGGACGGTATCCCTCTCATCACTGTCGAAGGTGATCACTTTGTCAGTTGTGAGGGTCATCATTTTGGTTGGATTTTCTCCTCTTTCGGCCTTAGCCTCCTTTGCATGTCTCTTGGCTGCAGAATATGAAGTCCCACAGATGTCGGATCCTCCTGAAATAAAGTTAATTATCTTGGCATCCGCAGGAGGTGATGCTGCTCGTTCAGGATCCTTCTCAGTATCCTGACCCTTGTTCTTCTTTCTTCCCAGGAGATCCTTCAGATATCCCTTGCTCAAGAGATAACTTATTTCTTTCCTCAGGGCAATGCAATCCTCAGTAACATTTCCGAAATCCTCATGGAAGGCACACCATTTGGACTTATCCTTCCAATCAGCCTTTTGTTGATTCTTCCGAGGCCACCTGGCTTTGTCTCCTAAACCCTGCATAACATACATCAGTTCAGGTATGTTAACAGAAAAACAATATTCAGATAATTCAGGATACTCCTCAGGATCCTCATCTTCAACAACATTCACTTTCTTGTTGTCATTTCTACCATATGGCTTGGAGCGATATGGTTTATACGAGGATTCTGATTTCCTGTTGGTTGACTCATAGGTTGTGGATGAATTCATCCTTTCTTGCATCTTTTTGTCATCCTCCAGTCGAATATATCTTAAAGCCTTGTTACGAGCTTCATCTAGGTTCCTGCATGGGTTCATTACAAGATCCTGGTAAAATTGAGAATCTTTTTGCAACCCCATCTTGAAAGACTGCACAGGTGTTGCAACATCAATATGTGGAATGTCTAAGGATTCCCAGCTAAACTTGTTCACATAATCTCTTAGGGATTCCTGAGGTCCTTGAGTTATCCTGTAGAGATCACTTGTTAGTTTTTCAAAACTCCGACTGCAAGAAAATTGACTATTAAATAAGTTGACTAAGTGAGCAAATGATGTAATTGAATGAGGAGGAACGTTTAAGAGCCATTTTAAGGCTGATCCTGTTAAGGTAGAACAGAAACCCTTGCATAGGCAAGCTTCCTTGAGATCTGGAGGAATAGGGTTGATCTCCATCCTTTCCCTATACTGGGCAATATGCTCCTCAGGATCCGTAGTTCCGTCATAGAGCTTCATGTTGGGGGTTTGAAATCTTTTTGGGATTTCAGCATCACAGATAGGATATGCAAACCGAGATATCTTGTGTCTATCATGGGATACTTCTGGGATCGGCTGGACTACTCCAGGTACACTGGATATCATGTCCTTCAACTTTTGAAGCTCCCTGGAAAGTGTTGATGTCATACCTGCATCTTGCAAAGATCCAATACCATTAGTAGCAAGAGTATTATTATTATTAGATACGTTACCAGTCTGAGGATTCTGGCCATATCCTGAAGCATATCCTGAACTTCTCACAGTTGACACCCTAACCGAAGAGGGTATCTCAGGATTATGACTCTGGGAATGGCTAGGCACAATATTCCCCCTGTTATCCTCAGTATATACTGCAGAACTGAAGTTCAAAGCCCTGGGTTGCAAGGGAGTGACAGTATCCTCAGCGGGCCTGCTTGAGCTGGATTTTAAGAGTTGTATCTCTCTTATCAGCATTTGGTTGGTCTCCTGCTGTTGCCTCATCTGTTCCTGTACACTACCAAACAAGGTTAGAATTTCTTCATTAGAGGCCAAAACAGGAACAGATCCCTGAATACTCCGAGTAGGTATAATATCCTGGGGCTGTGAAGAGGCTTGCGTCCTTGGAGGAGGTGGAGGAAGCACCGAACCAATTGTTGCAGAGGTTGTAGCAGACACGGTGGAAGAGCTCATGTTTGATCTCGAGGCCATTGAAAATAATGTGGTAAAAAATTTTGAAAATAGGGAACCAAGTAATGATTTTGCAAAAGCTTTTAGTAGAAATAGCACTACTTGCCCCACGGTGGGCGCCAAATTGTTTTGGTCAAAAATTACCTAAGCAATTTAGTGATCAAATTAGTTAAGTGAGGTAGTGTGCTAAGAATGTGTGTTGCAAATATGCTAGATTGGTTGTTTGTTGAAACCGTTTCAGGATATAGCTCAGGATATTGAGCTATATATATGATCAAACAATGAGCAGAAAGTAAAGGGGGTGACACGAGATATACGAGGAAAGCCCTTGATCAATCTAGATCGCCGACACAAAACCTCGGGAGCTGAGAATCACAGCTGCCTTGTTCTTCTTATTACTTCAAACGTCAGGATATAGTGCAGGATATTGACCAGATCGCTAAGTGTTACAATGCTTTTTTTAGAAAATGAGAATTGCGAGAGAGTAGAAGTGTTTGAGAGCAGTGAGTGTTGTTGTGTCCTATTCGATCTGGTACATCCGTCTATTTATACCTAAGAAATGAAAACAAAATTTCCTATAAATGGGGGATGCCTTCGAATATTCCTTAGTTAACGTTGGAGACCAAGAAAAGCGGCTTCAACATCTTTCTTCGAACAACTTGGACCGAGTCTCCCGGGGAAAAGGTCCTCATGAACGTTGTAAGCTTGGACTCATATTCCTGCACATAATCCGTTAGTGATCCTCAGGATACCACGTCAGGATGTTACCAATATCCTGAATCAGCATCCCGGGCATGAACAGATATCATATAATCAAGATATAACTTAAGATATTATCCAGGATATGGGCTCAGAATTTCACCCATAACACTTATATCAACACACAGGATGGGACATAACAACCAAACCCCGCAAAATGAGCATAGGAGTCTTGACACATAGTAACTAAAAACAGAAACAACATCCAAGAGCAAGAGTGAGACTGCGTGTACATCCACTTTAGTTACTTGAAATACATGTGAGTTTTGGAAAATCGTCAACATAATGTTGGTGTGAATTCATGCAGATTTGTGAAAACATTTAAGCATTCGTTATGGAAAACATGGTATGTAATAGTATGAAATAAGTATAAATGTAAATATAAGGAATACGAGATCACTAATGGCTAGCTAGGCCATCAACATGTGTAACGACATAGGAAGCATCCAAACCATAGGCATTTTTAGTTGTTGATTCACGACTGTCGATTCGCGACTAGAGACACAAAAGCACTGCTTGGTAAAAAAGTGGCCAAGAGTGTGGTTGCCTGAAACCCATTAGATCTAACCTTTTGTTCCGCGGTCTTGGTATGTAATTGGTTAATGGTGCTTATGGCACCCTATACATCACATGATCAATAGTATCATTCCTTAGTTTTTGTATTCAACATACCATAGCACATGTATTCTCCCCAAGTATAGAAAACAAGTAAAAGTTTAAAAGTGGGGACATGAACTCACAACTTTGCATTTCCTACGTCATAAACTTCACTGGTAGCGTCATGACCTATACATGTTCTATTAATGTTAGTCACTAGACTTGTATCACACAAGTACAAGTCACCATCTTTTGTTTATGTATATGTTCTTTGTTGTTAAAAATAATTTATATTTTTAACTATGTATGTTACTTATATTATTTTCCCAAAAATAAATATAAGTCTTTTGTGAAATAATATCTTCAATATTATTTTTGTACAAGTATACTTAGGAAAGTATGCTTTGTATTTTATGTAAATACTTGTGTATTTTGTATTTTTCTCCAAAAATCAATACTTTGATTTTTATTACTTTCCGGAATTATATTTCTTAAAAATAATATATTTTTAAGACTTGTATGAAATACATATATTTTGTCATGTTTAAAATATATATATGGTTATTCTTGTTATCTACCCGATTTTTGTATAAATTCCAATACTTGGTATCGGTTATATATTTTTGCCCAAAAATATATTTTTAAGTTCATAACATGTCCAGGTTAAATAATATGTTAGGAAATATATTTTCTTGTATTTGTCCATGTATTTCCTTGTGAGGAATTTTGTACACTTGTATACTTATGTATTCTCATGTATTTGTAGGTGTATTTTTTGTATTCATACTCCATGGGAGTATTTAGTGTATTTTCAAGTCCCTAATACACTACTACATATAATACACATAATATACACTTCGCACAAAATTTGGTGATCACTAAATATATATATTTTCTCAAAAAATATACATACTTAATATCCATTTTAACTTGAAGAAATCATCATTTCTTAACTTGTAATTTTACACAAAAATTATGGAAACCTTGGTAAATATTTTTAGGTGAATTTTTAGGGAATAAGTTTGACCAAAACTTATATTTTCTAAGTGTCAAAATTTTACAAAAATTTTGATATAGTTTCCCCTAAAAATGGAGGTTTCCCATATTTTCAAAACATGTGTTTATTTTCTTTTCAACATCAAAACAATTTTCCAACAATAATCATCAACAACATATACTAATTTTTCCGTATGAAACATCATGGTGAACTTGTTTCTTGTTAAGAACGTGTAGTCTTTTAGATCTACACTTAACATGTTATGATCTTTCCAAAAATAAGTGTTCTTGTGATTTTTAAACAAAATTTTATGACACTTTAATCCACTCACTCAATCATCCATGAGGTTTATGGCTTCAAAACTTTGTAAATCATGTTCTAAAATCACTTTTATGTTTATTAGAAAGATCATTATTTTTAACATCGTGTTTAACCATGGATCTTTCAAGATCCATGCTTAATAGCTTTAGATCTTTCATAAACAAGCTTTATGTTAAATTTTTAACAAACTTTCCATGAGTTTTAGTTTCAAAAATTAGTTCTACACACACTTTATTACTTCAAGATTACAAGATTATGCATCAAAATTCATTTTTCATGTTCACATAATGCTTCATATGTTCGTCTTCAAGTTTAACCATGGATCCTTCAAGATGCATGCTTAAACTTGTTGGATCTAATCTTTAATATGCTTGATCTAAACAGAAACACAAGATATAACATCAGCAACTTCATTACATACACTAAAAATTCATGTAATCACTTATTTTCTTCATGAATATGTTAGATCTTCTTATTTTTAACATTAGAAGTTAAGTTGTTTAGATGGTGAAACTTGCACATAACATAAACATGACTTAAATTAGTGATCAAGAAGCTTACTACTAGCTCTATTGGCTAGGGAAGTGGCACAAGAATGAAGAAGATGATCAAGGAAGGAAATGAGAGGTTAAAAGCTCCACAAGGTGGTCCTTCAAGTTCTAGCACCATACACCTTCATAAATGGCCTCCATACACCTTCTAGTAAGCTTGGATTGTGAGGTTGTGAAGTGAAAATGGTGATGGTAAGTAGGTGTGTGTGAGCCGTGAGTTAGAGGGAAGGGAAGGAAGAAGATGAAGTGAATGAGAAAGTGTGATTAGTTTAGGATTTTATTAGATCTTCCAAATATTTTTATGGTATATTTGCTATAATATTCCCCAACATAAGATCAAATAAAATCAAATGAAATCAAATAAAATCCCTATGTGGGACCCTTGTCCCAACTGTCCAAGGAGATAGGGGGGAGGTAAAGTGTAACTTTTGAGAAGTTGAAGGTTTAAAGTGCAAACGAGGGGGTTTAAGTTAGTTTAAGTGTGTTTAGGGGTTTTTATGATTTTTAAGGTGTTCTAGCATCAAGACTAGTTTAATATCATAAAAATATTACTTCTAGTAAAATTTTGATGTCCCGGTTATTGTCCGGTTGTTCGGTTCGTTACGGTTCGTTAAAGTGCTGAATTGCGCAGTTTCACTAAGTATGAAGCACTTTTTGTGACAGTTTTAATTCCCGACACTTTGTAAGTTATTTTGGACAATAAAACATAAATTCTACATGATATTAATGTGTTTAAAAACTGATTATAGCTGAATTGTGCTGATTTATACTGAATTCTGCATTTAAAGTGCGTTTCGGGTGCTTTTTAGTGCATAGTTTGGCTTCCAGAAAATTTATATGTTAACCCTTGTATCCACACTTGGGTTTCATGTATTTTGGATGTTGGACCTACTCCTAGGCCCTAATTCTATTATCTGACTGATTTCTGCAGAACTGCTGACACAGTGTGTCTTACCGGTGAGTTTACTAGTCTTTCTGACGCAACACTAAAAGCAATGCGTAAAGAAATATTTGAAGTATAAAACGTGCATAAATTCACATGCATAGCATTTAATCAGACAATGTTGACATTTAAGCACATAAGCGCAGATAATGAATAATAATTAAAACTGTACGGAAATTACCGGTTTTGTGCCAATCGTCACAGTGGGGAGGTTTGATATACACTAAATTATACATATTTTATTCCCCATTTTACTCCCGTTTTACGTGTTTTTGGATAGAACTTCGATGTTTAGGTACTTAATCAGGTACTTTTGGATTTTCAAGCCTTAAAACGAAGTACCAAAGACAAAGTTGGAGAAAAAAGAGGAATTTCCAAGCATTTCGGATGAATTCTGCACATTCTGTTGAAAAGACAGATCATGCACGACCATGCACTCCATCTGCACGACCGTGCAAGACGTGCGACAACGAAAGCACTGGCACTGCATATGGCAGTGCAACTGACTTCTCGGACATGCACGGTCGTGCACCCCCGTGCACAACCTGATCCTCGAAGAAACAAATTGTTTTCCCAGAGATGCATGATTGTGCACATCAAGTGCACGACCGTGCACTTGGTTTGACTTTCCCGCCCAATCATCCACTTGTCTGACCCATTCTGCAACTGACGTCATACTGCCATTTGTCAGTGCACGACCGTGCGGATATGAAAATCCCTATAAAACATAACAGACGCATCTGGTCAATTATTGGATATTTTTGCAAGCTTTTGGGGCTCCAGAAACAGCCTGCTTTGGTCGGATTCAAGCCTCCAAGTTGCAAAGAAGCCTATTTATCATCCAATCCATCTAATCCTTGCTTTCTTATGGATTGAATCCTTATTCTTTCCATGATTTTGGTTACATTTCAAGCATTGATTTGATGTATTATGTATTATTGTAGCCTTAGGGAAAAAACACTAGTTTACTTGTCTTGTGAACAAACATTAGTATGTTAATCTTGTTTGTATGAAAATTTGGTACTTTTCATGTTTAAATCTTGATGATCATATGCAAACATGTTTCATTGATGTTGGATTCTTGATTGTATATGGTTATCTTGGATGATTAATGAATGTTTAGTTGAGATATGTTGAAAACCCCATTGATTAAGCACTTATTAGTAAGCTATTAACTTCTTAATATGTTTACACCATAAAACTAGAAATGGGTATTGGTTTAATAAAAGGTAAATCAAGTGTTAATCAAGAGTACTTTCTTGCACATAAGGACCCTAACGGGTTAGATGGTGTTGTTATAAGTTCTTGACACGGTTTATGATCTTTGTTTAGTGGTTTTGGTTGAAATTACTATCTTGGTAGATTTGTGTTCAATGTTTGTAAAATGGAATAGTTTGTGATATGAACTACTTTATGCTTGTCTCGGTGGTTGTATTGTGTTATTGGTATTACTTTCCTTGATTAAGTGAGGTTAGAAAACTCTTAATGGGTGACTAACTTATCTTTAGAAGATTTACATGAAAATATATCAATAGCATGCTAATGAACAATTTTAGGTGGCTAAAGTGTGTCTATCGCGTTAGCTTTCCGAATGAATGTCATGTTAGGATTCCCAAAAGGGATACTAATTGTCTATGTAATTGGAAGATTAATCAAGTGCCTTTGTGACATTTCTGACTTAGTTAACAGGCTTAGATTGTTTGTAAAACAAGATAATATATATTTTTTGTATTTGGAGTCTTTTATGTTTTAAATATAGTTTTATATTAATTTAGTTAAAAACTTCATTGACCTATCTTTTTACCGGTAAACCAGTGACAACGGTTTAGTACTCATGCATACGCCCGCGTCCATGGATCGACATCTGGTTCTTCCCAATACTTCACTACATATATGATAGGGTACACTAGTCCTTTTGTGTGTGTTTTAATGTTTAGGTATAAATCATTTTTATAAATATTAAAACCGAGTTCGTGTGTAAAATTCATTGTAAAAATATGTATATATACGCACACGTCAGGAGCTGTCATTCCTACCATATGGCTTAGAACGATATGGCTTGTACGAGGATTCAACATTATTCGCCCCAATCCCATATACATTACATTTAGCCAAGTTGATTCTTAGCCCGGAGACAAGGTAGAACCCCTAAGAATCCGCATTAGATTATTACTGTTTTGGTCAAAAATTACCTAAGCAATTTAGTGATCAAATTAGTTAAATGAGGTAGTGTGCTAAGAATGTGTATCGAAAATATGCTGATTTAGTTGTTTGCAAAAACAGTTTTCAGGATATAGCTCAGGATATCGAGCTATATCTATAATCAAACAATGAGCAAAAAGTAAAGGGTGACACGAGATGTACGAGGAAAGCCCTTGATCAATCTAGATCGCCGGCACAAAACCTCGGGAGCTGACAATCGCAGCTGCCTTGTTCTTCTTATTACTTCAAATGTCAGGATACAGTGCAGGATATTGACCAGATCGTTGCTAAGTGTTACAATGTTTTTCATAAAGTGAGAGTTGCGAGAGAAAGTATGAGAGCTCGAGAGTAGTGAATGTGATGTCCTATTCGATCTGGTTTATCCGTCTATTCATAGCTAAAAAATACAAACAAAATCTCCTATAATTGGGGGATGCCAGCGAATATTCCCTAGTTAACGTTAGAGACCAAGTAAAGCGGCCTCAACGTCTTTCTTCGAACAACTTGGACCGAGTCTTCAGGGGAAGAGGTCTTCATAAACGTTGCAAACTTGATCTCGCACTCTTGCACATAATCCGTTAGTAATCCTCATGATACAGTATCAGGATGTTACCAATATCCTGATCCAGCATCCTGGTTATGAATACATATTATATAATCAAGATATAATTCAAGATACTATCCAGGATATGGGCTCAGAATTTCACCCATAACAATTGTCCCCAAAAATGTTACCGTTTAGGATCCTGAGTCCTAACGGTAATATTTTTACATATTCCAAGGTAATTATGAGATAGGACTTTGATGTGGCAACTTGTAACTGTTCAGCCTATATTTACTCATTACTTCCCTATAAATTCTCATCCTTATCTTCATTTAACCTTCATCCGAAAAGTAAAAGGTAAAATCCTCTCTCTCATCTCCATCTTCTTTCCCTCTCTATTCTGCACAATATTCCGGCGATCATATGGCGAGGCAAACCAGATCCAGCTCCGGTGACTCTGCCCCTTCGTTTATTCACCAGAATATTCTCCAAGATCCGGAGAAAGAAATATGCTCCTTTGACAACGCTCATTTGTCGGCTCTCAAAACCTCCGGCATCTTCCCAAAGGGGACAGTATTCCGGTCGTTTGATCGGGAAATCCGATCGGACATGGTTTCTGATGAGTAGCTGTGTTTCAATGCTTTTCCTTTTACCTTAGGGCTACAATTCCCGTTTCCTGACTTATTACCGAGTTTTTCAACATCACAAAAACTGTTTCAGTCAAAGAATGCCAATGCTTTGGCGAGTTTTGCTTGTTCTTAATCAAATCAAGAACACCCATGTTCCTGATCTTTCTGTTCATGACCTCACCTTAGCATACCGGCTTAGATGCCATGGCTCTTGCCGATTCTTGTTCTACTCCACCTCCAGTGATCCACTGATACTCCGTGCCACCATGAATGAGGAGGAATGGAAATCCAAGTTTTTCTTTGTAAAAATAGATTCAATCCCTGGTGGAGCGGATTATCCGGTGAAGTGGTTGAGAAAGGGTAGGATTTAGGGTTTTAGGATGATCCTGTCTTACATCCTGTACACATGTTTTTATTTGATATGGTTTAAAAAGGAGTTTTAAGGTCACTCCCTGTATGCAGACTCCAGCAAAGTTCCAATCCTCCTGGACCTTGATGAGCTTGACAGCTACCCCACTCCAGTCAACGTCAAGAAGGAAACTCCTGCCACCAGCAGCTCCAAAGCAGTTCCGGTTCCTAAGCCCAACCCAAGAACTCGTGCCTCCACCGCCAAGAAGAGAAAGGGTTCCGAGGTCAGCACTCCAGGCTCCGAAGGGTTTTCTTATGAAGAACTCAGCTTTACTGACTCCTTAGAGCCGATGACATCCTTTCTTAACAAGGTGATATCCTGGTACTATATCCTGCGTATATATCCTAATAGAATATCTTGGTTAGCAAGTTTTAATCTATACCTGAATTTTGATTTGCAGGGTCTCCAGCATCTGCTCCATCTCTACACCGATGCCTGTAGTACAGCCAAGTTTCAAGAAGCCAGGATCAAACAGCTTGAGACCACTGTAGCTGATCAGGGCACCGTTGCTGAAGCCAAAACCCGGCACTACGAGGATAAGCTGAAGAAGGTCACTCAGGACGCCGAAGTAAAGCTGGCAGCCGTCCAAGTTGAGCATGAACAGGCCATGATCTCCTTCCGGGAAGGAATCAAAAATTCTGCCATTGTCTCCCTGCTACAAGCTCGTATCAAGATGGCTTATGAGGCCAAGGAGACGGGTCTTGAGTGCCCATCCTGGCCGGTTGATTCCTGGGTGGCAAAGCTGAAGGAGCTTGGAGGCAATCCTGTGCCGTATCCTGCTGGGGCTGGTGAATCTTCCAAGTCAGCAGAGGTGGTGGACAAGGCTGGAGAAAAGAAGGATGAGGGAGAGGATGCTGCTCAGGATGTTGAAGCTGAGAAGACGGAGAAGGCTGGTGATGCATAGTCGAGTGTTATATATATTAGGTGTATATTTGAAGCCCTTTTAACACTTATTTTAGCCAAGTTTTAAATTTATAAAACACGATATTTACTAACACTAGACACACATATGGGCAAGTGCACCCATCGTGAGCGTAGTATAGTGTTGGTAAGATACCGAGGTCGTCCAAGGACACAAGAGCTTTTAGTACCGGTTTATCCTCAACGTCTAATCAAAATAAAAAGTTTAGAAAAATGTTTTTAAACTAATAAAAATAAAAACTAACTAAAATGCTGAAAATAAAATAAAAAGAAAACAGATAGACAAGATGAATCACTTGGTTCCGACTCGTATCTAGTATAACCTTTGATTATTTCCGCACTTTTGCACATAATTAAGAGATTATCTTAGTTATTGTAGTAGGCCCCTCTTTTGAAGGTGACGTTACCCTCACCCCAGTAGTTTGAGTCAGCAAGGATACAATCCTAAAGGGGTGGATTATTGGAAGATAATTAATTAAGTTATTAATGCAATATTATGGTATGCCCCGCTTTTGGCGGTGACGTTACCCTCGGCTAAGTAGTCTGAGTCAGCAGGGATACAGTCCTAAATAGCCGGGTTATAGTATTAATAGTAGTTAACTTATGAGGGGGTCAAAGAGTTTGGACCCCCGCCATCCAATACCGTGAAGCATTGAAGGAGGTCCTACTAAATTTGACCCAGGTCCATTGCAGGACCTCTAAACGCTGAACAATGGCAAGACCTTTACCAAACCGTTCCCTTAACCCCCGACCAGGTAGCCAACATACCTCCATATAGACCGTGGAGATATGAATGGTGAAAATCTTTTATTTTATATAGACAGTAAAATAATGCCAAGACACCACGGACAAACGATAAGGAAAGATCACCTTCAACATAAGTAACTAGTTATTAAAGTCATTAATACAAAACCAAATAAAAAGTGCAAAAGATTAGAAATAAAAAGTATTATACTAGACACTTTGTCTTCACCAAGTGATGTAAGAGACTTAGGCAAACATGGCCTTGATTGTCAAGAACTCTTACGATCAATCTTGGATCCCGAGACGACTCACACACTCTACGATGGACAATGGATGATGGTGGTGGATGATGGTGTTATGGTGGTGGTGGGTGGTGGGTGAAGTGTGAGAGAGGTGGTGTGCCAAGGGATGAGTTGAAATGAAACCAAGCACTCCTATTTATAGGCTGAACAGAAGGCTGGGCACGGCCCCGTGTCCGCTGGACACGCCTCCGTGCCTGTCTGACACTCTCTCTCTTCATTAATTGTAATTCGCAATTACAATTAATGCTCCTGCTGTACTTTCGCCACGCCCCCGTGTTCACTGGACACGGCCCGTGGTGGGCAATAGAAGCTTCTATAGGTTTGTCTTTTCTGCTGCTTCTTGGGCACGGCCCCGTGCTGGCTGAGCACGGGGCGTGTTCAGTCTTCTGCCTTCTCTATTTTGCTTGGGAAGATGCCGTTGAGGGGTCGGGCAGTCCACTTATGTTCCTTTTCTTGTATTTATGTTAGATTTAGCTGTCTTTTTGCTTCTTTTGTGAATTTGAGCTCATTTAATCCTGAAAATACAAAAGGAAGACAAAAACACTATTTTTCCAACATTAGTACTTAAAAAGGGTTAGTTTTATGCCTCATTTGATGTAATTTATATGTTGCATTTTACACACATCAAAGACCCCCACACTTGAACTTTTGCTTGTCCTTAAGCAAAATTCTTTAATATGTGGCTTACACTCCCAAATGGAATGGGTAGAAGAGAAGGTTTTGGGCTTGTCATAGAGTGTTGGGAATCCAAGATCTTTTTTGGGTTTTATTTTTATCTATTTACAATCCTATTCGTTATGATTTGTTTAGAACGTTTCATAGGAGAAATTACTTATTTGGGCATAACATGCCTTTTTAAAATTCCATTTATACACAAGTTCACATACCTCACGGGAGAAATCACTCACACTTGGCCGAAGGTGTATTTTTAGTGAATCACTCGAGAGCGGCATGGAACTTATTCCTACCATAGGTTTGCCAAGCAATCAATCCTCCTCCTTTTTAACTTTTATACCTTTGTAAATATCAAGAGGACTTTGCGGGTGAAGGGTTAGGCTTGGGTTAAAGGTAGGTGGTTGGGTTAGTGGTTAGTGGTAAAAGGGTGAAAAAGCGTAACAAGTGTCGGTTTTCGTAGGATTTTCTATTTTTGTAACTTTTTATTTTGATGAAGCTATTATTCAAACAAAGTTATTTTTTTGATGAACTTGTTTGTTTATTTTCTTTTGCTTCATCATCAACACATTTTTTTTTTTTTTTTTTTTTTGAATGATCATACGAAAAACCGAACTCGTTACTAAAACAAAGGGTTAAAAATGAAAAAGGTTTTGGTGGGTAAAAGGGTGTTTGGTTTGGGTTATGAAATGAAAAAGTTTAGGCTCAAAGGGGCTAACTAGGGGGATTTTGGGTAGGTGGTAAAAAAAATAATGGTGTAGAAGGAAAAAAAAAGTTTGTCCTAATGCCTCTATCATTTACTTACTCAGGTTTAAGTTGATAAGGACCGGGAATGTATCGTCATGGCAAGTTCTAGAGTCGTAAGAACCAAGCGGCTATTCACACAAGAAACGAAAAATGAGCATTTAGTCTAAAGATGTAAATTTGTATGCTCAATAAAGGCTCAAAACTCACTTTTGTGGGAATGGGTTTTTATGTGATCAAGTATATATAATCAAATTTTAACTAAGCTTGTCATGCTGTTTCATAATTTTCTTATGTTGGTTCTTGTTATCACGACGCTCTTGGTTGTAAATTTGTAAAAATATAACCTTATTAATCTTATGATTCCAAACTTAAACTTTAGACAAGTAAAAAAAATGAAAATTTTTGAAAAAAATTGGGGTGTTTAGCGGTTCCAATAGAGTTTTGTGTAAGGCTTGTTATTAGGACTTGCAAAATTTCAAGGTTTTAGCATCCCCCCCACACTTAAATTACACATTGTCCTCAATGTGTCCCAAAAATAAATTTTTAGGTTGATTAGATGTGCAAAATGGTGTTAAAAGCAAAGATTTATGTTACTGGTAGTCTGGACACGGCCCCGTGGGGACCGGACACGACCCCGTGTTCAGGTGCCAGTAACAAAAATTTAAGAAGAGAAACAGAAGCCTGGACATGGGGGCGTGTCTGGTGAACACGGCCCGTGTCCAGTTACCTGAACTGGGCATTTTTCTGCAGGGGGTTCAGCACGGGGCCGTGTTGGTTGGACACGGCCCGTGTTGAACCTTCTGTAATGGAGAGATTGATGCCGGGTTGCCTTGTTCTTGTGCATGAGGTCATTTTTCTCGTTCCCCCTTTTCATCCCTTATCACCATGAGTGTGTTTTATTCATTATGAACCATCCAAACTTTAAAAACCATCATTTCATTGCATCACAGAGAGACCTTACATAGTCCTAAATTTATATTAAACTAGATATGAAAACAAAGAAATATTAAATTATGGAGTTCTAGCCTCTACTTTATTTTAATTAGCAAAATTTCCAAGAAGCTACTAATCTTGGTTAGACAAGGCCTTTTAGAACTCCTTCTTCCGGGTGCGGCTTTCCTCACATGTCGGCGAGCCACTCTTCCACCTCCCTTGGAAGGAGAAAAGAAGGCTCATTGGCATTGGTTTGAGGAGTTTCGATTTCCACCTGGATCTCTTGTTGGTGTTCCACGGGAGGTTCCGCTGGCAAATCTTCCCACCCGGTAGGGTTGTTAATTCCGAGAGCCAGGTTCCAATCCTGTTGAGGGAGGGCTGGTTCCATCGGGGGTGCTACAAGAATATTTAACCTCTGGTGCAAGAGGTTAATTTCTTGGAAGCTGCTTTCGAGTCCCACCGTAAGATCGTTAATACGGTCGATTAGGACCTCCTCTACTGATGTCATTCCGTCGAGAGCCTCCCTTAATGCTATCACATAGTGCACAAGTGTAGCTTCAACGGAGGGCCTCCTTCCTCTTCGGCTGTTTGATGAATGCACGGAAGATGTTTCGTTGTTTTCACTCGACATCCTACGAAAAATAAACTGAAAAATAGTTTATTTGATGAAACAGTGACCGGACACGGCCCCGTGCTCATTGAGCACGGCTCCGTGTTCATCTTTCTGCAGAATTTTGGAGCAAGAAAACTTGAAATTTTAAGTTATTTTCTGAACTTGTGAGGTCTTTTTAGGCATTAATAACTTAAAACAATGTTGCATAACATATTTTTACCAGGATTCCTTGAACAAAACTCATTAATCCCGACCACAAAGTTGGAAGAATTCAAACTTTTAATGGTAGTTCTTGGAGAAAGATGGAGAAGAAGGAAATGGCTAAAAGAGGAAAGGACAAGATGGGTTGTTGGAACCTTCTTTTAGACTTACCTAGGATAGTTGAGAGAAGATTCCTTCAAATCTCTGTCCCAAGTTGGTCCAAATGTGCAGAATTCTTGGCTGCATTTATAGAAAACGACAGCATCCTGGACACGGCCCCGTGTCCATTGGACACGGCCTCGTGTGCAAGTGGAGTTCTGACACAGTTTGTCCGTATTCTGATGTACTGATCAGAAGGGAATCTTTTGGTGAACACGGGGGCGTGTTGGCTGGACACGGCCCCCCGTGTCGAGGGACTGTTTTATGAAGTTGTCTAGTATTTTTAAGGAACTCACTAGTATCGGGTGGCTCCTGATTGGTTGGAACAACCCTAAAGTGCCTAAAATACCTTAATTGTCCTAGACTAAGGCGAGAACGCAAGAGGTTGTCGGTGAGGGTAATTCCTATTTTCATTCTAGGTGGACAAGTCCAACCCTTTCCCGGGCTCTCGTTAAAGAAGGTGTATGCCGAATCGCTCAGGTCTATGTATGCACCGAACGAAGTCGATGGAGAGTCCTTCACGGCACAATCGGCACAGGGACGACTATCGTCCAAGTCTTTGCTAGGTATGAAGGTATTTTTGGGGGCAACGAGGTTGTCGGAATGCGGTTCCAACATTTCTTCATGGTCATCGTCTTGGGGCGGATCAATAAAATCCTTCCTAAGCTCTTTTAACCAATTTAGAATTAGCTCTTCTAGTTGAAATAACTCGTCAAGGAGCATTTCCCCTAGAATATCTGGCTGGGCGCATTCGAGTGAGAGATAGTGCTTATTTTTACTTTCGCCCCTCTTAAGGTTATAGGGAATCGGTGGGTCTAGGTAGTGGGGCTTATAATTTAGAAAGTAACATTCTAATTCTTTATGTTCGCCTCCACATAATTGACACCACGTACCATAAGAGTGCCGAAAGTAAAAACAATTACTATCACTCATGTTTATGTCAGAAATTACCAACCGCCCGGATCTAACGGTTCTGTTTTCAGTAAGTGAATCTTGGGCACGGGGGCGTGTTGAGTGAGCACGGCCCCGTGTTCAGCTTACTGTCTGACTTAAAACAGGATTGCCAGTTCCAATGATTTAGCACGGGGGCGTGTTCAGCGGGCACGGCCCGTGCTGAGCTCTGCAGAAGCTGAAAAACTAAGAAAATCCTAAAAAATTAAAAAGAAAAATAAAAAAAATGATTAGACCGTTGATTCCTAACTTTCTTAAAATCTTTGTGTCCCCGGCAACGGCGCCAAAAACTTGATGCGTAGTCGAGTGTTATATATATTAGGTGTATATTTGAAGCCCTTTTAACACTTATTTTAGCCAAGTTTTAAATTTATAAAACACGATATTTACTAACACTAGACACACATATGGGCAAGTGCACCCATCGTGAGCGTAGTATAGTGTTGGTAAGATACCGAGGTCGTCCAAGGACACAAGAGCTTTTAGTACCGGTTTATCCTCAACGTCTAATCAAAATAAAAAGTTTAGAAAAATGTTTTTAAACTAATAAAAATAAAAACTAACTAAAATGCTGAAAATAAAATAAAAAGAAAACAGATAGACAAGATGAATCACTTGGTTCCGACTCGTATCTAGTATAACCTTTGATTATTTCCGCACTTTTGCACATAATTAAGAGATTATCTTAGTTATTGTAGTAGGCCCCTCTTTTGAAGGTGACGTTACCCTCACCCCAGTAGTTTGAGTCAGCAAGGATACAATCCTAAAGGGGTGGATTATTGGAAGATAATTAATTAAGTTATTAATGCAATATTATGGTATGCCCCGCTTTTGGCGGTGACGTTACCCTCGGCTAAGTAGTCTGAGTCAGCAGGGATACAGTCCTAAATAGCCGGGTTATAGTATTAATAGTAGTTAACTTATGAGGGGGTCAAAGAGTTTGGACCCCCGCCATCCAATACCGTGAAGCATTGAAGGAGGTCCTACTAAATTTGACCCAGGTCCATTGCAGGACCTCTAAACACTGAACAATGGCAAGACCTTTACCAAACCGTTCCCTTAACCCCCGACCAGGTAGCCAACATACCTCCATATAGACCGTGGAGATATGAATGGTGAAAATCTTTTATTTTATATAGACAGTAAAATAATGCCAAGACACCACAGACAAACGATAAGGAAAGATCACCTTCAACATAAGTAACTAGTTATTAAAGTCATTAATACAAAACCAAATAAAAAGTGCAAAAGATTAGAAATAAAAAGTATTATACTAGACACTTTGTCTTCACCAAGTGATGTAAGAGACTTAGGCAAACATGGCCTTGATTGTCAAGAACTCTTACGATCAATCTTGGATCCCGAGACGACTCACACACTCTACGATGGACAATGGATGATGGTGGTGGATGATGGTGTTATGGTGGTGGTGGGTGGTGGGTGAAGTGTGAGAGAGGTGGTGTGCCAAGGGATGAGTTGAAATGAAACCAAGCACTCCTATTTATAGGCTGAACAGAAGGCTGGGCACAGCCCCGTGTCCGCTGGACACGCCCCCGTGCCTGTCTGACACTCTCTCTCTTCATTAATTGTAATTCACAATTACAATTAATGCTCCTGCTGTACTTTCGCCACGCCCCCGTGTTCACTGGACACGGCCCGTGGTGGGCAATAGAAGCTTCTATAGGTTTGTCTTTTCTGCTGCTTCTTGGGCACGGCCCCGTGCTGGCTGAGCACGGGGCGTGTTCAGTCTTCTGCCTTCTCTATTTTGCTTGGGAAGATGCCGTTGAGGGGTCGGGCAGTCCACTTATGTTCCTTTTCTTGTATTTATGTTAGATTTAGCTGTCTTTTTGCTTCTTTTGTGAATTTGAGCTCATTTAATCCTGAAAATACAAAAGGAAGACAAAAACACTCTTTTTCCAACATTAGTACTTAAAAAGGGTTAGTTTTATGCGTCATTTGATGTAATTTATATGTTGCATTTTACACACATCAGCTGGTGAAGATGCCGCTGTGTAAGGGCATTCAAGTGGGCGATGATGGATATTGACGCCTAGGCCGGAGCCCACTTTTTAAATTTGAATGTTGGTCTGTAATCCCAAAACAATTTACTTTTCCTGCATTTTATCTTTCCTGCACTTGAACAATATGATGGCCAAAGGTGGAGGTATCCTGAGTTTTAGGACGAAGCCCTTGGTTATCAATGTGAGTATGCTTTTTGAACAATATAACAGTTGGAGGTGGATGGGTCTCGGTTTGAGATGAAACCTTCAACTGTTAAGTAAATATAATTAGAAACTAATTGTGCTTTTGGTGGATGGATCTCAGTTTGAGATGAAACCAAAAGCACAAACTTTTGCTATGTTAATAATATAACTTTCTTTTGGCCTTATCCATTGTTGTTATATTTTTATTGCATAAGTTTTATTCTGAAAATACTTTTCTTTAAACATCCTTGGAAACATTTTGGGAACATATTCTGAAAGTATCCTGAGAGATATCCTGGTCAGGATACTTCTACATAACTTAAAAAACTTAAGTTACTCAGAGGAGATTTCAAAAAATAAAAAAGGAGAGATCATACCAAAGACTCTTAGAGAGTCAATTCCAATCTTCCACCTTATGAATGTCCCCAGTGCACATTTAGAAATCTGAACCCATCCTTTGAATTGTATTATGGTGTATGTCCCCTGTGTTCAGCATATTTGAAGACTTAGGAATTCTTAATGTAAAGATAGCTATATTTTGTTCAAAACATGTTCTTAAACTTTAGTTTTTCTGAGGATAAACCCTGAATATCCTGGGGATAAATCCTTAATATACTGGTGATAAACCCTTAATATACTAGGGATAAACCCTGATTTTCATGCGCTACAGGCAGGAGTGTATAAACTCCAAGACTTAGAAAGGTGAAAACCTTTAAACCTTAGAGAGTATGAAAATACCCTTTCGTGAGAGAGGGTGATCAATCCTCATATACTTTGAGGATCCAGGATATAGCCAATAATAACGAAATTGTCAGCCACTTTTAAATGAACTGGTCCCGCTATCTTGAACTATTCCTGGATAACTTGCGCTCCAGGCGGGGTGTTTAAACCCAATTCGAGAGAAAGGTGAATACCTTTAAACCTTTGAAGGGATAAGAATCCCTTAAACGTGAAAGATGGGGCCAATCCTCTAATCTTTCGGTTTATATTGAGCATATATCATGGAGCTATATCCTGAAGCATATCCTGCAAAATAACCTCAAACTAAGGTGGGTGTTAGCTTGGCTAACACCCCTCCGATGCTTAAGTTAGTATTGGGTTCAAAAGAATAAATAAATTCAAACATATTTAAAAGATATAGAATCCATACCATCCTGAGTTAGAAATTAAATTCTAAACTCACTTGAAATAGAGCTTTAAGTGTATAGCATTCCAGGATCTTGGTAGCATATCCCCTTCCATATTCTTGAGTCGGTATGCTCCTTTCCCAGATTCTGATTCAACCTCATATGGTCCTTCCCACTTTGGGGCTAACTTTCCATCGGCAGGATTAGTAGTATTCTGAAAAGCCTTTCTTAACACCCAATCTCCAACTTGAAACCTTCTAGTCCTTATATTCTTGTTATATGCTCTGGATATCCTCTGTTGATATGCTGCCATCCTTAGCTTTGCCGCATCTCTTGTCTCATCCACAGTGTCCAATTCTTGGCACAAAGCTTCAGGATTCTTCTCAGGATCCTGGAGATTGGATCTTGCTGTAGGTATCACCATTTCTGTCGGGATCATCGCTTTTGCTCCAAATACTAAGGAAAATGGAGTTTGGCAAGTTGCACTCTTTACTGTCGTTCTATCAGCCCATAAAACAAAGGGTAATTCTTCTGCCCATCTTCCTTTCTTAGCTCCAAGTCTTTTCTTCAAATTATTGACAATTATCTTGTTCGAGGATTCTGCTTGTCCCTTTGCTTGAGGATGTACTGGTGTGGATGTGATCATTTCAATTCCCCAACTCTTGCAAAAGTCAGTAGTTCTCTTACTTATAAACTGAGAGCCATTGTCACAAATTATCTCGGCTGGTACCCCAAACCTGGTCAGGATATTCCTTTTTATGAAGGATACTACTTCTTGGTCTCTAACTTGAACAAATGCTTCAGCTTCAACCCATTTAGAGAAATAATCAGTCATGGCCAGCATAAAGACTTTTCCTCCTGGAGCTTTTGGCAATTTTCCCACTATGTCCATTCCCCACTTCATGAATGGCCAAGGGAAGCTATAGGATATAGTGGTTCAGCTGGTTGATGTAATATATTACTGTGCCTTTGACATGCATCACATCTTCGAGCATATTCTGCAGCATCTTTCCTCATCGTCGGCCAATAGTATCATTTTCTTAACACCTTCGAGAATAATGATCTACCCCCCGTGTGGTTACCACAATCCCCTTCGTGTATATCCTGAAGCACTTCTTTAGTTTCGGGATCCTCCAAGCACCTCAGGTATGGTCCTACAAGAGATTTCTTGTACAAAACATCATTTATAATAGTGAATCGTGATACCTTCATTCTGAAGGCCTTAGGATTCTCATCCTTTGGGATGTGTCCTTCCTTGAGATATCTTATGATTGGAGCCATCCAGGACTTAGGATCCTCATCAGGATCATGACCAGGATCCTGAATACATGCTACCTCCTTATCCTGAGATTTGAAAAGATCCACTGCAGGATATAGGATATGTAGTATTGGTATTTGGGTTCCTTCCGGTATCCTGACTGATGATCCTAAATTTGCCAAGGCATCTGCTTCAGCATTATCCTCCCTTGGTACCTGTTCAAGTGTAAAAACATCGAAATATCCTGCTAATTTTTTGAGAATTTCGAGATACTCGATTAACTTCTCACCTTTAACTATCCATTAAAATAATTAGTAATTAACAAGGAATCAACAAACACTTGCAAACTTTTAATATTCGTGCTCTTAGCCAACTCTAATCCTACAATTAAGGCTTCATATTCTGCTTCATTATTAGTGGCAGCGAATTCACACCTAATAGCCTGGGGTAATATGTCCCCCTGTGGCGATTTTAGTAGTATACCCAATCCTACACCTCTAACATTAGATGCACCATCAGTATATAATGTCCAGGATTCTGAGGTTTCTCCTAGTTGTTGAACTTCTAGGTTTACTTCATTTTAAATATCACTACTGAAATCAGCCACAAAGTCAGCTAGAGCCTGAGACTTTATGGCATTTCTAGGTTCATATATTAGATCATAGGCACTTAATTTTACCGACCACTTAGCCATTCTACCCGACATCTCCGGTTTCCTAAGCAAATTTTTAACAAGATAATTGGTTTTAACATGGATCCTATGTGTTCAAAGTAATGTCTAAGCTTTGTTGATGCCATAACTAGGGTCAATATTAATTTTTCTAAATGTGAATATCTAGTTTCAGCATCTAATAGACTTTTACTAACATAATAGACAGGATACTGCTGACCTTCATAATCCTTTACAAGAACAGCACTTACTGCATTCCCTGGTATTGCAAGATACAGGGATAATGGTTCACCATCCTCAGGCTTCATCAATAGAGGTGCGGTTGAAAGATACTGCTTCAATTCCTTCAAGGCTGCTTCATGCTTCTCTCCCCATTCAAATTTTTTATTCTTCTTCAGGATATCATAGAATTCCTTGCATTTTTCCGAGGATCTTGATATAAATCTGTTTAATGCTGCTACTCGTCCCGTTAATCTTTGTACGTCTTTCATGTTGGAAGGTGACTTGATATCCAAGATGGCTTTGATTTGTTCTGGGCTCGCTTCTATCCCTATTTTAGTTACCATATATCCTAAAAACTTTCATGTCCCCACACCAAAATGGCATTTGGCAGGATTTAGCTTCATGTTATATTGATCCAGGATATCAAAAGCTCCCTTAATATCCTGGAGGTGATCCTCAGCCTTTTTAGATTTTACTACCATGTCATCAATGTACACCTCCATGGTGTCCCCCAGCTTATCTTTAAACATCATGTTCACCAATCTTTGGTACGTTGCACCTGCATTTTTTAAACCAAGAGGCATAGCAGTATAACAATAAATACCTGTTGGTGTCATGAAAGCAGTATCCTCCTGGTCTGAAGGTTCCATCTGGATCTGCTGGAATCCTGAGGATGCATCCATAAAGATGTTAATCTCATGACCGGCAGTTGCATCCACCATTGAGTCTATATGAGGTAGAGGGAATGGGTCTTTAAGACATGCTTTGTTCAAGTCTGTGTAGTCTACAGAAACTCTCCATTTCCCATTCTTCTTTTGAACCACGACTACATTTGCTAGCCACCTTGGAAATTTGACCTCTCTGATCATCTTGGACTTCAATAATCTTTCAACTTCCTCTTGAATAATTGTATTTCGTTCAGGAGCAAACTTTCTTCTCTTTTGCTGAACAGGCTTGAATGACCTGTCAATTCCAAGCTTGTGAGTGATAACATCTTTGGAAATACCTGTCATATCCTCATGCTTCCATGCAAATGTTGACATCCTGCATTTCAAAAAGTTAGTTAACTGATCCTCAATATCCCGAGGGACATTGGTTCCTACGAGCACCGAGATATCTGGATTATCCTAGTCCAGGATAATTTTCTTAACATCCTGCTCTGAAGCCTCCGCAATATCCTGGGCTCATATCTTTAATTGCTATGCTGCATTGGGCTTGGTTGAGGATTTCATTGAGGATGAATAACATTCCTTTGTCTCTTGTTGATCACTTTCCACCTTGACAACCCCCCAAGGGGTAGGAATCTTGATACACTGATGATAGGTTGACGGCACAGCTTTCATATCATGGATCCATGGCCTACCCAATATAATATTGTAGCAGGATAAGGAATCCATGACACAAAAGCGTTGCATTGAGTTGACCCCTTCAACATATACTAGCAACTTTATTTCTCCCACAGTATTCCTAGCCTCTCCACTGAACCCAACAAGTACAGTGGACATTGAAGTGATATCCATCGGGGATACATTCATTCTCTTCAACGTTTCTAGTTGAATTATGTTGACGGAGCTGCCATTATCCACCAGTATCCTGCGCACAAAATGATTAGCAACATACAAAGTTATTACCAAAGCATCATTATCGAACGTGATCACTTTATCAGTTGTGAGGGTTGTCATCCTGGTTGGCTTATCTCCCCTTTCTGCCTTAGCCTCCTTTGCATGTCTTTTCGCTGCAGAGTACGAAGTTCCACAAATGTCGGATCCTCCCGAAATAAAGTTAATTATCTTGGCATCTGCAGGAGGTGATGCTGCTCGTTCAGGATCCTTCTCAGTATCCTGGCCCTTATTCTTATTTATTCCCAGAAGATCCTTCAGATATCCTTTGCTCAGCAGATAGCTTATTTCCTTCCTCAGGGCAATGCAATCTTCCGTAACATGTCCAAAATCCTCATGGAAGGCACACCACTTGGATTTATCCTTCCAATCGGCTTTTTGCTGGTTCTTTCTAGGCCACCTTGCTTTGTCTCCCAAACCCTGCATAGCATACATTAGTTCAGGTATATTAACAGAAAAACAATATTCTGACAATTCAGGATACTCCTCAGGATCCTCGTCTTCAACAGCATTCACTTTCTTGCTGTCATTCCTACCATATGGCTTAGAACGATATGGCTTGTACGAGGATTCAACATTATTCGCCCCAATCCCATATACATTACATTTAGCCAAGTTGATTCTTAGCCCGGAGACAAGGTAGAACCCCTAAGAATCCGCATTAGATTATTACTGTTTTGGTCAAAAATTACCTAAGCAATTTAGTGATCAAATTAGTTAAATGAGGTAGTGTGCTAAGAATGTGTATCGAAAATATGCTGATTTAGTTGTTTGCAAAAACAGTTTTCAGGATATAGCTCAGGATATCGAGCCATATCTATAATCAAACAATGAGCAAAAAGTAAAGGGTGACACGAGATGTACGAGGAAAGCCCTTGATCAATCTAGATCGCCGGCACAAAACCTCGGGAGCTGACGCAGCTGCCTTGTTCTTCTTATTACTTCAAATGTCAGGATACAGTGCAGGATATTGACCAGATCGTTGCTAAGTGTTACAATGTTTTTCAGAATGTGAGAGTTGCGAGAGAAAGTATGAGAGCTCGAGAGTAGTGAATGTGATGTCCTATTCAATCTGGTTTATCCGTCTATTTATAGCTAAAAAATACAAACAAAATCTCCTATAATTGAGGGATGCCAGCGAATATTTCCTAGTTAACGCTAGAGACCAAGTAAAGCGGCCTCAACGTCTTTCTTCAAACAACTTGGACCGAGTCTTCAGGGGAAGAGGTCTTCATAAACGTTGCAAACTTGATCTCGCACTCCTGCACATAATCCGTTAGTAATCCTCAGGATACAGTATCAGGATGTTACCAATATCCTGATCCAGCATCCTGGTTATGAATACATATTATATAATCAAGATATAATTCAAGATACTATCCAGGATATGGGCTCAGAATTTCACCCATAACATTTACCATTAGACACCGACCACTCACCCAAAAAAATATCATCGTCTGCGTAGAGGAAATGGGATAACACAAGACCGCTCGATCTGCATCTAATCCCACTATAGGTACCGGTTATACATGCTTGTTTCATAAATCCTATAAGAGCCTCCAGACCCCGAGAGCAATCAAATTCCCTTGTAGGAGACCCGTTAAGAAGAACCGATGCTCGAGCGGAGGATATTAAAGCCATGACAATTCTCTCAATTTAAGCGGAAAACGCATTTGCTCCACGACGGTATCCACAAAGCCCCAACTTAAGGAATCATACGCCTTTTCAATGTCAACCTTAAACAAAAACACTTTTTCTTATTCCTTCGCATCCAAAAAATAATCCCACTATAGGTACCGGTTATACATGCTTGTTTCATAAATCCTATAAGAGCCTTCAGACCCCGAGAGTAATCAAATTCCCTTGTAGGAGACCCGTTAAGAAGAACCGATGCTCGAGCGGAGGATATTAAAGCCATGACAATTCTCTCAATTTAAGCGGAAAACGCATTTGCTCCAAGACGGTATCCACAAAGCCCCAACTTAAGGAATCATACGCCTTTTCAATGTCAACCTATACATGCTTGTTTCATAAATCCTATAAGAGCCTCCAGACCCCGAGAGCAATCAAATTCCCTTGTAGGAGACCCGTTAAGAAGAACCGATGCTCGAGCGGAGGATATTAAAGCCATGACAATTCTCTCAATTTAAGCGAAAAACGCATTTGCTCCAAGACGGTATCCACATAGCCCCAACTTAAGGAATCATACGCCTTTTCAATGTCAACCTTAAACAAAAACACTTTTTCTTATTCCTTCGCATCCAAAAAATAAAATCGTTTAAGATTAAAGGACCGTCCAAAATACTTCTATTAGCCACGAAAGCCGTTTGTTCTTCCGAAACCAAACCCCCAATCACCCGTTTTAAACGATTAGCAAGAACCTTCGAAAGGACTTTATTTATACACCCAACTATACTGATGGGTGTCACACCCCAACCGATGGCGGAAACATCGGGATGAGACGAACAAATTTCTCAAAACATCATAACACTATGTGACAATATTTAATTGAATTCAAATTTCATTGCAAGGACTAAATTGTCATACAACATACAAAAATGGAAATAACAACATTGTTCAAACTCAAATCAACAAAAGATAAATAGATTAAAGGTGTGTATCTAGTCCACCCTACACTTGTTTCATCAATCATCCATACTTCATAAATCAACCTGCAACATGTATTAAAATAGAATTTCAATGCAAAGGCAATGAGCGAGTATACAAGTTTGTTTACATAGCATAATAGAATAAAAACTCAATCCAACATGATTCATAATATGTGCTTGCTAGTATGCAATTTTGGCGTACAATATGATCAAACCCTAGAACACAACGCATAAAATCCCAATAGTTCAGCGGGATGGTAAACTTAACAATACCCAATAGTTCAGCAGGCGGGGCGTAAATCCTATAGCGCTATAATTGTTAAGGTGGGCGAACAAATCAATGAGCATATAACGTTCCAAATCGTTCATAGAGCATACAAGAATAGCAAGTAAGTCACATTAGTTCATGCATTCGTTCAAAGGATGAGTATGTTTAGTTCAAAAGTTGTTTGCATAGTTATACATGTTGCATCCCAAAGTGTAAAGGGGAAAAAGGGATCGAGTATACTCACGGTGGTTGCAAGCTTTCCTACTTGGAATTCCCGCGAGCGAGTTTGGTGGATGAATTAAGTTGGAGCACCTAGTCCTTCTACACGAGGAAACGTAGGTGTGTGAGTTTGGCGTTCAACGGAAGATTATAATTTTTGGAGTTTAACATAACATAAAGTATGATATCAAAATAATCATCTTTAACTTATACTCTTGTATGACACTACGTAACCACTAGGGTTATATTGTATTTCATGGGTAGTATGCCCATTAGAATCATACTTGGAGTGTTAAGTCTTAGATGGTATTCTACTACTTTAACATATAAACACAAGTTTAATATTAAAGGTTCGAATGAGTGTATATATACTTAGGTTAAGTATTACATATTATTAAGTCCAATAATTCAAGTAGGAGGTAGAAGATTAAGATCTTCATTTAGGCACCTCAAGTTGTTCATAGATGTCATGTATGGGGTAGGAAGACAAGCTTCCATTTAGGAACCCCTTGAATGTTCACCACTTCTCTTGATGTAAAAACAACCAAGGAGGGTCACGAACTAGGATTAGTATAATATAAACAATCTAACTAAGAGAAATCATCAAATCATGTGAGGATTGTATGTTTGGAACAACCCAAGTTGTTCCATAATCACTCTACATCAAGAACTAGCTCGAACATGACTTGTGGGTCAAAACACCCTAACAAAACAGAAAGCTTATGAGGTTTAATCCTCTGATTTAAGTGTCTCAACCATGTTTTTAAGCTTAACCAACCATAAGAGAGGTTGTAAACATTAGGACATTGGTGTGAGATGTGTTAGACACAAGTTGGATGAAGTTTAAACAAGTTTGAACAAAACAGAAAGTTCTTGGACCATTTCAGGGCATTTCCAGGTCTGATTTCTCCAAGGAAAAGTCAAGGAATCGAACCCAAGGATTATCCAAGCAAGTAGGAAGAAGAATTAAGTGATTTGGTTAAGAAATGAGCAAGTTATGCTCACTTTAGTACAAGTGTATGAATCTGCCCGAATCTTGAGTTTGCAACTGAATTGAGAGTGAATTTGGAGTGATTTGAGAGTGTTGAAAGTGTAGGAATGCTTGGAGAAGGGTTATATTTATAGTGGAAGAGTTTGAGTGTGATTGGAGGTGTTTAGAGGTGGCTAAATGGTGATTGGGGAGTGTTAGAATGATGGGATTCGTGCCAAATTCGCGTCTGATTGAAGCTGCTGTGTTTTTCTGCGAACATGAAGGCCATGCGGCCCGCATTGGATATCAGGTAAGCTAAAGTGGGCCGCCCGGGCTTTGTTTATTCGACATAAGTTTCAAAAAAATGACAGATTAGTCCCTGTAGTTGTCTATTTGATGTTTTAAGGACTTTTAAGGACCATTCTTGTCACAAAAGCATATTTTAAGATAATTCCAAGTACGAGGAGTATAACCCAAGTATAATTAATCGTATGAGCATCAAAGTCAAGTGTTGTTCTCGTTCAAAACACGTTTTGGGCATAAGTTTAGCTTAATTACAAGTTTAGCACATAGTTTCCAAGAAGGACGATTAAACATCAATTGATTCACCAATTCGAACATACGAGCATATATAAAGTGTGTATAACATATTTGTAACAAAATACGAGTTTCATTAATGATTCAAGTCTCGGTTTTACAACGATTACAAAGAAGAAACGATTACAAGAATACAACGTTTCCAAAAATAGAAATACGAACAAAACTTTCTATAAATGGAAAGTACAAAGAGCCGGGCGTTACAGTCTCCCCTCCTTTAGGAAATTTCGTCCCGAAATTTAGGAAGACGTAGGGAAGAGATGAGGATACTTCTTTTTCATCTCGCTCTTGAGTTCCCAAATAAATTCGGCGCCTCGTTTACCTTCCCATCGAACCTTGACGATAGGAATCTTGCTGCGCCTCAATAACTTGACTTTTTGATCCATGATTTCGACGGGTTTCTCCACGAAATGCAAAGTTTCGTTTATTTGGAGATCTTCGAGAGGAACTTGAAGTCTTTCTTCAACGTGACACTTCTTTAGATTAGAAACATGGAACGTTGGATGCACGTTGTTGAGTTCTTGAGGTAAATCGAGTCGATAAGCCACCACGCCAATCCTTTCGAGTACCTTGAAAGGACCAACATAGCGAGGGGCAAGCTTTCCCTTTTTACCAAAACGAACCACTCCTTTCCAAGGAGACACTTTGAGTAGGACGTGATCTCCAACGTTTAATTGCATAGGTTTGCGTCCCTTATCAGCATAAACCTTTTGACGTTCATGAGCTTTGTGTAGATTATCACGGATTTGGTGAATCTTATCCGTTGCTTCTTGTATGATTTCAGGGCCAGTAAAGTGTTTGTCACCAATCTCGTGCCAGTTTAAAGGAGATCGGCATTTGCGACCATACAATGCCTCGAATGGAGCCATTTTAATACTGGAGTGGTAGCTATTGTTGTACGAGAACTCGACCAAAGGTAAATGCACATCCCAACTACCACCAAATTCGATGACACAAGAACGGAGCATGTCCTCTAGGGTTTGGATAATACGTTTAGTCTGTCCATCCGTTTGAGGATGAAAAGCCGTACTGAGATTCAAATGAGTACCCATAGCGGACTGAAAGGTTTGCCAGAGACGTGAAGTAAATCGACCATCGCGATCAGAAATGATGTCGAGAGGAATACCATGATGTCGTATGACTTCATCGGTATAGATGCGAGCAAGTCGTTCAACTTTGAAATCTTCGCGAATGGGAATGAATTGAGCGGACTTGGTCAAACGATCGATGATCACCCAAATGCTATCGTGGCCAGAAGATGTACGAGGGAGTTTAGTGATGAAGTCCATCGCAATGCTATCCCATTTCCAAACGGGGATTTCAGGTTGTTCGAGGAGTCCAGAAGGTCGTTGGTGTTCGGCTTTGAGTTTTGAACACGTAAGACACTTAGAGACGTAAGTGGCAATGTCTTTCTTCATCCCAGGCCACCAATAGGATGTACGTAGATTATGGTACATCTTGTCGGCACCAGGATGAATTGAGTACTTGGATTTGTGTGCCTCGTTCATAATGAAGTCTCGAAGTGCTTCGCGTTCAGGGATCCAGGCACGATTGTTAAGGTATAGGATACCATCGGCCTTGGAGACGAGATCGTGTTCTTTTGCGCCTCGTATCTCGACGTGGAAGTTACCCTCGTTAATAGAGGCGTATTGAGCTTCGCGAATGCGGCGTGGAAGATCGTTCACAAGTTGGAGACAAAAAATACCCTTCATATGTGTTTTGCGACTAAGGGCGTCAGCTACTACATTCGCTTTACCTGGATGGTATTTGATTTCGCAGTCGTAGTCGTTAAATAATTCCACCCAACGACGTTGACGCATGTTCAGTTCCTTTTGGTCAAAGATATGTTGAAGGCTCTTGTGGTCTGTGAAAACCTCACACTTAGTACCATAAAGGTAGTGTCGCCAAATATTCAACGCAAAAACAACTGCGCCAAGTTCAAGGTCGTGGGTAGTATAGTTTTTCTCATGTATCTTGAGTTGACGAGATGCATAAGCGATGACCTTGCCTCGTTGCATGAGAACGCAACCAATGTAACAACTGTGCTTGTAATCACTATGAACAGTTCTGTTATCAATAAAACAATGTTATTTGATCCCAATGTTTGTTTGATTGTGTTTTACATTTTTCATGTTTTGACTTTTATGTAATTTCAAACTCTACATCGCTTTCTGGAGAGTTATACGCAAACTAGTGCGTAAACGTACTCAGTTTAATGCGAGAAATACTCCGGAACATCAACATATACTCAAAATACCTTAAATAACCTTTACATAACTTAGAAATAAGTTTTGAAGGCTTTGGTATGGCAAAAACAAGTTAATTCGCTTACAGGGACTAAATATGACAAACTGCGAAAGTATGTCAATTTGAACTGTAACGAACATTCCGGAACATGACCATAAGTTAAACACACCTTAAATATCCTTTACATAGCTTAGAAATAGGCTTTGAGGGGTTTGGTGTGCTAAAATAAACTTTTGGGACATTCAGGGACTAAAAGTGTCAAAAAGTGCACAAGTTTGCATTTTCGCGCATAACTTACGTTCTGAATACATCTGGACATCCAAAAATTTATGGAAGCATGACTACATTATATTTTAGTGTTCGCCTTAAGAAAAATCCATTCGTTGCGTCATTTGGATCGTTTTTCGCGCTTATGCGCATTCCGTCGTAATTAAGCGAACATCGCGTTCGTACGACCAAACGAACCAACGTCCGACATATTTTTGAGCATGTTTCATGTCCACAATGTTTAGGCATCATTTTAGGGCCTTAAAGTTGGCTTGACGGGCCTTAGAAGTGCCGGAAATGGGCTGAATACACAACAGGGACCAAAACTGCACATCTGCCAAACTTGAAGGCTTACGGACCGTAAGCCTTACCTTACGGTCCGTAAGGAGTCTGCAGAACCTCAGAACCTTCCGAACAGCCTGTTTCCAGCTGTCGTGCACTTCCAATCACCTTTCCACCTGTTGATCTCTTGTGGTGAGTGGCCAAATGAGCCACCATAAGCTTCCGACAAGTGTACGCATGAGATTAAGGCACGATAATCGACAAACGATCCTAACGGTGGACCGAATTCTATAAATACCCATCCACCCTCAACCCCAAAACCCACAAATCTGATTAGGAAAGCTCTAAGTTGGAACCTTCGTTTCATACCTGAGCTATTTTGATCTGGGTTAGCATTCGGGGACCCTTCGTAAGTATTCTTTCGTTCTTTTCCTTATTTTTACTGCTTTTCGAGTCAGAAAGTCAAACTTTGTTTGACTTTCAGCGTTGACCAGTAATGGTCAATGCGAAGTTCGTTAGAACTTCGCAACGTGATTGTAATCACGATGGTCATAGTCCCTTGGGACTATGCCTACTGATTACCACGTTGTCTAGGCTCGTAGGGTAAGCGATCTGATAAATCGCCTATACCTTCGAACCCGACCCAGTTTGGTCGATCATTAAGATCTGACCAAACACATTAGGTGACCATAGTGTAGGGAATAACCTTCCGAGGTTATACCTTATGGTCACGACGTTTAAGTAGTTGTATGATAGGTAGTTTATATGCCTTAGGTAAATTACCAGAATACCCTTTTCATACATAATTGGTAATTTAGCATATGTAACCTAAACTTTTGTCACGTAACTGATTATGTAACATGTTTAGGCATATAATACTTGTCATAGGACTAGTTAGGCGGTCCGAACGCGTTTCACGCGCACGACACGTTAAAGTAGCATAAGCTTCCTAAACGGGTCGTAATGGGTCGTAAACAAATATGTTAAGTTTCATTTAGCATGTAGGCTTTGTTAAACCATATCACGTGAGTTCCGACACTCACTTGGTTTACAAACCCTAATGCTACCCAGTCTTCCGAGATAGGTCCGGTTATTAACATAGTTACCTATATTAGGTGCCGTTTGATTCCGAGATCTCTAGCATTGCTTGGTGGTTATCTTTATACAACTGAGCAATCTCAAGTGAGTACATAGACCCCTCTTTTACTGTTTTCCAAACTGTTTTGGGGTGGAACACATGTGCCTACTTGTTACTTTCACGCTTTCCTGTTTTCACATCATATACATGCTATGTTCGTTAGTACATTATAGTACATGATTTCATTACATCTTATGCTAGGTGTGCCCATTGTGTGCATTACTTGGTACATTGTTTTACATGACATTTCATGCTAGGTATGCCCATTGTGTGCATTACTTAGTACATTGTTTTACATGACATTTCATGCTAGGTATGCCCATTGTGTGCATTACTTGGTACATTGTTTTACATGACATTTCATGCTAGGTATGCCCATTGTGTGCATTACTTAGTACATTGTTTTACATGACATTTCATGCTAGGTATGCCCATTGTGTGCATTACTTAGTACATTGTTTTACATGACATTTCATGCTAGGTATGCCCATTGTGTGCATTACTTGGTACATTGTTTTACATGACATTTCATGCTAGGTATGCCCATTGTGTGCATTACTTAGTACATTGTTTTACATGACATTTCATGCTAGGTATGCCCATTGTGTGCATTACTTAGTACATCGTTTTACATGACATTTCATGCTAGGTATGCCCATTGTGTGCATTACTTAGTACATCGTTTTACATGACATTTCACGCTATGTATGTTCATTTGATTACATACTTAGTGCATTGTTTTTCACATGCTCACATTTTGTTATGACATTTGGTTTGTTTACATGGGACAATATATCCATTAACATTAGCTACGCCGTTCGTTAGTAGGTAGTGGTACCATAGGAATTGACAACTCCCGTTCCGGACATCCCAGGGTAAGGGGACAGAAAGGAATGACCGAATTCGTTGACATTAAGACAGATAGACCTTTAATTTGTTTAAAGGGTTATCACCACAGTCGCCAGGCTTGGATGTATGCATATTCACAATACCGCATAAATGTTCATATTAAATAGTTGCATGCATTTACACAAAACATAGCGTTGATTTAAACCATGTTTTACTTCAATACTTTGTTTTTGTGCACATGGTTTAGTTGGGACATTTCACTTGCCATACATGACATATTTGACATAGACATTTGACATGGATATTTGACATAGACATTTGACATGGATATTTGACATAGACATTTGACATGGATATTTGACATAGACATTTGACATGGATATTTGACATAGACATTTGACATGATTTACATCTTGACATAAACACTTTGACATATTACCCAATACATTTGACAATTGATTTAAACATAGACTTCTTACATTGTTTGGTTTGGTTTGATTAAGTGATTAAGTAACGATGCGTGTGTAATATGATACAAGCATGGTGGATACGCCGCTGGTACTTCCTATATATAAGTGTTTGTATGGTATTACATGGCGTAACGTTATTTGAATCATTTCAGTTTGATACATATAACATTTTATACAAATAACATACTTTTCACAAGACATTGATTTACAAACAACTTACCTTATACAAACACATTTCTACATGGTTATTTATTTAATCTGACATTTACTTATACATATCATCTGATCTTATTGTTTTCAAATGATTTACAAGACAAAGCAAATTACAAGGTTCATGACTAAACATTTTCTCAAACATAAGTCATGAATCTTATTTTTCACAAACCTATGTATCTCACAGGCATTTTTATGCTGACGTACCTATTTTCACATGTGTTTTCAGGTGCTTTTCCATAGGATGTTGATCACGATACTAGGGCGGACCTGTGCCTTAGAAACTTTAAAAGAAGATAGACTATGTTTAATTATGTTCTGAACTCTTTAATTACCTGTTTGAAACAATGTAACACCTTTGTTTATTAATAAAATACAACTTTGTTTGCCTTGGATTTGAAACAATTAATTCTGTCGCAACACGCCCCGATGTTTCCGCCGCGGTTTGTTGTTTTACGCGGTCGGGGTGTGACAGAAGAGTTGGTATCAGAGCCAATGGTTATAGGGAATTAGGTTATTAGTAATGCTTTGACCTAGACTATAACTTTTCTAGGAACCTAACACAAGTTATCTTGTGTTTAGATCTTAAAACATGTACATCACCTATCCTTAGGTGATTAACAAAACAAGGAACCAAAATTTTTTCCGAAACGATTTTTGAAAAACAATCATCTGTTTTTGAATAAATTTTTACAAGGTTTTGAACCCTCAATTGTAAGGTTTTGAACCCTCTGTTTTATGGTTTTGAACCCTTTTCAAGTTTGGTTTTTGGCCTTGTGCCTTCTAATTTTCAAAATCCCGTCAAACGTTTTGGGTTTTAAATAATGTGAACATGTGCAAACTGGAAGGGTGAATGCCTGTATTCTGAGTTTTCTGTCTAGGCAAGCACTTCGTATACATCTCAACCAGACGCAGAGACCAGTTGTGCTTACCTGGGAATTCTTGGGATGAGTGTTCACTTATAGGCGAGCATGTCTTCATTATACATTATTTTTGATCCATTTACTTTGATTAGTCACTGTGAGTCGTTTGTTTGCTTTGTGATACGGACGAATGACCACCATCTATGCTGTTTGCAATTCTTGTTTTTACCATCTCATTCTTTTCATCCAATCATCTCACTCGTTCCTTTTCATGTTTTCCTCTTTTAGAATGCCTCCTCGACGCGAGAATCAGATAGCAACTGCCGAACTGGCAGAAATTATTGCGCAGCAGATGGCTGCCCAATTCCCAAATCTCTTTGCTCTATGGCAACAAGCCAACAACAACAACAATGTTCCATGCAAATACAAGGATTTTAACCAGGCTAAACCACTCAAGTTTAGTGGTTCTGAGGGAGCGACTGGGCTTCTTCAGTGGTTCGAGAGCATAGAGAATACTTTTCGCCATGTGCAGTGTCCGGATAATCGCAAGGTCGAGTTCTCCTCGAGCGTATTTCAGAAGAGGGCTTTGACATGGTGGAACGGAGTTATGAGAGACCAGGGTGCTGAAGTTGCTCTCGCACAGACATGGGCTGAACTTAGAGCCCTTATGATGAGGGAATTCTGTCCTCGCCATGAGCAGCGAGCATTGGAGAAGGAGTTTGATGTTTTGAAGCAAGATAGTGGTGAGCACAGGGCTTATACTGATCGGTTTGAAGAATTGAGTCTACTTTGCCCGACTATGGTTACCCCACTCGACAAGGCTATCGAGAGATACATCGATGGCCTACCTGACTCGGTACAAGACATTCTCACTGGTAGTAACCCTGCCACACTTCGTCAGGCGATCGAGTTATCTGCGACGTTGACTGAGTCGCAGATCCGGAAGAACAAGTTACACCGGAAGGGTGACAAGGGCAAGAAGCAGTCGGCTGACAAGGAAGATAGCAAGAAAGGTCAAAACTTGAATGGAAAGAACTCTGGTTCTTCAAAGAGGGCAAAGAAGCGTAAGGCTTCCCAAAATTTTGCTATCACTGCCCAAGCTAATCTGGCAGCTCCCAACCAACCTGCACAGCCTCCAACAAAGAAACCCTATACAGGGAATGCACCTTTGTGCAACAGATGCAACAGTCACCACCAGCCACAACTTGCATGCCGTTTCTGTACTAACTGTGGGAAATCAGGCCATCTCGCCAATGTTTGTCGATCTGCTCAAAATCCCGCGGTTCAGAACCCGGCTCAACAAGTTGCTCAGCCTCCTGCTCAGCAACAGGGTCAAGCTGCACGACCACAATACCCACCAGGTGCTTGTTACAATTGTGGGGATCTGACCCACTATAGGAATCGGTGCCCAAGACTAGTCAACCCGAACCAGAACCAGAACCAGAACCAGAACCAGAATCCGGCTCCGGCTCGAGGCCGAGTTTTTAACATGAATGCCCAAGAGGCACAGGCTGACGATAATGTGGTGAACGGTACGTTCTTTATTAATAATCAGCCTGCATCTGTTCTCTTTGATTCTGGTGCCGATAAGAGTTTCGTGTCTTTGTCTTTTGAGCAAAAGCTTCGAGTGTCTAGAACGAAACTAGGCAAATCTTTGACAGTAGAGGTTGCTAGTGGTGAACCCATTATTCTTGATTCTGTTCTTCACAACTGCCAGTTGAATCTTAACGACCATCTTTTTCCTATTGACCTCGCGCCTATGCAACTTGGAAGCTTCGACGTTATTGTGGGAATGGATTGGTTATCCAAGCATCACGCAGAGATAGTTTGTTCTAAGAAGATTGTTCGTGTGCCACTTTCGACAGGCGAGATCCTGCAGGTTCAAGGTGAGAAGCCTACCGGTGGTCTCAAACTCATGTCTTGTTTTAAAGCTCGGAAGTATCTGCAGAAGAACTATGTGGCTTTCTTAGCACATGTTACAGAAGATAAAGGCAAGGATAAGTCTATTTCAGATATTCCTGTCGTTCGGGATTATTCTGAAGTGTTCCCTGAAGATTTACCTGGTCTACCTCCAGCACGCCAAGTCGAGTTCCGCATTGATCTCGTACCTGGTGCAAATCCCATTGCCAGAGCTCCATATCGTCTTGCACCGTCTGAGATGCAAGAGTTGTCTAAACAGCTTCAGGAGCTCTCTGACAAAGGTTTTATACGTCCTAGTTTTTCACCGTGGGGTGCTCCCGTTCTTTTTGTCAAGAAGAAGGATGGATCCTTTAGGATGTGTATCGATTACCGTGAGCTTAACAAGCTTACCATCAAAAATCGATATCCTCTACCTCGCATAGACGACCTCTTTGATCAGTTACAAGGTGCTTCTTATTTTTCAAAGATCGATCTGCGTTCCGGGTATCATCAACTTCGGGTGCAAGAAGAAGACATTCCGAAGACAGCATTCCGTACTCGTTATGGACATTACGAGTTCACAGTCATGCCATTCGGTTTGACTAATGCTCCTGCTGTTTTCATGGACTTAATGAATAGGGTCTGCAAACCTTATTTGGATCAGTTCGTCATTGTTTTTATTGACGACATCTTGATTTACTCTAAGACGCAAGCTGATCACGAGCAGCATCTTCGTCTTACTCTGGAACTCCTGAAGAAAGAGCAACTTTTCGCCAAATTCTCCAAGTGCGAATTTTGGCTTAAAGAAGTTCAATTTTTGGGACACATCATCAACGAACGAGGTGTTCATGTAGATCCCTCCAAGATCAGTGCGATTAAGGATTGGGATACGCCTACTACTCCTACTGAAGTTCGTTCTTTTCTTGGTCTAGCGGGTTATTATCGCCGCTTCATTGAAAACTTCTCTAAGATTGCAGTTCCTCTAACTGCTCTAACTCAGAAGAAAATGCCCTTTTATTGGGGATTCAAACAAGAGGAAGCGTTTCAACACCTGAAGCAGAAGCTTTGCGATGCGCCTGTTCTATCATTACCTGAGGGTGATGATGATTTTGTCGTGTATTGTGATGCATCGAAATTGGGTCTTGGCTGTGTTCTTATGCAAAGGAACAAAGTCATAGCCTATGCATCGAGACAGTTGAAGATACATGAGAAGAACTACACCACTCATGATCTTGAGTTGGGTGCAGTTGTTTTCGCTCTCAAGATCTGGAGACACTATTTGTACGGTACAAAATGTGTGGTTTTCACGGACCACAAAAGTCTTCAGCATATCTTCAACCAGAAAGAACTCAACATGAGGCAACGACGTTGGGTTGAACTTCTAAACGACTATGATTGCGAAATTCGCTACCATCCTGGTAAGGCGAATGTCGTAGCAGATGCATTGAGTCGTAAGGAACGTACTAAGCTTCATTGTGTACGTGTTCAATCTGTTATTCAAGCTCGATCCGATATTCAAGCACGCATTTCTCAGGCACAACAATCCTGTGTTTCACAAGGTTTAATGGATAAGGAATTTCCTTACCACATAACACCTGCTCTTGAACTGAAGGACAATGGATCATATTACTTCATGGACCGTTTGTGGGTCCCAAGCCAGGATGATCTTCGTGCCTTGCTTATGGATGAAGCCCATAAGTCTCGTTATTCTATTCATCCGGGCTCAGATAAAATGTATAAGGATCTTCGTATTCACTATTGGTGGCCTGGTATGAAGAAGGACATTGCCTTATACGTATCCAAATGCCTTACTTGTCTTAAGGTAAAGGCTGAACATCAGCGTCCTTCTGGTTTATTGGAGCAACCAGAGATCCCAGTTTGGAAATGGGAAAACATTACTATGGATCTTGTTACCAAACTCCCGCGCACAAAGAAAGGTCATGATGCCATCTGGGTAGTCGTTGATCGTCTTACAAAGTCAGCGCATTTCTTGCCAATCCGCGAGGATTTTCCTACTGACAGACTTGCTCAAATCTATGTAGATGAAATTGTAGCTCGACATGGTGTTCCTTTGAACATCATTTCTGACAGAGATGCTCGTTTCACTTCTCACTTTTGGAGAACCATGCAATCTGCTATGGGGACCCAACTTAATCTGAGCACAGCTTATCATCCGCAAACGGATGGTCAATCTGAGAGAACAATCCAGACTCTGGAGGATATGCTAAGAGCTTGTGTGATCGATTTTGGTGGTAGCTGAGATTCACATCTTAAATTGATTGAATTCTCCTACAACAACAGTTATCACACTAGCATCCAAATGGCTCCTTTCGAAGCTCTCTATGGTCGAAAATGTCGTTCACCAGTCTGCTGGAATGAGATTGGCGAGGCTCAACTTACTGGACCTGCCCTCATTTTAGAGACAACTGACAAGGTCAAGAAAGTTCGTGATAACCTTCAGGCAGCTAGAAGCCGTCAGAAGATTTACGCGGACCCAAAACGCAAAGCCTTGGAATTCCAAGTCGGTGATCGAGTATTACTTAAGGTCTCACCTTGGAAGGGTGTGATCAGATTTGGAAAGAAAGGAAAACTTGCACCTAGATACGTTGGACCATTCAAGATCGTCGAAAGAATCGGAAAGGTAGCCTACAGACTTGAGTTACCTCCTGAACTTGGAAATGTTCATCCAACTTTTCACATATCAAATCTCAAGAAGTGTACAGCTGATGAGAACTACTCCATACCGCTTGACGAAATTCGTGTTGGCAAAACACTGAAATTTGTTGAGAAACCGGTGGAAATCATGGAACGTGAAGTCAAGTGGCTTAAACGCAAGCGCATTCCTTTGGTCAAAGTTCGCTGGGAAGCTAAACGTGGACCTGAGTTTACTTGGGAACGCGAAGATCAAATGAAGGCGAAATATCCACATCTTTTTCCACGAGTTTCCTCTAAATAAATTTCGGGACGAAATTTCCACAAGTAGGGGAGACTGTAACAACTGTGCTTGTAATCACTATGAATAGTTCTGTTATCAATAAAACAATGTTATTTGATCCCAATGTTTGTTTGATTGTGTTTTACATTTTTCATGTTTTGACTTTTATGTAATTTCAAACTCTACATCGCTTTCTAGAGAGTTATACGCAAACTAGTGCGTAAACGTACTCAGTTTAATGCGAGAAATACTCCGGAACATCAACATATACTCAAAATACCTTAAATAACCTTTACATAACTTAGAAATAAGTTTTGAAGGCTTTGGTATGGCAAAAACAAGTTAATTCGCTTACAGGGACTAAATATGACAAACTGCGAAAGTATGTCAATTTGAACTGTAACGAACATTCCGGAACATGACCATAAGTTAAACACACCTTAAATATCCTTTACATAGCTTAGAAATAGGCTTTGAGGGGTTTGGTGTGCTAAAATAAACTTTTGGGACATTCAGGGACTAAAAGTGTCAAAAAGTGCACAAGTTTGCATTTTCGCGCATAACTTACGTTCTGAATACATCTGGACATCCAAAAATTTATGGAAGCATGACTACATTATATTTTAGTGTTCGCCTTAAGAAAAATCCATTCGTTGCGTCATTTGGATCGTTTTTCGCGCTTATGCGCATTCCGTCGTAATTAAGCGAACATCGCGTTCGTACGACCAAACGAACCAACGTCCGACATATTTTTGAGCATGTTTCATGTCCACAATGTTTAGGCATCATTTTAGGGCCTTAAAGTTGGCTTGACGGGCCTTAGAAGTGCCGGAAATGGGCTGAATACACAACAGGGACCAAAACTGCACATCTGCCAAACTTGAAGGCTTACGGACCGTAAGCCTTACCTTACGGTCCGTAAGGAGTCTGCAGAACCTCAGAACCTTCCGAACAGCCTGTTTCCAGCTGTCGTGCACTTCCAATCACCTTTCCACCTGTTGATCTCTTGTGGTGAGTGGCCAAATGAGCCACCATAAGCTTCCGACAAGTGTACGCATGAGATTAAGGCACGATAATCGACAAACGATCCTAACGGTGGACCGAATTCTATAAATACCCATCCACCCTCAACCCCAAAACCCACAAATCTGATTAGGAAAGCTCTAAGTTGGAACCTTCGTTTCATACCTGAGCTATTTTGATCTGGGTTAGCATTCGGGGACCCTTCGTAAGTATTCTTTCGTTCTTTTCCTTATTTTTACTGCTTTTCGAGTCAGAAAGTCAAACTTTGTTTGACTTTCAGCGTTGACCAGTAATGGTCAATGCGAAGTTCGTTAGAACTTCGCAACGTGATTGTAATCACGATGGTCATAGTCCCTTGGGACTATGCCTACTGATTACCACGTTGTCTAGGCTCGTAGGGTAAGCGATCTGATAAATCGCCTATACCTTCGAACCCGACCCAGTTTGGTCGATCATTAAGATCCGACCAAACACATTAGGTGACCATAGTGTAGGGAATAACCTTCCGAGGTTATACCTTATGGTCACGACGTTTAAGTAGTTGTATGATAGGTAGTTTATATGCCTTAGGTAAATTACCAGAATACCCTTTTCATACATAATTGGTAATTTAGCATATGTAACCTAAACTTTTGTCACGTAACTGATTATGTAACATGTTTAGGCATATAATACTTGTCATAGGACTAGTTAGGCGGTCCGAACGCGTTTCACGCGCACGACACGTTAAAGTAGCATAAGCTTCCTAAACGGGTCGTAATGGGTCGTAAACAAATATGTTAAGTTTCATTTAGCATGTAGGCTTTGTTAAACCATATCACGTGAGTTCCGACACTCACTTGGTTTACAAACCCTAATGCTACCCAGTCTTCCGAGATAGGTCCGGTTATTAACATAGTTACCTATATTAGGTGCCGTTTGATTCCGAGATCTCTAGCATTGCTTGGTGGTTATCTTTATACAACTGAGCAATCTCAAGTGAGTACATAGACCCCTCTTTTACTGTTTTCCAAACTGTTTTGGGGTGGAACACATGTGCCTACTTGTTACTTTCACGCTTTCCTGTTTTCACATCATATACATGCTATGTTCGTTAGTACATTATAGTACATGATTTCATTACATCTTATGCTAGGTGTGCCCATTGTGTGCATTACTTGGTACATTGTTTTACATGACATTTCATGCTAGGTATGCCCATTGTGTGCATTACTTAGTACATTGTTTTACATGACATTTCATGCTAGGTATGCCCATTGTGTGCATTACTTGGTACATTGTTTTACATGACATTTCATGCTAGGTATGCCCATTGTGTGCATTACTTAGTACATTGTTTTACATGACATTTCATGCTAGGTATGCCCATTGTGTGCATTACTTAGTACATTGTTTTACATGACATTTCATGCTAGGTATGCCCATTGTGTGCATTACTTGGTACATTGTTTTACATGACATTTCATGCTAGGTATGCCCATTGTGTGCATTACTTAGTACATTGTTTTACATGACATTTCATGCTAGGTATGCCCATTGTGTGCATTACTTAGTACATCGTTTTACATGACATTTCATGCTAGGTATGCCCATTGTGTGCATTACTTAGTACATCGTTTTACATGACATTTCACGCTATGTATGTTCATTTGATTACATACTTAGTGCATTGTTTTTCACATGCTCACATTTTGTTATGACATTTGGTTTGTTTACATGGGACAATATATCCATTAACATTAGCTACGCCGTTCGTTAGTAGGTAGTGGTACCATAGGAATTGACAACTCCCGTTCCGGACATCCCAGGGTAAGGGGACAGAAAGGAATGACCGAATTCGTTGACATTAAGACAGATAGACCTTTAATTTGTTTAAAGGGTTATCACCACAGTCGCCAGGCTTGGATGTATGCATATTCACAATACCGCATAAATGTTCATATTAAATAGTTGCATGCATTTACACAAAACATAGCGTTGATTTAAACCATGTTTTACTTCAATACTTTGTTTTTGTGCACATGGTTTAGTTGGGACATTTCACTTGCCATACATGACATATTTGACATAGACATTTGACATGGATATTTGACATAGACATTTGACATGGATATTTGACATAGACATTTGACATGGATATTTGACATAGACATTTGACATGGATATTTGACATAGACATTTGACATGATTTACATCTTGACATAAACACTTTGACATATTACCCAATACATTTGACAATTGATTTAAACATAGACTTCTTACATTGTTTGGTTTGGTTTGATTAAGTGATTAAGTAACGATGCGTGTGTAATATGATACAAGCATGGTGGATACGCCGCTGGTACTTCCTATATATAAGTGTTTGTATGGTATTACATGGCGTAACGTTATTTGAATCATTTCAGTTTGATACATATAACATTTTATACAAATAACATACTTTTCACAAGACATTGATTTACAAACAACTTACCTTATACAAACACATTTCTACATGGTTATTTATTTAATCTGACATTTACTTATACATATCATCTGATCTTATTGTTTTCAAATGATTTACAAGACAAAGCAAATTACAAGGTTCATGACTAAACATTTTCTCAAACATAAGTCATGAATCTTATTTTTCACAAACCTATGTATCTCACAGGCATTTTTATGCTGACGTACCTATTTTCACATGTGTTTTCAGGTGCTTTTCCATAGGATGTTGATCACGATACTAGGGCGGACCTGTGCCTTAGAAACTTTAAAAGAAGATAGACTATGTTTAATTATGTTCTGAACTCTTTAATTACCTGTTTGAAACAATGTAACACCTTTGTTTATTAATAAAATACAACTTTGTTTGCCTTGGATTTGAAACAATTAATTCTGTCGCAACACGCCCCGATGTTTCCGCCGCGGTTTGTTGTTTTACGCGGTCGGGGTGTGACAACCAAGACCACGGTTCGATGCATCGCAATACACTACGAAATCATCATTTCCATCAGGAAGAGTAAGAATAGGAACGTTGCAAAGCAAGTCCTTGAGAGTCTAAAAGGATTCCTCTTGCTCAGGACCCCAAGCAAAAGGTTTCTCTTTTTGGGTCAACGAAGTAAGGGGAACGGCGATTTTTGAAAAATTCGAGATGAATCGGCGGTAATAACCCGCCAATCCTAAGAAAGAACGGATTTCGGAAGGAGATTTAGGCGCGGTCCAATTCTTTACAGCCTCGATCTTTGCAGGGTCGACGTGGATTCCTTTTTCACTAACTACGTGTCCAAGGAATTGGACTTCTTTAATCCAAAACTCGCATTTAGAGAACTTAGCGTATAAGTGTTCGGTACGTAAGAGCTCGAGTATAAGACGAAGATGACGTTCATGATCGGCTCGAGATTTAGAATAAATGAGGATATCATCAATGAAGACGATCACGAAACGATCCAAATAGGGCTTACAAACACGATTCATTAGATCCATGAACACAGCGGGTGCGTTGGTCAAACCAAAAGGCATAACCACGAACTCGTAATGTCCATAGCGAGTGCGAAAAGCGGTTTTGGGTACGTCCTCTTCGAGGACCCGAAGTTGGTGATAACCAGAACGAAGATCGATTTTGGAGAAACAAGTAGCGCCTTGAAGTTGGTCAAAGAGATCGTCGATACGCGGAAGAGGGTAACGATTCTTGACAGTGAGTTTGTTGAGCTCGCGATAATCGATACACATACGGAAAGAGCCGTCTTTCTTTTTAACGAAAAGCACAGGCGCACCCCAAGGTGAGGTACTTGGATGAATGAAGCCTTTATCGAGGAGTTCTTGAAGCTGCGTAGATAATTCTTGCATCTCGGAAGGCGCAAGACGATAAGGAGCCTTGGCAACAGGAGTCGCACCAGGTACGAGGTCAATGCGAAAGTCAACGGATCGAGGTGGAGGAGGACCAGGCAAATCTTCAGGAAAGACATCAGGGAAGTCGCGCACCACTGGGACATCACTTACACTCTTTCCCTTGCCCTTTTCTTCCACAACGTGGGCTAAAAAGGCAAGGTACTTTTTGTGTAAGTACTTGTTCGCTTGTGTGTAGGACATCATGTAACAATTCTAATCAAAAAGTACTATTTAGTATTTTAATAGGAAACCCTAATTGAGAAACCCAAGTGATTCTGATCAAACCCTAAAATTTTCAGAACAATCGGAATCAGGATCAGGGCCCCTAAAACTCAGGGGGGGTAAACCCCATTCGGTAAAATCCACACAGTTTGCTGTCAAAAACTTAAAATTATACGAAACCAACTCAGCTAAGCTACTGTGACACGAAGCTAACCTATGGTAGACTAGGTCCTGTCGCGCCACGCGACAGAACCCCTCGCGTGGCGCGAGGGGGTGATTTTTTTACTATAAATAGGTTGTTGTGGGACTTGCATTCTGGACTTACAACGTCGAAAGAATTACATTCACACACTGAGTTACGGACTGATATTCCAAAATTTCACCCCCGGGTATTAAAACTCTGCTACAAAACAGGGTATTAACACAATCGCTGCTACGATTCATTTATCCGACAATCAATATATCCAATGAATGTTTAAGTGCCGCCCACATTAGGGTTATACTTTATCGTTCGTCATTAATTTGACGGATCATCGTTAATTCGATGGATAAAGTATTATACTTTGTCGTTCATCATTAATTTGACGGATCATCGTTAATTCGATGGATGAAGTATCGCACTTTGTCATTTGTTGTGAGAAATTGATCTCGTGAGTTATCGTAAATTGCTGGATTGATTACTAACCCAGTTTTGTGTGCATTGTTATTTAAATTAGGTTAACAAGGCTAATTCATAGATTAGACTCTGTCCATATTAAACCAGCAATGTGAGTCATTCTCTTTTTATCAACTGTTTTACAATACTCAAAAATTATTTTCAAAGTTATAATTACAGTGATTAAGTTTATGTAATCACCAAATTACAGCCGGTATGTGGGGTATTGTGCACAGTATTACATTTTATCACTTTAGGTGGGCGAACCTAAATTTAGTGATATTCGTCATTCATTGGGGCAGCCAATGGTGATATGACCACAGTCACCGTAAAGATTCGAGTGACAAATACTGTGGGTAGTTGGTTTGATATCAGAAACATTGTAATCTCTCTTAATACTGAAAATTATAACAAACGAGTCGTTTTAGTAAAAATGAATGATTCACTCAGTATTTCCCGCTGACAAATTTTTTTTTTCAAACATGTTTCAGGTGATCTGCTGTAATTCAGGAAAAAGTGCTGAGGAGCATTTCAAGCTTAAGATAGTGGCTCATTATAAAATTAAGGAAATAAGTTTGTAACATAAAGATTTTATAAAATCATACTTTTGTAAATTATCGGGGTTTTATCCCGAATTATGAAATAAAATAATCGGGGAAAAATTTTAGCTTTAAACGATCCTGTTAAATAAACTTCCGCTGTTAAACTTAATCAATTAAATACCGCAGTATTTCTGTCCCGCGGCTTCTGAAACGGGTCAAACCGGGTCAAGGGCCGTGACAGAAAAGGTGGTATCAGAGCTACTGAGTTAAGCTAATTAAGTATTTAGAAATACTTAATTTTTCCTGATTACTATTATGTGATTTTATGTATTATTAACTGATTATTTGTTAGTTACAGTATGGGTAAGCAAAAGCTGTCAAGTATCTATCTTAAATTAGATAGATCATCCCATGAGAAGGGAAGTTCATCCCGAACCAAATCCTCGAATCAGGCTGAAATTCCTGAAGAAGGAATATTTGTACGGAAGGCACAATACGAGGAATCACTTTCTCCTAAAAGGAGGAAGATGATTATTAAGAAAAGTAAAGAGCAAATTCGACAAAAGAAGATTAAACGGGAAACCCAGGAATTAATTAATAAATCACCTTGGGAAGATAAACTAGATGAGAAATGGGCAAATTTATATATGCTAGCCACAGTAGCAGAAAATATAAATCTTTAGATATTTTAAAAAGTTTAGCACCCTACCCTCACAATCTAGAAACCCTGTGTGATAAATAAAATTTCAAAACCTAAGTATGTTTTCCAGTTATCTTTATAATAAATTACACGGTTATTTATAAATTTTAACTTAGTATTTTATGCATTTTGCATATATGCTACATCAGCATGAGTGGGATATCTGAAGCTTTTCAGAACCTTAATCTTTACCCAGTAAATATCGAAGCTTCCAAAGAATATACTAGCTACTTTCCCGATATAGAACAACCAGTAGAATTCAAGGCTCCACCCTTGAAAAAGCCAAAACCCAAGAAAAGAAGTTATGTGGGATGGAGGAAAATACGTAAGAAAAAGCCAGCTCCAAAACTTCCCAAAATAAACAATCCTTTGAAAAAGGGAAAAGGAATTATAATCGGAGAAAGTTCCAAACAACCGAAAATGGAAATTGAAGACAAGGAGGAGGTTAAGGAGATAGGAATTCAGATGGAGGAAGGTACAAAAGAAATTGTAACCAGAAAAAGTTCTAGACTCCAAGAAATGGAGACTGAAGCTAAAGAAGTTTCTAGGCAAATGGAGAGGCAATTTGAGGAATACTCTAAGGACATAGAAATGGAAGTTGGGCAAGGCTCTAGACCAACTCAGAGAGAAATCGGAGAAAGCTCCAATCAAAACCAGGGGAGGACTTTTCAAGATGAGATAGATTTCCTATTGGCAAGCTGTGAAACAATTCAGCCTGTCAATAATAATAATAATAATAATAATAATAATAATAATAATAATAATAATAATAATAATAATAATAATATTTTTACTTATTCTCTTGAAAACCAACTCCCTATGAATTGGGAACCAGCAATTCCAGACCCAATAGTTCATTCTCAAACCATAGGAATGGACGAATGGTGGACAAACGATTGGCAATTCCAAAATATTGTCAACGATCCTTACTCTTTTATTCCACAATTCGATCCAGAACCCCTACCTAATCCACCCATGAGTAATGAAAACATGGCTGAACTTCGCCACTTTGGTGAAGAGTTGTTTGATACTGGAACTAGAATCAGGGAAATTGGGGGACAAATTGCCTGGAAGTACGATGAGAGGGAACTGCGTTTTTAGAACGGCAAGTGACGAGAGATAGTAGGATGGTAAAACGGTGTTTGTATAATAGTAATAATAAAGTTAGTCTGTAAATAACGAATAAAACTCTGTAAGATAATTGCGAGTAATGATGCATACTATAATAGATATAAAATGAAATCGAGAAATCGATTGTTTTGACTATATCTATATTATAAAATTTTCTGATTGTTTGTATATAATTGTTATTTAGCAGATACTAATAAAATTTATATATATATTATCAGATGGCAAACGTTGATAATGAACCAGTAAATGAGGTTAATCAGTCTGAACAACATTCAAGAGATCAATATATGACTCGGCAAGATATTGAAAACATTGTTGCTCAAGGAATAGCCAATGCTATTCCAGCATTCGTCGCTGCTATAAAGAATCCGATCGAACCGCAACAAATTGTTCCTAGTAAACAGATTACTGAAGATAACTTCAGTAATAGTGTAAATGGAGGCAATAATCATGTTAATCATAATAAGGAACCACATCAAGCTCCATTACCCAAGAAAATGAAAACTGCAATGCCTAGTTGCACTTTCAAAGAATTCCTTGCTTGTAAACCCACGGAATTTGCAGGCAATGAAGGAGCAACTGCATCACTGCGTTGGTTAGAGAAAACCGAAGCAGTCATTGCAATAAGTAAATGTGGTAAAGATGATCAGGTCATGTACGCATCCAATCTGTTCAAAGAAGGAGCACTCGAATGGTGGAATACTGTGCTACAATCAAAAGGAAGAGTAATAGCTTATGCTATGACTTGGGAAGAATTTAAGGGTTTGGTGGAAAGAAAATTCTGTCCCGAGTATGAAAAAGAACAGATGGCGAATAAGTTTTTAAATCTTCGGATGATGGGTGTAGATTGTCGTGGTTATACCTCGACATTCTTTGAATATGCTAGAGTGGTACCAACACTGGCTTCGCCAGAACCGGTACTCATTTCTCGCTATATTTGGGGGCTAATTGGTGAAATCCGCAATATTGTTAAAGCTGCGAGACCTCGCACTATTGATGATGCGGTAGAATTAGCCAATACTCTAACTGATGAACTAGTGCGCACAAGAGATGAAGATAGGAAAAAGGAACTAGCTCAGAAAATTACCCAAGGATTTCGTGTGGGTAATAATAATAGCTTCAAGAGAAAAGGAACAGGGCAATCTTCAGGTCTGCCATTCTGCAGAAAATGCAAAAAGAAACATTATGGAAGATGCAATATCACTTGTAATTTTTGCAAGGGTATAGGACATCGTGAAGAAAACTGCAAAAAGAAAACCGTAATCTGTTTTAATTGTGGAGAAGCAGGGCATTATAAAACAGAATGTCCTAAATTGGTCAAACCAGTAGATAACAAACCCAAGACGACCGAAGGAACTACTAAGAAGAATGCTAGGGCATTTCAGCTGACCACTCAAGAAGCAGAACTTATTCCAGATGTGATAGCTGGTACGTTCTTAGTTCACAACGTATATGCAAAAGTATTATTTGACTCTGGTGCAAACCAAAGTTTTATAAATACTTCATTCTGTCAAGCTCTTAGTTTACCTTTAACCAATATTAGGCAGATTTTTACAGTTGAAACAGCAGACGGAAATTCAGTTAAAATAGATAAAGTGTTGCAAGAAGGAAACATAGAACTTTTAGGACATAAATTCTCTGCAAGACTATTGCCGATGAATTTAGCTGAATTTGATGTTGTATTAGGAATGGATTGGTTAGTAGCCAACCATGCTAGAATCCTTTGTGATCAGAATTCCATAGAAATTCAATCACCTACCGGAGAAGTGATTAGGATTACAGGAGATAAATCACGAAAGCCCATGAAGTTCATATCAGTAATGAAAGTTGCTAATTATGAACGAAAACAAGGAATAGTGTATATGATTTCAGTAATCATTAGCACTAAGGGAAAAGATCTTAAGGAAATACCAGTAGTCTCAGAATATCCTGATATATTTCCAGAAGATTTACCGGGATTACCTCCAGACAGGGAAGTAGAATTTAGGATTCATCTAATTCCAGGAACTACACCGATAGCCAAGGCACCTTATCGGTTAGCACCCACAGAAATGTTAGAACTGAAACAGCAATTAGATGAATTACTAAGTAAAGGATTCATACAACCTAGTTCATCCCCTTGGGGAGCGCCAGTATTGTTTGTAAAGAAAAAGGACGGTTCAATGAGAATGTGTATCGATTATAGAGAATTAAATAAGGTTACAATTAAGAATCGATACCCATTACCTAGGATTGATGATCTTTTTGATCAACTTCAGGGGGCTAGATATTTTTCTAAGATAGATTTACGCTCCGGATATCATCAATTGAAGGTACAAGAAGAAGACATACCTAAAACTGCTTTTAGAACTAGGTATGGTCATTACGAGTTTACAGTCATGCCCTTCGGATTAACAAATGCACCTGCAGCATTTATGGACATGATGAATAGGATCTGTAAACCGTACTTGGATAAATTTGTAATTGTCTTCATAGACGATATACTTATTTATTCCAAAAGTCAGACAGAGCATTGTGAACATCTTCATGCACTCTTAACTTTGTTAAGAAAAGAAAAGTTGTATGCCAAATTCTCGAAATGCGAATTTTGGCTAAAGGAAGTACAATTCTTAGGACACATGGTGAATCATGAAGGTATTCATGTAGATCCTGCTAAGATCGAGGCAATTACCAAATGGAAGGTTCCACAAACAGCAATGGAAATTAGAAGTTTTATAGGTTTAGCTGGGTATTATAGACGGTTTATTAAGGATTTTTCCAAGATAGCTGTACCATTAACTAAGCTAACCTGTAAAGCTACTAAATTTGAATGGGGACCTAAACAAGAAGAAGCTTTTAGAATTTTGAAACAGAAACTAACCCATGCTCCAATCTTAGCTTTACCAGAAGGAACTGAAGATTTTGAAGTATATTGTGATGCTTCAAAACTAGGGTTTGGAGGTGTACTTATGCAACGCAAGAAGGTAATTGCGTACGCATCAAGGCAATTGAAAAAGCACGAAGAAAACTATACGACTCATGATTTAGAATTAGGAGCCGTAATTTTTGCCCTTAAGATTTGGAGACATTATCTGTACGGAAGTAAGTTTACTATCTATACAGATCATAAGAGTTTAAGATATATCTTTGGGCAAAAAGAGTTAAATATGAGGCAAAGGAGATGGATGGAAATCCTAAGTGACTATGACTGTGATATTCAGTATCACGAAGGAAAGGCGAATGTAGTTGCAGATGCCTTAAGTCGTAAGTATTATGAGAAACAAAGACGAGTTCGTGCTCTCAGATTAAATCTACAAATAGATTTAATGGAACAATTGAAGAATGTTCAAACTACAGCAATCAAGGATGATGCTGAAGGAATGAAGGGGCGAACCAAGGAATTAGAACAAGGAGCAGATGGAATTTGGAAATTCCATAAAAGTAGAATTTGGGTACCTAAGCAGGGAGATTTAAGATCTAAGATTTTAGAAGAAGCTCATAAATCTAGGTATACCATACACCCAGGAAACAATTAGATGTACCAAGATTTAAGAAAGAACTTTTGGTGGATAGGAATGAAAAAGGACATAGCAAGATATGTTTCTAAATGTCTTACTTGTTCACAAGTTAAGGCAGAACATCAGAAACCTTCAGGGTTATTACAACAATTAGAAATGCCAGTATGGAAATGGGAACTTATAACAATGGATTTTGTTACTAAGTTACCCAAAACCAGAAAAGGTAATGATGCGATTTGGGTAATTGTGGATCGATTAACCAAATCTGCTCACTTTCTACCTATGAAAGAAACCTTTAGCATGGAAAGACTGGCTAAATTGTATATAGATGAAGTTGTATCCTTACATGGAATTCCACTCTCCATTGTTTCGGATAGAGATAGTCGATTCACTTCCCATTTCTGGAAAAGTTTCCAGCAAGCTATGGGAACTCGAATAAATTTGAGCACTGCATATCATCCCCAAACAGATGGGCAAAGTGAAAGAACGATCCAAACTCTAGAAGACATGCTTCGAGCATGTGTAATAGACTTTGGTGGAAGTTGGGATGATCACTTACCATTAATTGAATTCTCCTATAACAATAGTTATCATTCAAGCATTGATACTGCTCCATTTGAAGCATTATATGGAAGAAAATGTAGAACTCCAGTTTGTTGGGCAGAAATAGGAGAAAGTCAATTATCAGGTCCTGAAATAGTGCAAGAAACAACTGATAAGATTACTCAAATCAAAAAAAGGCTGAAGACGGCTCGAGATCGCCAGAAGAGTTATGCAGACAATAGAAGCAAGCCGCTAGAATTCCAAATTGGAGACAAGGTACTATTGAAAGTTTCTCCTTGGAAAGGAGTTGTTAGATTTGGTAAGAAAGGAAAGCTAAGTCCAAGATACGTAGGACCATTTCCAATAATCCAACGTATAGGACCAGTAGCTTATCGTTTACAGCTACCAGAAGAATTAGCTGGAGTACATAATGTATTTCATGTATCCAATCTCAAGAAATGCTTATCAGATGAATCACTGGTAGTACCTCTTCGAGATATAGAGGTAAACGAAAAGTTGAAATTCATTGAGAGACCTCTTCAAATTGAGGATCGAAAGATCAAGTTTCTCAAGCACAAACGACTAGTTCTAGTCAAAGTTAGATGGAATTCAAAGAGAGGAGCTGAGTACACTTGGGAACTGGAATCAGAAATGAAGAAAAAGTATCCTCAATTATTCCAGTAAATCTCGAGGACGAGATTTTATTAAGGTGGGGAGAATGTAACAATTCTAATCAAAAAGTACTATTTAGTATTTTAATAGGAAACCCTAATTGAGAAACCCAAGTGATTCTGATCAAACCCTAAAATTTTCAGAACAATCGGAATCAGGATCAGGGCCCCTAAAACTCAGGGGGGGGTAAACCCCATTCGGTAAAATCCACACAGTTTGCTGTCAAAAACTTAAAATTATACGAAACCAACTCAGCTAAGCTACTGTGACACGAAGCTAACCTAGGGTAGACTAGGTCCTGTCGCGCCACGCGACAGAACCCCTCGCGTGGCGCGAGGGGGTGATTTTTTTACTATAAATAGGTTGTTGTGGGACTTGCATTCTGGACTTACAACGTCGAAAGAATTACATTCACACACTGAGTTACGAACTGATATTCCAAAATTTCACCCCCGGGTATTAAAATTCTGCTACAAAACAGTGTATTAACACAATCGCTGCTACGATTCATTTATCCGACAATCAATATATCCAATGAATGTTTAAGTGCCGCCCACATTAGGGTTATACTTTATCGTTCGTCATTAATTTGACGGATCATCGTTAATTCGATGGATAAAGTATTATACTTTGTCGTTCGTCATTAATTTTACGGATCATCGTTAATTCGATGGATGAAGTATCGCACTTTGTCATTTGTTGTGAGAAATTGATCTCGTGAGTTATCGTAAATTGCTGGATTGATTACTAACCCAGTTTTGTGTGCATTGTTATTTAAATTAGGTTAACAAGGCTAATTCATAGATTAGACTCTGTCCATATTAAACCAGCAATGTGAGTCATTCTCTTTTTATCAACTGTTTTACAATACTCAAAAATTATTTTCAAAGTTATAATTACAGTGATTAAGTTTATGTAATCACCAAATTACAGCCGGTATGTGGGGTATTGTGCACAGTATTACATTTTATCACTTTAGGTGGGCGAACCTAAATTTAGTGATATTCGTCATTCATTGGGGCAGCCAATGGTGATATGACCACAGTCACCGTAAAGATTCGAGTGACAAATACTGTGGGTAGTTGGTTTGATATCAGAAACATTGTAATCTCTCTTAATACTGAAAATTATAACAAACGAGTCGTTTTAGTACAAATGAATGATTCACTCAGTATTTCCCGCTGACAAATTTTTTTTTTTTCAAACATGTTTCAGGTGATCTGCTGTAATTCAGGAAAAAGTGCTGAGGAGCATTTCAAGCTTAAGATAGTGGCTCATTATAAAATTAAGGAAATAAGTTTGTAACATAAAGATTTTATAAAATCATACTTTTGTAAATTATCGGGGTTTTATCCCGAATTATGAAATAAAATAATCGGGGAAAAATTTTAGCTTTAAACGATCCTGTTAAATAAACTTCCGCTGTTAAACTTAATCAATTAAATTCCGCAGTATTTCTGTCCCGCGGCTTCTGAAACGGGTCAAACCGGGTCAAGGGCCGTGACACATCAACTTCAGTCCCTTTGAAGGTCGGTCTCCATAGACGTGTAAGACATCACCAGATGGGAGGGGTAAACGAACGTATTTCTCGTGACAAGCGATTTCAGCATGGTTCTTTTGAAGCCAATCCATGCCTATGATGACGTCGAAACTACCCAGTTGCATAGGTATGAGATCAATAGGGCAGACGTGTTCGTTAAGTGTAAGACGACAATCACGAAGAACGGAATCGACTAAGATGGACTTGCCATTGGCGACTTCAACGGAAAACGACTTAGGTAGTTTAGAGCGCGTGTAATTTAACAATGATTCGAATTCTAAGGACACAAAGCTTTTGTCCGCACCAGTATCAAATAGTATCGAAGCATAAAGATGGTTAACAAGGAACGTACCGTTAACGACGTTATTGTCGTTGCGCGCTTGGTTCGCGTTCAGATTGAAACAGCGTCCACGAGGAGGTTGTAGTTGCTCTTGATTCCATAGTGGGCATTGAGGACGAAGATGATTGGCGTCTCCACATTTGAAACAAGCTCTAGCGGGTCTTGCATTTTGAGGAGGAGGTGGAGCTTGTTGCGCTTGTTGAGCTGGTGGAGCTTGTTGTGCTTGCTGGGCTGGTGGGGCTTGTTGTGGTTGGTAGCGACAAAAGGCGGTGTCATGTCCATAACGGTTACAATTGCCACAAAGACGACACCTGGCATTGACGGGATGGTGGCGGTTACAAGTGGCACACTTGGGGTGAATCCCAGTGTACGATCTTTGGGTGTTATCAGGAGCAACAGGGTTTGGGTTAACAGGTGGTACAATCGCATAGCAAACAGGGTTCGATTGCTTTCGTTTCTTCCCCCTATTGCCACTCGACTGTTGGGTGATTTGGTTGGCTGGCTTGAAAGAAGCGGGGTTTGCGGCTTGTTTATCACGAACGCGATTGTTGTTCAGGGAAGCGGCCAAACGATAAACAGCTTCGATAGTGTCAAACTCAAATCAACAAAAGATAAATAGATTAAAGGTGTGTATCTAGTCCACCCTACACTTGTTTCATCAATCATCCATACTTCATAAATCAACCTGCAACATGTATTAAAATAGAGTTTCAATGCAAAGGCAATGAGCGAGTATACAAGTTTGTTTACATAGCATAATAGAATAAAAACTCAATCCAACATGATTCATAATATGTGCTTGCTAGTATGCAATTTTGACGTACAATATGATCAAACCCTAGAACACAACGCATAAAATCCCAATAGTTCAGCGGGATGGTAAACTTAACAATACCCAATAGTTCAGCAGGCGGGGCGTAAATCCTATAGCGCTATAATTGTTAAGGTGGGCGAACAAATCAATGAGCATATAACGTTCCAAATCGTTCATAGAGCATACAAGAATAGCAAGTAAGTCACATTAGTTCATGCATTCGTTCAAAGGATGAGTATGTTTAGTTCAAAAGTTGTTTGCATAGTTATACATGTTGCATCCCAAAGTGTAAAGGGGAAAAAGGGATCGAGTATACTCACGGTGGTTGCAAGCTTTCCTACTTGGAATTCCCGCGAGCGAGTTTGTTGGATGAATTAAGTTGGAGCACCTAGTCCTTCTACACGAGGAAACGTAGGTGTGTGAGTTTGGCGTTCAACGGAAGATTATAATTTTTGGAGATTAACATAACATAAAGTACGATATCAAAATAATCATCTTTAACTTATACTCTTGTATGACACTACGTAACCACTAGGGTTATATTGTATTTCATGGGTAGTATGCCCATTAGAATCATACTTGGAGTGTTAAGTCTTAGATGGTATTAAAGGTTCGAATGAGTGTATATATACTTAGGTTAAGTATTACATATTATTAAGTCCAATAATTCAAGTAGGAGGTAGAAGATTAAGATCTTCATTTAGGCACCTCAAGTTGTTCATAGATGTCATGTATGGGGTAGGAAGACAAGCTTCCATTTAGGAACCCCTTGAATGTTCACCACTTCTCTTGATGTAAAAACAACCAAGGAGGGTCACGAACTAGGATTAGTGTAATATAAACAATCTAACTAAGAGAAATCATCAAATCATGTGAGGATTGTATGTTTGGAACAACCCAAGTTGTTCCATAATCACTCTACATCAAGAACTAGCTCGAACATGACTTGTGGGTCAAAACACCCTAACAAAACAGAAAGCTTATGAGGTTTAATCATCTGATTTAAGTGTCTCAACCATGTTTTTAAGCTTAACCAACCATAAGAGAGGTTGTAAACATTAGGACATTGGTGTGAGATGTGTTAGACACAAGTTGGATGAAGTTTAAACAAGTTTGAACAAAACAGAAAGTTCTTGGACCATTTCAGGGCATTTCCAGGTCTGATTTCTCCAAGGAGAAGTCAAGGAATCGAACCCAAGGATTATCCAAGCAAGTAGGAAGAAGAATCAAGTGATTTGGTTAAGAAATGAGCAAGTTATGCTCACTTTAGTACAAGTGTATGAATCTGCCCGAATCTTGAGTTTGCAACTGAATTGAGAGTGAATTTGGAGTGATTTGAGAGTGTTGAAAGTGTAGGAATGCTTGGAGAAGGGTTATATTTATAGTGGAAGAGTTTGAGTGTGATTGGAGGTGTTTAGAGGTGGCTAAATGGTGATTGGGGAGTGTTAGAATGATGGGATTCGTGCCAAATTCGCGTCTGATTGAAGCTGCTGTGTTTTTCTGCGAACATGAAGGCCATGCGGCCCGCATTGGATATCAGGTAAGCTAAAGCGGGCCGCCCGGGCTTTGTTTATTCGACATAAGTTTCAAAAAAATGACAGATTAGTCCCTGTAGTTGTCTATTTGATGTTTTAAGGACTTTTAAGGACCATTCTTGTCACAAAAGCATATTTTAAGATAATTCCAAGTACGAGGAGTATAAACCAAGTATAATTAATCGTATGAGCATCAAAGTCAAGTGTCGTTCTCGTTCAAAACACGTTTTGGGCATAAGTTTAGCTTAATTACAAGTTTAGCACATAGTTTCCAAGAAGGACGATTAAACATCAATTGATTCACCAATTCGAACATACGAGCATATATAAAGTGTGTATAACATATTTGTAACAAAATACGAGTTTCATTAATGATTCAAGTCTCGGTTTTACAACGATTACAAAGAAGGAACGATTACAAGAATACAACGTTTCCAAAAATAGAAATACGAACAAAACTTTCTATAAATGGAAAGTACAAAGAGCCGGGCGTTACAGTCTCCCCTCCTTTAGGAAATTTCGTCCCGAAATTTAGGAAGACGTAGGGAAGAGATGAGGATACTTCTTTTTCATCTCGCTCTTGAGTTCCCAAGTAAATTCGGCGCCTCGTTTACCTTCCCATCGAACCTTGACGATAGGAATCTTGCTGCGCCTCAATTACTTGACTTTTTGATCCATGATTTCGACGGGTTTCTCCACGAAATGCAAAGTGTCGTTTATTTGGAGATCTTCGAGAGGAACTTGAAGTCTTTCTTCAGCGTGACACTTCTTTAGATTAGAAACATGGAACGTTGGATGCACGTTGTTGAGTTCTTGAGGTAAATCGAGTCGATAAGCCACCGCGCCAATCCTTTCGAGTACCTTGAAAGGACCAACATAGCGAGGGGCAAGCTTTCCCTTTTTACCAAAACGAACCACTCCTTTCCAAGGAGACACTTTGAGTAGGACGTGATCTCCAACGTTTAATTGCATAGGTTTGCGTCCCTTATCAGCATAAACCTTTTGACGTTCACGAGCTTTGAGTCGATTATCACGGATTTGGTGAATCTTATACGTTGCTTCTTGTATGATTTCAGGGCCAGTAAAGTGTTTGTCACCAATCTCGTGCCAGTTTAAAGGAGATCGGCATTTGCGACCATACAATGCCTCGAATGGAGCCATTTTAATACTGGAGTGGTAGCTATTGTTGTACGAGAACTCGACCAAAGGTAAATGCACATCCCAACTACCACCAAATTCGATGACACAAGAACGGAGCATGTCCTCTAGGGTTTGGATAGTACGTTCAGTCTGTCCATCCGTTTGAGGATGAAAAGCCGTACTGAGATTCAAATGAGTACCCAAAGCGGACTGAAAGGTTTGCCAGAGACGTGAAGTAAATCGACCATCGCGATCAGAAATGATGTCGAGAGGAATACCATGATGTCGTATGACTTCATCGGTATAGATGCGAGCAAGTCGTTCAACCTTGAAATCTTCGCGAATGGGAATGAATTGAGCGGACTTGGTCAAACGATCGATGATCACCCAAATGCTATCGTGGCCAGAAGATGTACGAGGGAGTTTAGTGATGAAGTCCATCGCAATGCTATCCCATTTCCAAACGGGGATTTCAGGTTGTTCGAGGAGTCAAGAAGGTCGTTGGTGTTCGGCTTTGACTTTTGAACACGTAAGACACTTAGAGACGTAAGTGGCAATGTCTTTCTTCATCCCAGGACACCAATAGGATGTACGTAGATTATGGTACATCTTGTCGGCACCAGGATGAATTGAGTACTTGGATTTGTGTGCCTCGTTCATAATGAAGTCTCGAAGTGCTTCGCGTTCAGGGATCCAGGCATGATTGTTAAGGTATAGGATAGCATCGGCCTTGGAGACGAGATCGTGTTCTTTTGCGCCTCGTATCTCGACGTGGAAGTTACCCTCGTTAATAGAGGCGTATTGAGCTTCGCGAATGGGGCGTGGAAGATCGTTCACAAGTTGGAGACAACGAATACCCTTCATATGTTGCGACTAAGGGCGTCAGCTACTACATTCGCTTTACCTGGATGGTATTTGATTTCGCAGTCGTAGTCGTTTAATAATTCCACCCAACGACGTTGACGCATGTTCAGTTCCTTTTGGTCGAAGATATGTTGAAGGCTCTTGTGGTCTGTGAAAACCTCACACTTAGTACCATAAAGGTAGTGTCGCCAAATCTTCAACGCAAAAACAACTGCGCCAAGTTCAAGGTCGTGGGTAGTATAGTTTTTCTCATGCATCTTGAGTTGACGAGATGCATAAGCGATGACCTTGCCTCGTTGCATGAGAACGCAACCAAGACCACGATTCGATGCATCGCAATACACTACGAAATCATCATTTCCATCAGGAAGAGTAAGAATAGGAACGTTACAAAGCAAGTCCTTGAGAGTCTGAAAGGATTCCTCTTGCTCAGGACCCCAAGCAAAAGGTTTCTCTTTTTGGGTCAACGAAGTAAGGGGAACGGCGATTTTTGAAAAATTCGAGATGAATCGGCGGTAATAACCCGCCAATCCTAAGAAAGAACGGATTTCGGAAGGAGATTTAGGCGCGGTCCAATTCTTTACAGCCTCGATCTTTGCAGGGTCGACGTGGATTCCTTTTTCACTAACTACGTGTCCAAGGAATTGGACTTCTTTAATCCAAAACTCGCATTTAGAGAACTTAGCGTATAAGTGTTCGGTACGTAAGAGCTCGAGTATAAGACGAAGATGACGTTCATGATCGGCTCGAGATTTAGAATAAATGAGGATATCATCAATGAAGACGATCACGAAACGATCCAAATAGGGCTTACAAACACGATTCATTAGATCCATGAACATAGCGGGTGCGTTGGTCAAACCAAAAGGCATAACCACGAACTCGTAATGTCCATAGCGAGTGCGAAAAGCGGTTTTGGGTACGTCCTCTTCGAGGACCCGAAGTTGGTGATAACCAGAACGAAGATCGATTTTGGAGAAACAAGTAGCGCCTTGAAGTTGGTCAAAGAGATCGTCGATACGCGGAAGAGGGTAACGATTCTTGACAGTGAGTTTGTTGAGCTCGCGATAATCGATACACATACGGAAAGAGCCGTCTTTCTTTTTAACGAAAAGCACAGGCGCACCCCAAGGTGAGGTACTTGGACGAATGAAGCCTTTATCGAGGAGTTCTTGAAGCTGCGTAGATAATTCTTGCATCTCGGAAGGCGCAAGACGATAAGGAGCCTTGGCAACAGGAGTCGCACCAGGTACGAGGTCAATGCGAAAGTCAACGGATCGAGGTGGAGGAGGACCAGGCAAATCTTCAGGAAAGACATCAGGGAAGTCGCGCACCACTGGGACATCACTTACACTCTTTCCCTTGCCCTTTTCTTCCACAACGTGGGCTAAAAAGGCAAGGTACTTTTTGTGTAAGTACTTGTTCGCTTGTGTGTAGGACATCAACTTCAGTCCCTTTGAAGGTCGGTCTCCATAGATGTGTAAGACATCACCAGATGGGAGGGGTAAACGAACGTATTTCTCGTGACAAGCGATTTCAGCATGGTTCTTTTGAAGCCAATCCATGCCTATGATGACGTCGAAACTACCCAGTTGCATAGGTATGAGATCAATAGGGCAGACGTGTTCGTTAAGTGTAAGACGACAATCACGAAGAACGGAATCGACTAAGATGGACTTGCCATTGGCGACTTCAACGGAAAACGACTTAGGTAGTTTAGAGCGCGTGCAATTTAACAATGATTCGAATTCTAAGGACACAAAGCTTTTGTCCGCACCAGTATCAAATAGTATCGAAGCATAAAGATGGTTAACAAGGAACGTACCGTTAACGACGTTATTGTCGTTGCGCGCTTGGTTCGCGTTCAGATTGAAACAACGTCCACGAGGAGGTTGTAGTTGCTCTTGATTCCATAGTGGGCATTGAGGACGAAGATGATTGGCGTCTCCACATTTGAAACAAGCTCTAGCGGGTCTTGCATTTTGAGGAGGAGGTGGAGCTTGTTGCGCTTGTTGAGCTGGTGGAGCTTGTTGTGCTTGTTGGGCTGGTGGGGCTTGTTGTGGTTGGTAGCGACAAAAGGCGGTGTCATGTCCATAACGGTTACAATTGCCACAAAGACGACACCTGGCATTGACGGGATGGTGGCAGTTACAAGTGGCACACTTGGGGTGAATCCCAGTGTACGATCTTTGGGTGTTATCAGGAGCAACAGGGTTTGGGTTAACAGGTGGTACAATCGCATTGCAAACAGGGTTCGATTGCTTTCGTTTCTTCCCCCTATTGCCACTCGACTGTTGGGTGATTTGGTTGGCTGGCTTGAAAGAAGCGGGGTTTGCGGCTTGTTTATCACGAACGCGATTGTTGTTCAGGGAAGCGGCCAAACGATAAACAGCTTCGATAGTGTCGAGTTTGGCAGCCTCGATCGTATCGCGCATAGCAGAGGGTAACCCATTGATATACTTCCGTATCTTGCGGTCGGTGGTCATAACAAGGTGAGGAACTATGAAGCTAAGTTGTTTGAAACGGGTGGTATAGGCTAGGTTCTCATCTCCCACTTGTTTTAGCGCCCAAAATTCTTCCTCCAACCTTTGTTGCTCATGCGGAGGACAAAACTCATCCATCATTAGGGCCTTGACTTCTTCCCATGCCAACGCATATGCCAGTTCGTTCGAGCGGATGTTCCTTTCGTTCGTCCACCATTCGAGAGCTCGGGCTTGGAATTCCCCAGTCGTGCTACGCGTTCTGAGCTCTACGGGGCAATCACTGTTGATGAACGTGACCTCCATGCTATCAAACCATTCGAGCATGGCGGTCACCCCATCATTGCCGGTGAATGGCTTGGGATTACACGATGAAAAGTGCTTGAAGTTGAACGAAGCAGGCTTGCGTATTTCGACCTTGGAGTCGACGGAAGAGTTCGGAGTTTCAGAAGCTCGAATTTCGGAAATGACCTTTGGAACGACGCGCGCAAATTGATCGGCCATGAAAGCCATCATTTTCTTCGTAGCACGGTACTTTGACTTCTTAGACGAGTTGGAGTGACGAGAAGACATCTAAGATTCAAAAGAACGAATAGGTGAGACTTGATCATAATGTTTGTTTAAGAAAAATCGTTTGCATAAATTGATTCACATAGCATAAGGTGTCACATAGCATAAAAGTTCAAATTGATTCACATAGCATAAAGAGTTTACATATAGCATGGTCATGAGTCCAACATAGCATAACATGGATAATTGAAAGCTTTGTAAATTTAGTTTGTTCACGAGGGATTATTATTGTTTGTGATTGCGATAACGTGCGAAATGATTAAAACGAAATTTTGAAATGAACGAACGTTCAAGTATAAAATCACATATAAATTGAGATACATAAAAGAAAGGCTCAATAAAACATAGGATTGTTTCGGGTAGAGAAACGTCGACTATTCCAAAGTGGGTCGAGAGTTCTTTCGAATTAGAGATAACGTGCTTTGGCCTATAGGTAAGATACTCTCGTCGAGAAGCAATTAACGGTATCTTACCCTTCCGGTTACTACACATCTCTAATCGATTGAAACAATCGGGACTTTGGCGAGATTGAAAATCGAGGAATGGGACTTAATCGACGAGATGCGGGTTTCACCCCTAGCTTGACGATTTCGTACCCTAATTGTGGTTGGTACTTGTCGGGTCAAAATAAAATTTTGACACTTTGACAAGGGTCCACTAGAGTTGAAATGGAAATTACCATTAAGTTGTGGATTTCACTCCTAGCTTAATGGTGAAATTTCGTGCAAAATAGTTTAAGGTAGAATGAGAGTCGTTTACCAAATTGTGGGTTTCACGCCTATTTTGGTAAAGTTGTCTCGTTTGTGTTACAAGAGTATACAAATAAACATAAGTGTATTCATGTTAACCTTAGGAAAGGCATGTAAATTTAATCAACAAGAAGTATAGCTAGGAAGCATGCATGGTAGAGTACAAAAGTTTTAAACGACACATAAGAGGCAAAATTCCTAAAACTATAGATTAGGGCAAAAGCATGGCAATTTTCCTAATTCCCTATAGTTATGGCTCTGATACCAATCTGTCACACCCCAACCGATGGCGGAAACATCGGGATGAGACGAACAAATTGCTCAAAACATCATAACACTATGTGACAATATTTAATTGAATTCAAATTTCATTGCAAGGACTAAATTGTCATACAACATACAAAAATGGAAATAACAACATTGTTCAAACTCAAATCAACAAAAGATAAATAGATTAAAGGTATGTATCTAGTCCACCCTACACTTGTTTCATCAATCATCCATACTTCATAAATCAACCTGCAACATGTATTAAAATAGAGTTTCAATGCAAAGGCAATGAGCGAGTATACAAGTTTGTTTACATAGCATAATAGAATAAAAACTCAATCCAACATGATTCATAATATGTGCTTGCTAGTATGCAATTTTGACGTACAATATGATCAAACCCTAGAACACAACGCATAAAATCCCAATAGTTCAGCGGGATGGTAAACTTAACAATACCCAATAGTTCAGCAGGCGGGGCGTAAATCCTATAGCGCTATAATTGTTAAGGTGGGCGAACAAATCAATGAGCATATAACGTTCCAAATCGTTCATAGAGCATACAAGAATAGCAAGTAAGTCACATTAGTTCATGCATTCGTTCAAAGGATGAGTATGTTTAGTTCAAAAGTTGTTTGCATAGTTATACATGTTGCATCCCAAAGTGTAAAGGGGAAAAAGGGATCGAGTATACTCACGGTGGTTGCAAGCTTTCCTACTTGGAATTCCCGCGAGCGAGTTTGTTGGATGAATTAAGTTGGAGCACCTAGTCCTTCTACACGAGGAAACGTAGGTGTGTGAGTTTGGCGTTCAACGGAAGATTATAATTTTTGGAGTTTAACATAACATAAAGTATGATATCAAAATAATCATCTTTAACTTATACTCTTGTATGACACTACGTAACCACTAGGGTTATATTGTATTTCATGGGTAGTATGCCCATTAGAATTATACTTGGAGTGTTAAGTCTTAGATGGTATTCTACTACTTTAACATATAAACACAAGTTTAATATTAAAGGTTCGAATGAGTGTATATATACTTAGGTTAAGTATTACATATTATTAAGTCCAATAATTCAAGTAGGAGGTAGAAGATTAAGATCTTCATTTAGGCACCTCAAGTTGTTCATAGATGTCATGTATGGGGTAGGAAGACAAGCTTCCATTTAGGAACCCCTTGAATGTTCACCACTTCTCTTGATGTAAAAACAACCAAGGAGGGTCACGAACTAGGATTAGTGTAATATAAACAATCTAACTAAGAGAAATCATCAAATCATGTGAGGATTGTATGTTTGGAACAACCCAAGTTGTTCCATAATCACTCTACATCAAGAACTAGCTCGAACATGACTTGTGGGTCAAAACACCCTAACAAAACAGAAATCTTATGAGGTTTAATCCTCTGATTTAAGTGTCTCAACCATGTTTTTAAGCTTAACCAACCATAAGAGAGGTTGTAAACATTAGGACATTGGTGTGAGATGTGTTAGACACAAGTTGGATGAAGTTTAAACAAGTTTGAACAAAACAGAAAGTTCTTGGACCATTTCAGGGCATTTCCAGGTCTGATTTCTCCAAGGAGAAGTCAAGGAATCGAACCCAAGGATTATCCAAGCAAGTAGGAAGAAGAATCAAGTGATTTGGTTAAGAAATGAGCAAGTTATGCTCACTTTAGTACAAGTGTATGAATCTGCCCGAATCTTGAGTTTGCAACTGAATTGAGAGTGAATTTGGAGTGATTTGAGAGTGTTGAAAGTGTAGGAATGCTTGGAGAAGGGTTATATTTATAGTGGAAGAGTTTGAGTGTGATTGGAGGTGTTTAGAGGTGGCTAAATGGTGATTGGGGAGTGTTAGAATGATGGGATTCGTGCCAAATTCGCGTCTGATTGAAGCTGCTGTGTTTTTCTGCGAACATGAAGGCCATGCGGCCCGCATTGGATATCAGGTAAGCTAAAGCGGGCCGCCCGGGCTTTGTTTATTCGACATAATTTTTAAAAAAATGACAGATTAGTCCCGGTAGTTGTCTATTTGATGTTTTAAGGACTTTTAAGGACCATTCTTGTCACAAAAGCATATTTTAAGATAATTCCAAGTACGAGGAGTATAACCCAAGTATAATTAATCGTATGAGCATCAAAGTCAAGTGTCGTTCTCGTTCAAAACACGTTTTGGGCATAAGTTTAGCTTAATTACAAGTTTAGCACATAGTTTCCAAGAAGGACGATTAAACATCAATTGATTCACCAATTCGAACATACGAGCATATATAAAGTGTGTATAACATATTTGTAACAAAATACGAGTTTCATTAATGATTCAAGTCTCGGTTTTACAACGATTACAAAGAAGGAACGATTGCAAGAATACAACGTTTCCAAAAATAGAAATACGAACAAAACTTTCTATAAATGGAAAGTACAAAGAGCCGGGCGTTACAATGGGTCTAAACCGAGAAAAGTGTATCGAGTCTTTCACCTTTGGAATAAGAACAATGAAAGACGAGAAGCACCCATGGCTCAACGACCAGCGACAATAAAATTCATCCAATAATTTTTTTAAATCTTGCTCCAAACCTCCCCAAAACGTCTTTAGGAACTGGAAATTAAATCCGTCTGGACCGGAAGCACGATCCCCTTCGCACTCCCAAATGGTACCTTTAATCTCCACCATGGAAAACGGGGCTACTAAGACACCCGCCTCTGTTTCTGAAAGTACAGCCAAGTTTGGCCAAGAAAAGTTGGGACGAGACCGGATTGGCTCCTTATATTTCTAGAAAAAAAATATGCCATTGCCTCTTTAAGAACCCAAAGATCCATCACCCAAGATTCGTTTATCAGAAAACCACTGACTCTGTTATTTTTTGTTTTATACCCCAAAATTCCATGGAAAAAGAACTATTTTCGTCCCCCTCTACAGCCCAGCGAATTCGAGCCTTTTGTTTTACATCTAGCACCCTCAGCCTTTCGGTTTCGGATACAACCTTTTTCGCCTCCAACCTCTGATTAATTTCATCATCTGTCAAGGCCATACATTCTGCAATAATTTCAATCGTTTCAATCATAGACTTCAAGTTTGTTAAGGTCTGATTGCACCTATCCTTCTCCGCCTTTACCCAAAGTTTAATTCTATTCTTCATCCACCTTAGTTTAGTAGCAAGAGCTATATCTGTAGGCCTGAGGAAATGAAAACCCCTACACAACCTCTCCACATACGAAGAAAAACCAGGAATTTCAAACCACGAATCAAAAACCCTAAACATGATGTGCCCAAAATCTACCGGAACCGTAGACAAAAGTATGGGGCAGTGATCTGAACAATCCCTAGGCAGGGCGGTCTAGGCTACCCCGAGCCACTTCCCGATAAAATCCCGACACACAAAAATACGATCTAGCTTACTCAGTTTATCTCCCTTGTCAGATATGTATGTAAACGAATGGCCTCCCATATTATATTCTACTAACTCCGCCGAACCGATAAAATAATTAAAATTCCCAGCATGTGATGCCACAAAAACAGAATTCGACCTTTCACTTGGATTACGCACGTCATTAAAATCCCCTGCTAACAACCACACCTCCAAAGCAAACCGATGCTCCAAGATCTCCCGCCATAGAGACCTACGAGCCCCCGCGTCATTCGGAGCATGTATATTAAATTATTAACAATATTCAGTTTCACCCCAAGAGTAATAAACTCCCCGACCACAATCGAATAATGTCGAGACCTAATTACATTGTGTTTTCTAAAACCACTTGGGTTCCATAAGCAACATAAACCTCCCGACTGACCCACAGAATTAACAACTTCATAATAAAAAATTGGTCTCCCCCAAAAACAACTAAGGACCCAACCCGACGGATTGTATAACCGAGTTTCTTGCAACGCCATAAAATTGACACCATAACAAGAAATTAGACCCCGAACCCAATTTGCCTTCCACGAATTTCCAGCCTCCCTAACATTAACTAGCCCCCCTAAAATTAACTGTTAGAAAATTCATTGATAACCATTGTTATCTCCTTCTCCATTAACCTCCTTTCTGACCTCACCTTCAAATCCTGTTAAATCAACACCTATAGTGGTATTTACCTGGATGGTATTATTCACCTCAAGATCAATATTACTTGAGTCACCATCTAGAACACTCAAACCCGAGCCTGTGCATCTGGGAGGTGAGGTGCATTCCTTTGCCGAAACACTCTCTTCAGCCCCAAAAATATTTTGCTCTTCGCCCTCCTTATTAATCTCCATGTTAACCGATTCAGAGTAAGGAGCATTCAGATCTTGAGGGATCCCTTTAGAAGGTGTCTGAGCATTAAAATCTGCCTGAGAGGGACCTAAAGTGGTTGTCGACATGACTGGGCTAACAGCTCTCCTTGGCCTTTTCCTATTTCTTTTTGGAGTACTAGACCCCGCCAAAAACTCCTTAGACCCAATATCTTGCTGACCCAACTCAACTTCCCCTAGGATTTTTGAAGAATTATTGTTGGGACCTACACTCAAAATTTGGCTGACCTCCATGCTCCTGTTCGTACCTCGTGCCCGGATTACCTTCCTCGTGCAACTCTTCGTTGCTCAACTTTTCGTATTCCCCACTTTTACCGACGTTCGGCTGACCGGTACAACTTCCGGCACCCAGACCCGGCGCAACACCGGAGCGAAATCCCCCTTCTCCATGCCTCCCTCTTCATCGCCAATGTCTTCAAAAACTAGAACCCATGACTTAGGATCTTCTACCACCCAAACCTTGTACAATTTTCCTTTCCACTTAACTTCAACAACTTCGTCGATGAGTCTGCAGTCTTTAATGACCACCAAAACCTTACTAAAAGCATTATTAAGGTCTTCCCATGAGAAATCCGACTGTTTTACTACCTCGCCAAAGAACCCTCATATGTCGTCATAAACCTTGCCATCACGTAGGGGAACAGGAACTCCAAACAATTTGAGGCGAGCGACCCATCCTGCCTGCACATCCTGGCCGTCCCAAACCACTGCATTCTTAAGCCACTTTTCCCATACGGCTCGTTTCCCCTCGAGAAAGTTATACACTTCATCACTATCACAACCCGCACTTTTGTGCGTTGTTACTACTCGATATACTCGTTACGCCTAGCACCAGAGATTCGGATCATAATGTAACTATATCGCATACATCGCTATTCGAAGGATAATCGCATATTTTCTTAATACATTATCACTACATCACATCATAAACACTAACACTCACGATCACATAGAGTGAGGACCTATTCTACCCTCCTCGGTGGCCGTGATGTGTCTAAACGCAAACAACTAACGCTAACAAGGACTCTCGGGTAAAGTACTATAGCTCCCGTCATTGTGACGATGATGACAATACGAGTAAGTGGTACCCCATCAGTCACTGTGGCACAACACATAATAACGTTCACGATGACATCGAGAAAGGACCTATACTACCCTCCTTGATGGCCGTGAAGCGTCGCTAGTAATCGCACACTCGAAACGAAAAACCGACGGTTATATCATAACTTTGAAATACGGATATGTAAATACGACCCCTAGTAATTATATATATATAAAATAATAATAATACAAAGCGCGTACCCTAAAAACTATCGCAACGCTCGAAAACGGAGAAGTTCCCCGCGCCGGAGTGGCCATCCGAATGGATAGGCCATCCGAACGGAAGGCCATCCGAACGGATGGGCCATCCGTCCCAGTACCCTCCAGCTCACCCTGTTGCCTATAAATAGCGCGTCACATCACTTGAACAGTGATGTGACTGCTCCTACTCGACCAAGCACACTCTTGGACCCTTTTCTCTCGATCCCTCGCGATTCCGGTAAGATTTCAACCTAAACTTGTACTTCTATGATCTACACTCAATTCTACATCATTCTGTCTTTTTAAACTCGATTGGACCGAGTAAGCGCAATTCTATCCGTGTCATACCGGCACACGTGACACCGCCTCACGGAACGGAAGTAATATGGGAGAAACATGGTGGGTACGCCGCTGGTACTTCCTATATATAAGTGTTTTAATCATATTAACAAACTTTCGTGAGAAAGTGCCAAGTGGGGCTCGATGTTGATTAACTTTTCAAACTGTTAAAAACTGACTTTTTATAAAATCTTTATTAAAAACCATTGGACAAGTGAAATTTCCTCACAATGTGGAGGTCACGTCGAATTAGCTTAACTCCATGCCCAAGGGAAGTCTCATAAGTCACGTTTTCTTTAAAAACTTTTGCAAAACGAAATCCTTCTTAAGACATTGGTTCGACATCGAGTTCAGCTCGAACCCAGGTTATAGGAGAGTTTCCGTAACCCCAGTTTTTATTTTTCGAATTCTTTAAAATGTTTAAAAACCTAAACTTTCTTGCAACGTTGGTTAACACCAACTCAGTTGACCTTACGTTATAAGAAAGTTTTTCAAGATTTCCTTTCAAATTTCTTTTAAAAATCTAAAAACGAATGTTTCTTGCAACGATGGTTACCAATCAACTCAGTTAACCCTACGTTATGAGAAACCCTTCAAGTCCTTTAAAAATTTTCAATCGCATCGAACTTATAAATTCTTCAATACTCGAGGTACTTTGAAACGCCAACTCTCGGAATGCTATTATTGGCATTACGTCGCCTTCTCGCTATCGCAATTGCTCTCTCTTATTCGAAACGCTCTCGCTTGTCAACTCTCGGTCAAATCACTCGCTGTATCGCTACTTATGCAGGATCTACTCTCAAAAGTCTACCTGTTGGATTAATTTCGGGACGAAATTTCCTAAAGCAGGGGAGACTGTCACATCCCGCACTTTAGTGCGTTGTTACTACTCAATATACTCGTTACGCCTAGCACCAGAGATTCGGATCATAATGTAACTATATCGCATACATCGCTATTCGAAGGATAATCGCATATTTTCGCAATACATTATCACTACATCACATCACATCATAAACACTAACACTCACGATGACATAGAGTGAGGACCTATTCTACCCTCCTCGGTGGCCGTGATGTGTCTAAACGCAGACAACTAACGCTAACAAGGACTCTCGGGTAAAGTACTATAGCTCCCGTCGTTGTGACGATGATGACAATTCGAGTAAGTGGTACCCCGTCAGTCACTGTGGCACAACACATAATAACGTTCACGATGACATCGAGAAAGGACCTATACTACCCTCCTTGATGGCCGTGAAGCGTCGCTAGTAATCGCACACTCGAAACGAAAAACCGACGGTTATATCACAACTTTGAAATACGGATACGTAAATACGACCCCTAGTAATTATATATATATAAAATAATAATAATAATAATACAAAGCGCGTACCCTAAAAACTATCGCAACGCTCGAAAACGGAGAAGTTCCTCGCGCCGGAGTGGCCATCCGACCCATTACCCTCCAGCTCATTCTGTTGCCTATAAATAGCGCGTCACATCACTTGAACAGTGATGTGACTGCTCCCACTCGACCAAGCACACTCTTGGACCCTTTTCTCTCGATCCCTTGCGATTCCGGTAAGATTTCAACCTAAAACTTGTACTTCTATGATCTACACTCAATTCTACATCATTCTGTCTTTTAAAACTCGATTTTTAACCGTGAAATCTACTGATTTGAGGTGTTTTAAGGTGATGTCACCAAGAGTTCATATGAACTTCAAAGTGTGACCTCATCCCACCATAAACGACTCAGATCTGAGTGATTTCCACATGTTTTATAACAAATCTCACCTAAGAATCTATGTATTTAATCAAGGTACTGTGCGATTTCGAGTTTAACATGAGAAACCGTCAAGAACGGCCAGATCTGATGGAACGGGGTGATTCCCGGCCGTTAGAACGGGTCGGAACTGAAGAAATCTCATTTGTTAATACGAAATCACACCGTCCCAGTAAAACCGCATATATTCCTCCCAAAAACACTCAAAAACAGTTGATCGGGACGATAAAACAGACGTGTCATCCAACCGGACAACATGTCATCCGACCGGATAGCATGTCATCCAACCGGATGACTGTCATCCGACCCAATCAACATGTCATCCGATCGAATGACAGCCATTCGACCCAACCACAGTCAACATCCAAACGAAGCCACTGTTATCCGACCGGATGAGCTTATCCGACCGGATAAGTACCATCCGACCGGATAACTGTCATTTTGATGCTACTTTTCGCTTAAACTGTGCATCGTTTACAATACCATTCAATGCTCAACGCAGACGATCTCTTAACCGATCCTATCAAATTGTGCCCTCTCTAAATACGCGCTGTGAGTATACTTGAACCCTTTTTAATCGCATTTTGGGTGTAACATACGTTCCTAACAAATCGAACTTATCAAACGAATTATTCAATCAACCGAATTATCACTTGCGAATAACTGTTATACATAGATATACGTGATGCTAAATGCATATGTGCTAGGGCTTATACTCGCGACGTCCCACCACGACTAGTATAGTACTATTGCGCCCGACGGGGTCTAGTTTGCCATCGCGTATTCGAGCATCGAGGACTTAGTTGGTAGTATCAGTCTTGTGAGTATATATGTCGTGTGTTACGTTTATGCATGTGGAAATTCGCAACACGTTTTTAATCTATTACGCTATTCATATCAAACCTGTATACTCACCAATACTTCTGTATTGACAAATATTTTAACGTATGTTGCAGGCTAGATCGCAGGCTATTTCAAATCAAGCTAGGAAGTCTAGAAACTCAACCAAAAGTTAGGTTGTCGGATTTGTATTGTTCGAGAGGACAAGAAATCTGTGATAACTTATGTGATTGTATTATTTGTTAGTATGGGATAACGAATGTAATAAATATTATCGCAATATAGTTGTTATGGATTCTCTTGAGCAATCTGATTCGCCTAGTGCCGCGCCCCGATGATTCCGCCATCGGTTGGGGTGTGACAATCACCATCTCGAAAAATCAGTAATACATGCATCTTTCCTAAGTACGAAATACCCGCTTCCTCGAACCCCATCGAGGCTAACAACCTTCGCAGGCCTTGCATACTTTTGGCGTCCACCACCTCCGCCAAAACTGATCTCCCCAATAAATGTTTCGGGTATAGCGGGCCATCATATTCCACTTTAATCACTATATGTGGCAGTTTTACCAAGGTTTCCTGTGGCGCCACAGCTTCCATGTATGACCTCCCTTCCATCCAAACACCGTCCCCCGACGGCAAGTCTTGACTGTGTACACCCTTTGGAACCCAGGTAGGACCCGGTTATCATTCGTTGAAACATCAAACTTCCTGTTGAATCTGTCATACTTTGCTAGGGATACACTTAACATAGCTTCAAAAATCTTCACATTGTTCATTCTAACCACCGCTTCATCGAGATTACCCACCTTCTCCAACCTTACGTACCCGAAAAAGTTACCCCTTGCGTCCTTCTTGGGTACTAAGGCATCTTTGACAACCCCAAATGGCTGAAAAGCCTTCCACAAAAGCGTACGTGAAACCCTATCTGGAAGATTAGTGACAAAGAAAGTAGTAAGGTTTGAGAACTGATCGATGCCCCAGCGTTGCCGGAAACGAACATCTCTTCTCCCGTCATTGCTCCCTCGTCTCCCCCCTCTCCATATCATTATGAACCATAGTTAACATATAACTATGTAACATATGCATGTAATTACACATTGAATGTATATAATTACGCACGCTATAATTGGCAGCATATCACCATTTTTTTCAACAATATTATAATAAATAGCAATATTATACTTAAATTAAAAATAAGATAATTTATTTATATTGTACTACAACTTTTTTTAAAAGAATAATAAAGCACATACGATAATAAACTAGATTTAAATTAAAAAAAAATATTGAACCCTTCGTCATTTCTAGCTGTCTCTGTAATTGATACAAATTCTAAAAATAATTAACAGAAAAAAAATGTTTATTTATAGAAAAATGTTCATAAAATATATCCGCAACTATATCCACCATCATCACCTACCAGCCACAAACATTTCGACTCTTTTTGGAAGACTGGCGTAAATTGATAACTTTTTTTTAAACGATCAGTTCTGAAATTTATATATATAAAAAAAAATAAAAAGATACCCAATTTTACTCACCCATTTCAACTCGGCCCTGAATAAGAACTATAATTAATGTTAACTAAAACAGATTTAGTAGATTATATTGTAAACTAAACCACTTGACAATAATAACACATTCATTATAGTTAGAGAGTATAAATAGCTGGTTTAATACAACTCATAAGCAACTCTTCGATTCCATCTTCCATCTTCATACCTGTGTTCCCATCATTCAAATATAAGCATCAGTTTTTCCAACACACTACTTGCAACCGATTTTCATATAATTAGAACCGTCAAATAGTTATACACCAAATCAGATATTTTTTGGCTGTTGATCACAAAGAGAGATTCCAATCATTCATTCAAAATAAAACAAATGTTAATACGTCTTGAATCGAAATTTCCAACATCAAAACCACATAATAGGTGAAAATGTTTACCAAAATATTTTGTAAACGTTTATTAAATAGATATAATAATGGTATAACTTTATTAAATAAAGCAACTTAAAATGTCATAAACACTCTCTTTAGAGATCATAAGCAGCAGCTTGAAGTCTTATATGAACTAAAAAGAAACTGAATAACTTGATCTAAACACCCAAACACGTGCATGCATGATTACAGAAACCAAGCTTATATAATATATTCAATCATTATGATGCGTTCTTGTTCAATAAAAATAATAAGAGAAGATATCATAAATAGGATGGATTGGTTGAAAACCTGAAGACCAGCTCGAGATGATCGGGAAACAAGTCTCTTTTCATCTTTGTCCATATTAGCTGCTGCTCCCGCTGTACTTTCTCGACCTACACAAGCAATTCATAACTCTAAAACATAGTTTTTAAATATTAAATGAAAAACAGTAGTAGTTACTTGATTTTAAAAAGGTTGCCTTGTGCACTTCTGGGTCAAAAATAGGGTTTTGTATAGGCTAATATGTGAATGCAACCACATGGATAAAAATATCATGAATAGTTTACTTGATAAAAAATTAAAAAGGCTGATATGTAAAAGAGATAGAACATATGCAGCTATTGGTTGTACATAAAGCTTATTTAGTTGTACACAGAGCAATGTAAAAGAGATGGAACATTTACTCCTCATCCTCGATTTTGAGGACATGTAATGTATATAATCTGCAAATCTCTTGACGTTTCTAGGGTCGCAATAATTTTCGTTGTAGTGTTATAGGTATTCTTAGCATCAACCAAGATTACTTGTGCAATTCTAGGATTTTTTTTTAATTTCTTGAAGTTTGTAGTGTGAAATGCTTCGCGTTATAATCAACACATACCATAGTTACCTAATTCGCAGTTCGCTCCGGTACTTACGTGGTTCGGGTACGCGATTCACTAGATGTGCCGTTTTCGGTATGGAGGGGGTAGGTTCATTTCAGTACGAACCGGAACAGTGTACTATGGAGTCCGGTTCGGTGTACACAAATTAAAACAGAAATGACAAAATTCCAAAATTCAAATTGCCAAACATAATGTAAACTAGTGAAGATAGAGGGGGTTAAATGTTTAAATACACAAACTACTTTTATTATTTTTATGTAAAAAACTACAAGTTTTAGGGTTTAAATGTAAACTAGTAAAAATAGAAGGGTTAAATGTTGAAATAACTAAACTTATTTAAACCCTAAAAAGCCCTAAAACACCTACGCAGCCGCTTTCTTCTTCCCCTTCTTCTTGGTTCTATCTTCTTCTTCTTCTTCCCTTTCTTCCTGGTTTCCGGCTGAAAACAACACCGGCGACGCAATTCGTCATATGGAACGCCGAACCTTATCATTCTAGAACGCCATACCTGAGCAACTCGGATTGCCGGACCTAATCAATTTGGATCGCCGTACCAGGACGTTCCAGATCGGTAGCGAATTGCGATTGGGTACACCACGATCCAATACGTATACCGTGGGTACCCTAGCGATTTAGGCAACTATGAAACATACACATGAATGTATATCAGTGATACAGTGAAGCTACTTGTTAGAGTTTATGTGTGTAACTATTGATAGTTAATACAATGTGTGTAACTATTAGCTAATGGCCTAATGTTGCTAGAGCCTCGATGTCTTAAAAGCAACAATGAAATACAAAATGCACCACAATCAAATATAGAGATTACTTCGACTAGTTCAAAATCCATGTAGAACTACCATCACTGAAAATGTTTGTATAATGTTTCCTAAATCCATATATACTACAAAGAAACACACTTAGGATATGTTCGCTAACCTCTAGTTGGACTTCAGGTCTTCAACACCACAAGTCCACTTTGACGATAATGATTGAAAAAAGTTGAGAAAAAACGTCATAAATTAGTCTCCTGATTAGGCCTGTAAACGAAACGAACGTTCATGAACTGTTCATGAACTTGTTCGGCGAGAAGTTCGTTTATGTTCGTTTATTAAATAAACGAACGAACACGAACAAAAAAATTTGTTCGTTTAATTAAATGAACGAACATGAACACACCTTGTGTTCGTTCATTTATGTTTGTGAACATTCTTTTATGTTCGTTTAAATTTTAATAAATACATAAATAGTTATATTTATATAACTAATTAATTAGTATATCTATGAACCCTTATTTAGATGTGTTTTCGGATGAAATGTAATATATTAGACTTGTTTCTTCAATCATGTTAATTTATGTTTATTCAAATATGTTCAGTTAATTTTTTTTATGTTCGTTTGTGTTCGTTTATGTTTGTGAACTGTTCGTTTAGGCTTTAAACGAACGAACATAAACGAACACGAACATACTCGATTTCTTAATGAACGAACACGAACAAAAAAAATGTGTTCGATTATATGTTCGTGTTCGGTTAAAGTTAAATGAACGAACACGAACATGCTTATGTTCGTGTTCATTCGGTTCGTTTACAGGCCTACTCCTGATCAACTCATCCCGTTTGAAATGAAAAGCATTAGGATAAGTCTGTTGCTTTGAACTCACATCCAATAATATTAGTTAATGGCGAATAGAGACAAATAGCAATAAGTTACCTATATGCTACAAAGTGAATAGCGATAAATAGCTGGTGGCTATTTTATAAATAGCAATAAACTAGATTTTTTTTTTAATTTTATATGTATATTATATCAAAATACCCTGGTATATATGCTATTTACATGTATATTTAACAAAAACCTAAGATCCAGCTATCTTATAGCTATATTTCATTGCTATTTATATTAAAAAAACAAAAAAAAAAAAGTGTCGCTATTCTCGCTATCCATCGCTACAACCCTAATAGCGACACTAGACCTATACGCTACGTAGCACGGCGATCGCTACGATCGGTGTTGACAACTATGCATCCAATGTGTAGCCTAACTTGATTGTTCGAAAATGGTATACTCAAGTAGGTAAATCGGGTGATGATATTAGAACTAAAGTGATCAAGTCCGGCAATCTTAATTTATGTTTGCCAAAATGAAAAATATGATAGCACAAAACTTTGGTTTTAGATGAAGTATGAACTCACAATAGGACTATTAGACGTCGGAAACATGAAAGACATTTTAAAAAGGGTGTTCCATGAATCCATGGAAATGATGGTGAGGATGCACACTTCGGAAAGGACCTTGAGATAGAAAGCTCAGGGAATCAGTCGGTTGATAACATTAAATGATTGGTAAAATGCTAGGAAGTTCACGTGATTTCGGGAACACTATTAAGATGTTTACTTATATACTTACAAATAACTTATGTCACATCACTGATCACACTCATTGATTTTGATGGTGTTATGTGCAATGAATGTATGAATGATTCCAATAATACAAGTCTTTATTATATGGTAACAATAGGAAAGTAAATAAAGAAGAACTTAACGCACTTATATATTGCTTCGGTTCTCAATCCAAGGAGTAAACTTGCTTACAAAAAAAATTTACTTAACAAGAAAGTGAAAGGGGCATCATAGATAAAAATAACAATGAATGCTAACCAACAACTACATGATGAATATGAGAGAAGAAATCATGCTCCAAGTTATACTTCTGAGTCGATCAAAGTAGATCAACCATGTCAAAAGTCAATACTCGCCATAAGAAATAAAGTTAAAGACGGGTGGGGGGGTTGGGTCCAATTGGCAAAGTCATTGGAGTTAAGGTGTCGCTCCCCTTGAGGTCAAGGGTGCGAGGTCCACCAAAAGCGGATTTGGTATAATTTGGAGCATGGTAGAAACTATTTTGGTATGGTAGAAACTATATAACCCAAGGTCTGCCACTCTCCCATACCATCTTTGTTGGCTATTTGGCTAGAGGTTTGTTAGCGATTCTTCGGGTTTACTGATTATTGATGCATATATTTGATTGGGCATAAGGTTTTATTGCACAGTTTTTGTTATTTTTTTCATGTATTCTGTTTTTAGTGTCAAAAAGGGCATTTCAAACATTAGATAATTGTACTTTATATAATATGCATATTTAAGTAATTTTCAGTTTACTTAATGTTTTGCAACTTTAGTAGTTGCTGCTATTTTGCAACTTCAGTCGATATTGGTCATTTAGAACCAACTTGTTCAGAACAGGAGCTATGTTTTGCAGAAAAAAAATTCTATGGCCATATAGGTCAATCAATTAGACATGTTTTCCAAAATATTTGCTGCTATTATTCTTTTTTGTTATGCATCTGGTCCTGTAAAGATTCTGACCACTACAGGTTACCTGGTTTAAAAAGACATAAAGCAAGCATTGCATCAAGTACAGATAGTTGAATAACATTTATGCAATTGTTAAACCACTTTATGATAAACTTCGATCAGATTGTTGGGCTTGGGTGCATAACTTTGTCCTTTAATCTTATGGGGTGAGTTTTACATATGCTTAACTTTTTTAATTCTTAACTGTTACCAGGTAAAAAACTTTCTAACCATACTTCTATCACATATGCAACATTTGATAACAGGGATGAATTACTGTAGAAACTGATTTTGCAGGTAAGTTTTGATACATTTAACATATGTTGCCTAGGTGCTCAAGCGCAGCCCAGCGAACCAAATGTGCTGCGCCCTGAAAGCCGAGCTTTCCGGGTATCAGGCGCTGCTTTAGGGCATTTTCTGGCCAAATTTCTGCCAAAAATGGTAATAAAAAAACCTAAATAAAGCTGGAATCAACCTAAAACAACCAAAACTAGCCTAAAATCCCTAAAAATGAAATTTTATACTATGTGCCTCGCTTTTTAAGCGCCTAGGCTCCGAGCTCCATGCTCGGGCTATGCACCTTGAGCGTGCCTTGGGCTTTTAACAACATAGATTTTTCTGGTAAATTTGTTTTCCCGAGATTAGCTGTTGGCCTGTTGCATCACTACATTTAGCGTCTAAACTGTCCTCTTGACATAGTTCCTCATGTACTTGGTGCCAGTTGAGCAGGTTCTGATATTACAAATTTAGTTGGCAACATCTCCTTATAGTTTAGCATATAGCTTGCTTAAAACAGCTCAATTCAAGTAGTAGTAACACCCAAGAAGGAAATTTATTGATGCTTATCTGGTTTAACCAAGCACAAAATGGTTTCAACAAAACTCTTAATCGGATAACTCGGTTCAAATGCCACCTAATTCAGCTCAGTTATCATATAACTTGAAGAGAATTTAAACTACCAAATAACCCAAAACAACTACATCAGCCAACTAACACCCCTACAAAAGTACAAAGACTAAAACTAGGCTACAACGCCGTATCAAATTGAGTAATATTACAAACCGCAATCTACAGAGTGTTTATCTAAATACAAACATAGTGAAATATATAGTGTCTTCTCATCATGAAGGTTTGAATGTTTGATTGCAAAATAGAGAAGAAGAACTCACCTCTGGAAGAACCCTAAATTTGATGTGTTCTATCTTTGCATAGATTTCACACAGCCATTTGAGACGCCTGACACATTCTTTTTATTTGTTGTTGGGATGCTTTTAATAAGAATGACAGATGAACCTTCGTCTATTTGTTTCTTGCAGAAACTGCAAAAAAAAGTCCATGAGAGCATGATCAGTGAACAAAGTACACTTTATCTAAACTATGTATCATATGAAGTCACATGCCTCTTTGCTTGTAGTTGGCTAGAATTATCCCGTTTCTTCTCATTTCCTGCTACCAACTTGCCTTGGTCGCGTCCCTACACAATATAACATATAGATATATGAGTATAATTAGCTTTATCTTTCTCAACCCCTTATGTTACATTCCACAAAGAAACCAATCTTTTCAACAGCAACTTGATGTAACAAACAACAAAGAACCAAAACACTAACAATGTGGCTATTGATATGCAGTGTTCTATGATTAGTAACTACATAGCACAACCGGTGCAGGTGTACGACAGTATTGCGACACAACTCAACTAAGCATAAATCCACAAGGATAAATCAAAAGAGTTCTACCTGATCAGCCTTCAACGAATTACTCAATTTCATCTTCTTTTTCAACTTCTTCTTCGGTACATCGCCGCCACTCTCACTCACCCTCTCTTTCCTCTTCTTATCACCATTCATCAACCCCTTACCTTTCCTATCCCCAACCTTCCACACATTCTTACTCCTATACAACACCTTCTCAAACTTCCAACATGGAACACTCGTATCAATAACCGTAACCTCCGTCTGCGAATACGCCGAAAGATCACAATCCCGACCACCTTTCTCTTCTCCCTCTCCCTCTCCCACACACTCCTTCACCTGACTAACTTCCTTAACCTTCCGCCCACTACTCAAAGAAAACCTATCCTTTCGAGCAGCAGTATCATTCCGAACATCCGAATTCGCCAAAACAACATGAACTCTAGGGCACAGTTGCTTCCTGTTTCTACAACTCTTTTCCATCTTAATTCTCGACTGTTCCTCACACTCTCCCATGTAAAAAAGCTCCGAAAGTACATTGTTTATCAAATCACGCTCTTGTACAGATTTATTATCATCGTCACGCTTTTCGGTGACTAAATTCTCATCGATCAGAGGCTTTTTACAGGTGAATTTAGTTACCGATGAATCGGTTTTGTCAGTGGAGGTTGAGAGGAAGTGTTCGAGGTCAATGTGACCGGAATCCGGGAAGCCTCTCGAAGAACGGAGGCGGTCGAGCCAATTGGATGATTTGGCGGTGCAAATCATTGGTTGTGCTGCGGTGGGAGGTGCTGGTGGTGAGGTGGTGGTAGATGTTGGTGGTTTGGAGGAATTGAGAGGTGAAGTTGAAGGTTTGAAATGTGAAATTAGGGTTTCAGAGGGCATGATCGGAAGAAGGTGGAAGAGAGTCGGTGGTGCACCTCTATTGGTATTTATCCGACTTTGTGACTGCCAACCATTTTTATTTTTATTAATAATAAAAATAATAACACGTGGTAAAATTTTACGTATAATATTATACGGGTCGTATACACCATATTAAAACAAACTTTGGTCATATACAACATGTATAATAGTTTTATACGGCCCGTATACATCGGATTTCCCTTTTTTTTTTTTGAGTTAATATTCACACATTATGGTTTCGATTTCCTACTTTTTAATATTCACATAATTCGATTTCCTGTGGAAATGGTGGCTATGGAAAGAAGGCTATTAGAGAGAATTAGTCATTCTCATCTTTCACCAACAAGATCCAAATAGTCTATGTTCAACACCAAATCTCATTTGACCAACAATCAAGATAGTGGACACACCTTGGTTCCACCAATTTACCCTGAGCTGACCGACGGAATACGAGCTTTAAGTTTTAACTATCAAGGAAATCTGGTTTCATTTTTCTTTTTACTTTGAAACAAATCTCATTTCATCAAAGAGAAAAAAAATTAAGACAAACGACCAGTTGATAAACATAAAGCAAGCATGAAGACTCAATAGCAGCAGTTGAATCATTATTATTGTACAGTTTCAACCGTTCAACAATCAACAACCATGGAAGACTCAATAGCAACAGTTGAATCATTATTATTGTACGCATTCTTCTTGCACTGATGGTTTGCAATATCAGGGGCTGGAGTTATTAGTTAATCTTAAAAAGTTACAACCTTCCTTTTTCTTTAATTTCCAGAACATTCTTCCCAAACGAACATTCTCGATATCAGAACATCGTTTAAGCGAGAATCTAGGCTCAAGGAGACCATACGTGACAATGTGGTGGTTTTGGAGGGAAGAGATTCACAGTTATTAGTTAATCTTAAAAAGTTACAACCTTCCTTTTTCTTCAATTTCCAGAACATTCTTCCCAAACGAACATTCTCGATATCAGAACATCATTTAAGCAAGAATCTAGGCTCAAGGAGACCATACGCGACAATGTGGTGGTTTTGGAGGGAAGAGATTCACAGTTACGAGATTTTAGTTGGGTTACAAATGGGTTGTATCGGTTGTTCAGATACTTTTAGGATGGTAGGAGTCGAGTCAATGTTGGGTTTGCTTTTGTAAACTTTACAAATGCAAAAGCTATTATCAAGTTTAAGGATGCATTCTACGGTAAACGATGAGCCTTCTCCGACAGTTCTCGATATCAGAACATTGTTGATAAATACAAGACGTAGGAATTTGTGGATTTAGGTTGGCTATGATCTCTATTCGGTCATCTTTCCAAACTACAACACACGAATATGTGGTTCCCAATTTGTAAGATATCATCACAAAGCCCCACATTGGTGTAATATTAACTAACTCAAACAAAGTTCGTAGCTCTAAATCCTCAACGTTACTGTGTTTTCGTCAATTCCACATATACTAATTAAAAAAGAAGTTGGTTAATTGTATACGGGTCGTACAACGTTATACGACCCGTATACAAGACATAAAACAGGGCTCATATATTGAGTATACGAGTCGTATACAATCAAAATTTGTTCGTATAATATGTCTATACATGCATGAAATAAGACCAAGCTTAACATAATGAAATAATGGATATGGTAACTACCAAAGGGATAATGGATATGGTAACAACTACCAAGGGATAATGGATATGGTAACAACTACCAAAGGGATAATGGATATGGTATACGACTCATATAAGTTTATACACGACTCATATAAGTTTATACGGCTCGTATACATGTAAAACAAAAGAAAGATTCCACTGCATTTATTTCTATGCAAAAGCATTCTATACGGGCCGTATAAGGTTATACGACCCGTATACACTTGGGATGTGAAAATAAGATTATAGGGGTGTGCATATAGAAGGAGCCTTTTAATATATGAAAGTATTAAAAAGTGTATAAATCATTTACCTCATTGACCAATGAAAATTATTAAAAAGTGTACAAATCATTTTACCTAATTGACTGAATTAATTTAATTAATGGGAAAGCGAATATGGGACTGTTACACATTTAAGGTTAGGTTAAAGGGTGTGGAGGAGGGTTGTCCCTTGAGAACGATCCGTCACGTAGGCGTCCACGTCAGCGGGTGTGAGGGATGAGCCTAAAGGGATGGGCCTAGGGTGTAGGGATGAACCCCTTTATATATACATATGTATGCATGTATATGTGTGATAAAAAGAGAGAGCCTTGTTGCAGGCGGCATTGGGAGGAAGATGGTGACGATGATGGGCCCAAGGGGGTGCTTTTGCTGGTCCAAGTCGGGCCTTGACGGGCAGGGGACGAGCCCCACATCCTGCAGTCTTAGATGTGAAACTCATCAAAACTACGTCGTTTTGTTAAAATTCCCCCAAAAAGTTATTTACTTCCAAAAAGCATTTCTCCTTTAATTTCCAATCATTTGTTCTTTCTTCCTCTTCCTCACACATCGAACAATACATTCCTCTCCAATCCCAATTCTGCATAATTGATTCAACTATATCGCTTAATCTGACATCAATTTTGCATCTCTTTTCTTGCCCATTGCCTTGCCCCGCTATCCAACGCTCTTTTCCGCTACTACAGTTGTGATTTCAATGTGTTTCAGATTTTGAATTAGGTTTTACGTTTGTTTACATCATATTTGGATTTTTCATCTTAGATAAAAACTATGTCTTGAATCGAGTGATTATCTCAGAGGCAAGTACTTTTTGTTTGGATGATGCTAGCATGTGTGTTGTAACATACTACAAAAATATGACTTTTTTTGAAAAATAATATCATCTACTAACATTACTTAGATCAATTAAAAAATCAATGATTTTTGTATTTAGATATTGAGCTACATGGTTCCAATAACTTAACATGGCAGTTATGAATTCATTGCTTATGCATTGAAAATAAACTTTTAAAAGTTTACATTGCAAAAGAGAAGCTTGCAAAGGCGAAAATGACATAGCCAAAAAATCTACACAATCGTCCCAAGCTACCACGGGGTACTATGGCAGCGCCTAATACCCATAAAACTAGAAGAACTCTTTGAAGAACAATAAGCCCTCTTGAGATTGTTTGGAGCTATGTTAATTCTGCTATGTCTGCTTAAAATTAATTCACTATATTTGTCCCTTATAATGTTAATTCAATTACACTTTGGCGTGTTTGAGCCGTTTCATTTAAAAATGCTATATTATTACTCATTTAATATTAGTTAATTGCATTTTGGCGTGTTTGACGCGTTCCATATTAAATTGCTATAGTTTTATCTGTTGTATATTATATCACTATATTTGGCATGTTTGATGCGTTTCTTTTTAAATTGTTGTAGGCATTGAAAATAAAAAAAAAATGAAGGAAACGGTATGAAATGTTAATTGTGCTTTCCAAGTTAACACAGGTCTCAAATAAGCTTTTGCTCAATCGCCCAAAGAAAGAATCTTATTATGTCTCAAGAAAGCATATGTTGTAACATCCTTCGGAAACAGATGCCTGAAACCTAACTTGCATTGTAAATCGTATCCTATACGAAATAAATGAAAATGTGAATTTCTGTTGATTTTTATCGTTTATATAATTATTGTGTAATATTTAAATTAACACAGATAACACGAAACCTGTGATCTATCCTTTCTTCCCGATCGACGATCATTGGTTCTTCTTTTACTTGTTTGCTTTGACCCATGATCTTGACCATCTTGGCATTGATTTCCATCTTGGTCCTTATCATCCCCGATCTTGACCTCTACCTCGGTAAATTGAACCGCCTCGCCCACGCCCCGTGTAATATCACAGGGTTTGTGATTCGAGGATGACTCACAATTGGCGAACATTAAATTACAATGATTTTCTGCTGAAGACTCGATACCCTTAATCCTGTTTTCGAACGTCTCCAGTTTGCCGATTGCTATTTTAAACGTCATGGCCTTTAAATCTACAAATTGTTCAATTGAATCTACAATTGAAACATACTTCACTTGAACGGAGCCTAACAATTTTCTAGTAAGCTTTTTGTCTTTGTAGGTGGGTCTTAAACTAGATGCTTTGGTAACCAACTGACTTATCCTAGCAACAAAAGAATCAATTATCTCTGTTTCTTTCATCTTTATTTATTCGAACTCTATTTCAAGTCTTTCAATTTTTGCCTCTCGAACACGTTCAACCCTAACATACCGTATCTTTAATGCTTAGAAAAGAATCAATTGTCTATGTTTCTTTCATCTTTATTTATTCGAACTCTATTTCAAGTCTTTCAATTTTCGCTTCTCGAACACGTTCAACCCTAACATACCGTATCTTTAATGCTTCCCAGATTTCCTTTGCACTATGAAAATGAGCTACTTGAAACATGAGCTCTTCGGGTATTGCTTGAAGTAGAAGTGCCACTGCCATGTCATCCTTTTTGGCCTCTACCTCCTTTTCGCCTAGTTCTAAAGCTTGCAGTATTTCATGAAACTTTAATACCTCCTTGATACGTATTGCTCAAATATTGTAATTAGTTTTTGTTAACATTGAACATTTTTAAGTTGTGGTACTCTGATCCTTAACCTTCACCGGTGTTGGTCTGTTCCCGTGCGCAATCAATTTCTAAACAATTTTTCAGAACCGAACTGTCTACTCGCAAATTTCTCTCGCAAACCCGGTCAAAACCCAACTCTTTTAACCCGAATAAAAAACCAAAACCTGAATTGAACCCGCTTGTTGAACTCAAATAATAAAACCGAAGTTAACAGTGAACCTAAACTTGTTCAACCTAAGCCAAATAAGAAAAATAGTATACGTGTTTTTCTTGTTCAAGGTCACCAACAACAAAAAAAATACTTTAAAAAAATTGTTTTTTTTTATTCTTTAATTTATATTCACCACCTAAAAAAATCAAATCCTTTTTAACTTTTTTATCTTTCCCTTTTTATATAAATTAGGTTAAAATGTTATGCTGCTTTTTCTATATCTAAATATTCAAAATTCAAATTATGGTAAGTAGATAAACCCCTAAAAATTGGGACATTTCCTAATACAAATTTTTAAAAAAATACAAAATACAAGGCTTGATTGTATTTATTTACAACCTTCAGGGAGGAGACTGCAACCAATAAAATTAAAAAAAGATGGGAGTGCATTTAGCAACACCCTATAACATAATCGAAGCGGTAACTATGAAGCGGAATTCGGATAATTAGGCAACGATTTTGTCATAACGTAACCCTTGCGACTTCTGCCGTGGAGTAAACTCATCTTTAGAAGGGGTGGTAAATATGCCGGTTGGAAAAGTTTCTGCCCTAACTTTATTGTTGCGGCTGTTACCTAACGCCGCTAAAGTGATGAGGGAACCGTTAAGTCAAGTTTTTTTTGAAAAAGGCGAAATTTTATAAAAGAAACTGAGCAAGGAGCTCAGGAAGTTACAGTACAGGAAAAAGAGAAAAAACAAGAGTACAGGATGGAGACAGCCCCTTATGAGGGAAAATCTGAGAAAATAAAACCTCTCCATTTCTCCCAGTTTAATTGAGAGTATCCGGCCCGAGACTTTACCCAAGAATATGATGTCGCATATTAGTTGTTTCAGCTGACGTGTTTTTTGTCTGAAGATGCATTCATTTCTTGTTCGCCATAAGTGCCAGCATGTTGCAGCAAGTACCGCCCCAATTGCCCTCTTCATAGTCTTGTGAGTTTTGTGTGAAGAGATTAGCTCGAGTAACTGTACTACACTTAGAGTGTAACGCGGAAGTGGAACTTTCAGCCATTGAAAAATTAGAGTCCATACGTGTTGAGCGAAATCACAAGTGACTAAGAGGTGATCGGTTGATTCAATCGAGTCATTGCAGAAGACGCACGCAGAGGAGGGAAGCACCATCCTTCGAGAAAATAGTGCTTCTCTCGATGGAATACGATCTTGCACCACACGCCACAGAAAACAATTCACTTTTTTGGGGATCCAATGCGACCAGGTGAGGAGTTTCGCTTCTGGCACAGCTCTAAGAGAGTTGACGCTGAACTCTTCACATGCTGTACTTGATTTCCATAACCAGATGTCGTTACCAGGTCCTAAAACGGCGGTATGGAGCAGATTAATGCAGGTAGTCCAGACCATGAAGTGTTCCGGTCGAGAAAGGTTGATTCTGCTGCCCCAAAACCATTCGAGTGATCCTTGAGACGTACCGTAACGTTGCTGGACGAGGCATCTTTTATCAGTTTCTATCTCATAAAGATTTGGGAATGTATCTCGCAAGGAAGTGTTGCCAACCCAGATGTCTAGCCATAATAGTGTTTTATTGCCCACTCCAACTTTCGGTACCAATCTTTCTTTTATGTTTACGACTGGATTTTGTGTGTTTCTGCCCATGTTAACAATGGATTTCCATACCCCTCCGATTGAATTTTTTAACGGGATATGAGAATGACACCGTTCTCCACCATGTAGTGAGGATATTAGTCTCGCCCAAAGCATCGAGTTCTCGTTTTTGAACCTGATACTCCATTCTACCATTAACGCTTTATTTATAGATGCTAGGCTGCCAATACCGAGTCCCCCCACTTCCTTAGGAGCAACAACTTTAAACCAAGGGACCCAACTGATTTTATTTTTTTCCGAGCATCCCCCCCACAAAAATTTACGGCGAATACGTTCCAACTGTTTAATAACATGTAACGGTGCACTAAAAAGTGAGAAATAATAGGTGGGGAGGTTACCTAATACAGCTTCAATGAGAGTTAGTCTGCCACCAAAAGATAGTGTCCGAGACTTCCAAAGTGTGAGCTTGTTCTCAAATCTTTCAATCACTGGTTTCCTGTTTCTTACCAGCCCCATATTTGCCCCAACCGGGAGGCCGAGATAAGTGAAGGGAAGCGATCCCGTAGTGCACTGTAGGATGGACGTCATGTGTTCTATTTCAGCGTTTGAGACTCCCACCCTGAATAGTTGGCTCTTGTTAAAATTAACCTTGAGACCGGAGGATAAATGAAAGCATCTAAGGATTCTAGCAAGATTGCTAAAGTTTGTTTTGGACCAATCTCCAATAAATAATACGTCGTCCGCATAGAGTAGATGAGAGATGGCCGGGCCGTCATTCGGGGTCTTTACTCCATTAAAGATTCCTTGTGGATTAGCACTAACCGAAGCCACATGTAGTGCCTCTATGGCTAGTATGAAAAGTAACGGGGATAGTGGATCCCCTTGGCGTACCCCCCTTTGAACATTGAACTCTAATGTTGGTGATCCGTTAACTAAGATTGAAGTTCTGGTTGATGCTAGTATCCCCGATACCCATTTCCTCCAAAGAGCAGAGAACCCCATTTGCCCAAGAATAGAATCAAGGAAGCCCCAACTTAGAGAATCGAACGCCTTTTCAAAATCGACCTTGAATAGTAGCATCTTTTTTTTTTGTTTTTCTTTCCCCCACGACACTAGCTCGTTAACTATTAGCGGCCCTTCTAGGATATTCCGGCCTTCTATGTAAGCCGTTTGAGTGTCACTGACCAAGAATCCGATGACTTTTTTAAGCCTATTAGCTAATATTTTAGATATTACCTTTGAAATGCAACCGATGAGGCTAATTGGCCGGAAATCCTTGATGTGTTGTGGATTAGCAATCTTAGGTACAAGAGTGACAAAGTTGGAGTTGCACCCTCTATTAAGCTTCCCATGTACGTAAAAATAATCAAGGAGATATATGAAGTCGGTTTCAAGGGTGTCCCAGAAATGCTTGATGAAACCAAACGTGAACCCATCGGGACCCGGTGCCTTTTCACCACCGCAATTCCAGACGGCTTCTTTGATTTCATCTTTTGAGAAACGCTTTACCAACATCGATGCTTGTGATGGTAAGAGGGCCTTGAAGCCGTTGTTCTCGAAGGTAGGTCGGTTGGGATCTTCTTCCATGAAGAGATTCTGGAAGTAATTCTTTATTTCCTCCTTTAGAATATCTGGTTGAGACACCCAGACGCCATCGAATACAAGCCCATTTATACGATTGAATTTCTGATGCCCCTTAACTATCCCGTGGAAGAAGGATGAGTTTTCGTCACCGTCCGTGATCCATTTTACCTTTGCTCTTTGTCTCAAATCATCCATATTATATTCCTCGATTTCGCCAATTTTTTTAACCCAAAGTTCCCTGTTGCAAATCTCCTCCTCTGTCAAAGAACGTGTTTCAGCTTGCCTGTCTAAATCATCCACTTTTTCCGATAACTCGATAAGTGTCACGTGATTCTTGGACCTTATACTCACACTCCACGGTTTTATAGCCAATTTTATAGCTTTAAGGCGGGTAGCTATTAACTTGTCAGGAGGGCCAAATGGTTCAATACCGGTGTATGCACTTGCAACTATGTCCGTCAAACCAACTTCCTTTAGCCACAAATTAAAGAATCGAAAGGGAGGGGGACCAAACTTCACATCAGAGCAAGTTAAGAGTAGTGGCCGATGGTCAGACCTGTGTCTGGGTAATCCCGTGAATTTCATTGATGACCATTTAGATAAGAAGGAGTGGCATACAAGCATCCTATCTATTTTACTGAGTCGTTTACCATCGTCCGACCTGTGAGTATAGGAACAGCCCAGCATAGAGTATTCCGATAGAGCGGCAGTTCGTATGAATTGGTTGAAGTCATCGGCTGATTGCGGGTTGAATTTTGAATTTTTCCGTTCAGAAGCTTCTCTTACACAGTTGAAGTCGCCCATAAGAATCCAAGGGCCATTCACTGAGTTTAACAGGTCAGTAAGAGTAGCCCATAACTCCTTCTTTAAATTGATGTCATGTGGGGCATAAATATTTGCAATGTTGAGATCCCCTCCACTTTTTAATTCACCCATAGTTGCAAGAAAAAATCTGTTTGATACTGATGTTCTACGAATAAAAACCCCAGAGTCCCAAATATTTAACAGCCCACCCGATCTTCCAGATGCAGCAACCGTTTCCGCTTCGAAAAGACGTATTATCCCAAAAGGAACTAACCTGTAGTTTTGACGGGTCCGTGAATTATGTCTCCTGTATGGCGATGAAACCTATGTTATTCTTCTTTTTTAAGTCTCGGATGTGCGTCGCTTTCAAAGGGTCACCCGCCCCCCTTATGTTTAGTGATAAGAAATTCATTGGGGAAGATTTGACGCCTGCTCGTTGTTAACCTGTTGTGTCAATTTGTCCTCTTTGCCCGACAGATTGAAACCCAGGCATTCACCGATTTCCTTTGTGAGTTCTGCTTCTTTTGCCGCATCGCTGAGATACAATTGTGACCCACTCTTGTCTGAAGTTGACCTGCCATCTTCCGTGAGAAAATCGCCATTTTTTCTTTTGTTCTTGGAGCAATCTGAGTTTTTTGGAACCCATAATGTGTCCTTCATCTTCATTGATGGGAAGCAAAATTTGGATTTTTTTGCTGGCCTTTTCGACTAGCAGTGGGGGAGTTCAGGTTGGAATCGGGGGCAGCCGACATGGTGGGTGACGACGGCTGGGTGTTTAGGTCAATAGGTCGGATAACACGTGCCGCACCGCCAAGTAATTCTCTGATGTTGAAGGGGTCAGGGGACAAGGTGTCGATATCATTCAAAATGGGCTCAAGATTGTTAACTGCTGGGAGTGTTGAGTGATTGGGCTGGGAAGGAGGTGTTGAGTGATTGGGCTTAGAAGGAGGGGTTTCCATTATGCAAACATCTTCACAAAAAATTTCATTTAGGCCCAAATTTGAATTTTCAGCCCAAATGTCAGCTGGCCTGACTTTAGGTGGGGGAGGGGGAGTATCAAACGGATCTGCTGAGGTCCCACATGTGTTGGAAAGAGGGTCACTTTTGCTGGGGCTGTCAACCTTGGAAGAAGAGTCACCTAGGGATTGTGCAGCAGCCGACAAGTCTAGTCCCCTCATGATTTTTTTACCATCACGTTTTAGCGTGCATGGGGCTGCCCTATCGTCTTCCTTTAATGTAGATTTTGGCTCTTCAGCTTCTTTGGTCATGGAAACTGAATCGGCGTTTTCCTCCTCCGTTAGTTTTTCCGGCGTGGTCGATCCGATGAGCCTAAAATCAGGTACCCGGTATGGCTTGTCCTCCGATAACCAGATCAAGTGTTTGGCACCGTCCCACATGATGGTTAGTTTGCTATTAATTCGACCTACCGATGATGTGAGTACATAGATGTGGTCTTCCGAGAGGTCAAAATCAGACGGTGATGCCGTTGACGGTGAGACGACCCTCCCCATTAAACCACCGATTTGGTTGAAGACGTAGGGATCCCATAGTTGTAGGGGCACACCTTTGATGGAGATCCATGCTAGACGCTCGAAGGGAAGATGTTGGCCTACCCATGGGTTTATTGAAGAGAACCATATCGACCAGATGCCTTCTTTGTTAATACGGAATTCATTTGCTTTTTCTGAGTTGGGGAATGTGAGTAATATTCTAAGGCCGCCAAGATATTGCAACGTAAAGCCTGTTAGATCAACGGATTCCAGTTCAGCTCCTATGCGTTTCAGATCGTATGGGTTCCTGATAACACCAATCAATGATCTTTGTCTCCAATCCTTAGAAGCTGCTCCCTCTTGCAAGTGCAATTCGAGTGATGTTTCTGGGACAACAGCGTTTTGAATTATTGTAGTCGCATCGGGTATCTGTTGGTTTGTTACATCTGTAATTGGGTCAGCAATTCCAGCAGAGACTTTTTTGTGGGCACTACGATCATTGTTATTGTTTCGGTTCTGCTCCTTGTTTCTCCAAGTCTGAGGTGCTTTATCTTTGTTCAAACCCTACCTTTGTTCCACCGGTTTCTTTCTATCCAACACCTTTTAGAATTTTGCCAACCTCACAAAGATTCTCTTCCTATCAATCACCGCCATGCCCAACGTGTTCTGGAATGAGGTAGTGTCATTAATCCCAGTAAATCTAATGAAGCCGAAAGTGTTACCGAGTTTATCCTTTTTCCTGGGGACGTATGCATCGGTCATTGTACCGAAGACTGCAAAGACAACCCAAAGTAGGTAGCTGGAGCAGTTGTCTGGTAGGTTGCCAACAAAGAATGTTGTCTCATAGGGTTGTCTGGTGGGTTTCTTCTGCTGATTGTCTTCCTGAACCAGTCTTCTACCTTTGTATTTTGCGATCCGCCATGGCTCCTCTCTTGTGCAATCTTCTCGACCCGTGGTGTCTTCATATCTTCTCCTGTAGTTGTCAATAGGATGGTAGTCATCGTGTCTCCGCCCGGTGCTGTTGAAAGAACGCCGCCCTCTCTCCATTCCTAATGAAAATATCACCGCTGACAAAGACGCAGACCTTTAAAAGGTTAATCGGATTCGTATCAATCTAGCTGGACTATAAAGATAGCCGCGATCGATAACAGACCGACTAGGCAATCAAGGTCTGGACTCGCACGATGATAATCGCAGGAGATAATCGGGGAAGGAGAACCAAAGTCCCGGAAGGCAAATGGAAGGATCGAAGGGATTGAGATAGGATGAAAGGTAGCTGCAGATTAGCAACAGTAGGCTAATCGCGTCAATCCTCACACGCTAAACCAACTCTTCTCAACTTCGTCGAGCCTCCGGCGACGGTTCGTTGAGTTTTCCGGTGATTTTTTTAGAGAGAGATAATACGCGGTTATGGAAAGGTTGGTTTCCCAGTCTATCTTTTATCTTTCCTTTTTTAACTCTTGAGATTCGAAGCAGCACCCAAGATAATGGAATTAAAACCAACTTGTTTCGTATTCCGCAATTCCAAACCAAAAATTAAACTACTCGAAAATGTAGCACAGAAGGAAAAAGAAACGGAGTAGATAACCCTTTAGTTTGACTTTTATATTTCTCTCTTTTATTCTTGTCTCGAAACTCAAACTTCTAGTTGCCTTTTCTGGCTTCCAAACTTCACTTCCAATCACCGTAGTAACAAGAAAATGCCACCTTCATTCCTTTAATTGTTGCTCAAGAATGTAAATCCTCTAATCACGGATTACTTTCGCAAAACAACCAAAACCCTTATGCAACACTCAATCCGAAACCTGCTGCTTATGATTTGCCGCCGCACCAACAACCTACTCGTTGTCTATCCCTTAATAGTACACACGCCGCTTCTCTAAAGTAACAGTACCGCCCATCTCGACCTTCCTTATCGCTGACCCGTTAGACCCTTAGCCGCCGATCTCGAGTACTTGTCTGATATCAACGATTGAACTTGGCTATGATACCAATTCAAGTCCAAGTCGATAATCAAACGAAGAATGTGAATATAATAACTCTCCCAAAACTTTTATTATAACTAAGAAAGTATAACTCAAAAACTTGATTACAATAACTCTCAAATCATAGCTCGATTTTTCTCTAGTTGTCTAAATAATGTCTATCACCCTAACTTGGTTTATATATGCTAACACTAACTTGGTGGCAAAGACATTACCATATTAATTATAATATTATTTAATTAGAAAATTTTACCAATTTTACCAACTTGTTAAATTTGGTTCCTTTAGTTCACCAACTTTTGACTTGAAGTCCGCAAATTACCGAAATTAAGTTACTATTTGTAGTTATATATAATATGTTGAATATCATTTAGGAGTTAGAATTAGAATATAATAATGCAAGTTATTGTGGGTGGTTTTATTTTTTCCTGAGTTTAATAACTTGTTGAACAAGTTCTGTATTGTGTGTTTTGCAAGCTCTGGGCCGACAAAGGCCATACTCTACAGTTGAGTTATATTCCCCGCATCTCCCTTAATCTTAAAAGGAAATTTCATATAAACTTGACACTATTCTAAAACAACTTAGGACCTTCTTTTCCCTGTTATGGATATAAAAAGGGAGTTAATAATCCCACATGGTAAAATCTTATTCTCACATGGTGTATACGGGTCGTATAAGGTTATACGGCTCGTATAGAATAAAGTCAACTGACAAAGGTTGTGCCAGCAGCCTTTATCAATAGTGACAGATCTAAGGACTTTTTTCACTGGGTTCCTTTTGGTAGATTCTCATTAATTCTCACTATTTTTCCAAGTCATACGAGGTTCTCACTAATTTTTCCTAAACAGAATGGGTTCCTGGGAACCCACAAAAGTGGCCTAGATCTACCTCTGTTTATCAGTTGACTTTATTCTATACGGTTCGTATAACCTTATACGACCCGTATACACCATGTAAGAATAAGATGTTTGTTTGGTCGTATATAATGTATACAACACCTTTATACGGGCTGTATAATGTTATACGACTCGTATATTCTGAATTTCGTACGAGTTATATGTTAGATTCCTCGATATTCGTGTGAGTTATTTGATTCGACGTTAGATTCCTCAATCCGCATGATAATCATTTGATACGATGTAATATTCCATAGAAACGTCTATATAAATGACATTAATTTTATTCATATTCATTCAACTTCTATTTGTTTCTTCTATATTTCTCTGTATTCAAATTATATTACGTTATCAATGTCGTTTTTGGGAAACATTTTCGATAGTGACTCAGCTAACGAGTTGAATCAGGAGAGTCATCAAAACAATCAAAATGACAATCCGGGTTCGGTTGATCTAAATGTTCCGTTCGATCTCAACCTTGCGTCTGATGCAAGTCAGGATCTTTGGGGTTTGTATGCCTTTCAAGCTAATTATGCTGGTTATTATCCACTGTCGCCCGTTAGTTTTAAATCCCCTCCTGCTATTGGTGGACCACTGCCCGGTAGTTTTCAATCTCCTCCCGGTAGTGGTGGACCGTCTAAGGGTCCAAACTTTGACCAGGAACCTAGTGAGTTTACAACCAATCAGGTATAACATTTATGTATATGTTTGTTTGCCGTACGTTTGATATTACTGTTTATACGTTTGAAGTCAAACAAACAACCAGTTAATAAACATGAAGCAAAAGCAAAGCAAAGTAAACTTAATCTCGGAACACATACCGAGTACGATTTCTTCAATTTCACCTATACGAGCGAATAAAAAAATAATAAACGTTCTATACGACCCGTATAACGTTATACGGGTCGTATACATTCATAAATTCTCACATATAAGTGTTTTGTTAGAAATTCGATAGCATGGATGAATTGGTGGAGTGGTGTAGAGGAGTCAGACGCCAAAATGGGTACGTCATAGTCATCAAACGCACGATCTACGACAAACCCCCAAGCGGGCAGTCGCAAAAAATTTGGCTAACTTGCGATTGTGCCGGCCACCACAAGCCAACAGCCACGATGAGACGGACCGGGAGTAGGAAAACCGGTTGCGAGTTCCAACTAATCGGAACATACAGAAAGAGGTCACGGTGTTGGGATCTAAGGGTTGACTATGCTCAGCATAACCATGCACCCTTTCTGTATCTAGAGGGTCATCCGTCCCTAATGAGGCTGACTCCAGAAAAAGAGAGGACGCTAGAGCAACTGACGTACCAGAATATGAAACCACGAGATATTCTTACTATCATTAAAGAACAGAACCCCGAGAATGTTGTCACGGCCCCTGACCCGGTTTGACCCGTTTCAAGAGCCGCGGAACAGAAATACTGCGGTATTGATTTAATTGAGTTTTAACAGCGGAAACAGGATCGCTTAAAGCTAAAAATTTTCCCCGATTATTTTATTTCACAATTCGGGATAAAACCCCGATAATTTACAATAGTATGTTTTTAATATAAAAACGTGATATTACAAAAGTATTTATTTATTTTATATTGAGCCACTATCTGTCAGCTTGAAATGCTTCCCAGCACTTTTCCTGAATTACATCAGATTACCTGAAACATGTTTGAAAAAGGTTTTGTCAGCGGGAAATACTGAGTGAATCATTCTATTTACTAAAATGACACATTTGTTATAATATATAGTATTAAGAGCGATTACAATGTTTCTGATATCAATCCAACTACCCACAGTATTTGTCACTCGAATCTTTACGGTGACTGTGGTCATATCACCATTGGCTGCCCCAATGAATGACGAATATCACTAAATTTAGGTTCGCCCACCTAAAGTGATAAAACTGTAATACTGTGCACAATACCCCACATACCGGCTGTAATTTGGTGATTACAAAGACTTAATCCCCGTAATTATAACTTTGAATAAAACACTTTTGTAAATAGATTTGATAAAAAGAGAGAATGACTCACATTGCTGATTTAATATGGTCAGAGTCTAATCTATGATTTAGCCTTGTTAACCTAATATAAATACAATGCACACAAAACTGAGTTAGTAATCAATCCAGCAATTACGATAATTTACGAAATCAAATTATCACAATGAATGTCAAAATGCAATACTTTGTCCATCGAATTAACGATGATCCATTGAATTAACAATGAATGACAATGTATAATACTTTACCCATCGAATTAACGATGATCCGTTGAATTAACAACGAACGATAAAGTATAATACTTTACCTATCGAATTAACGACAATCCGTCAAATTAATGACGAACGATAAAGTATAACCCTAATGTGGGCGGCATTTAAACATGCATTGGATATCTTGATCTTCGGATAATTGAATCGTAACAGCGATTGTGCTAATACCCTGTTTTGTAGCAGAATTTCGATACCCGGGGGTATAATTTCGGAATAACAGAACGTAAGCAGTGTATTTGTGAGAATTTGGTCGACGTAATAAGTTCAGAAGTCGAGTGCCAATGTCTGCTATTTATAGGTAAAATTTTTCTAGCTTACGGACCGTAAGCTTGACAATGTTGAGGTCCGTAAGGCATCATACGGACCGTAAGGTTGAGAGTGTTGCGGTCCGTATGGAATCAAAATAGGCTATAGGGTAGCCACGACTGAAACTAGCTTTGCTGAGTTAAAATTTTCGAAATTCAGTAACTTGACAACAAATTAAGTGGATAATCGTCCACTAGGGTTTACCCCCTTTGAGTTTTAGGGGCCCTAATCCTGATTCTGAAAATTATGAAAATTTCAGGGTTTGTTCAGAATCACTTGGGTCTCTCAATTAGGGTTTCCTTTTTGACTAATTAATACTTTAAATAGTACTTTTGATGAGAGTTGTTACATTCTACCCACCTTAAGAAAAATCTCGTCCTCGAGATTTACTGGAACAAGTGTGGATACTTTTTCTTCATTTCTGATTCCAGTTCCCAAGTGTATTCAGCTCCTCTCTTTGAATCCCACTTTACTTTGACTAAAACTAGTCGTTTGTGCTTGAGAAATTTGATCTTTCGATCCTCAATTTGAAGAGGTTTCTCAACAAATTTCAACTTTTCGTTTACTTCTATATCTCGAAGAGGTACTACCAGAGATTCATCTGATAAGCATTTCTTGAGATTGGATACATGAAATACATTATGTACTCCAGATAATTCTTCTGGTAATTGTAAACGATAAGCTACTGGTCCTATACGTTGGATCACTGAAAATGGTCCTACGTACCTTGGACTTAGCTTTCCTTTCTTTCCAAATCTGACTACTCCTTTCCAAGGAGAAACTTTTAATAGTACTCTATCTCCAACTTGGAATTCAAGTGGCTTGCATCTATTGTCTGCATAACTCTTCTGACGATCTCGAGCCGTTTTCAATCTTTCCTTGATTTGAGTAATCTTGTCAGTTGTTTCTTGCACTATTTCAGGTCCTGATAACTGACTTTCTCCTATTTCTGCCCAGCAAACTGGGGTTCTGCACTTTCTTCCATACAGTGCCTCGAATGGAGCGGTTTCAATGCTTGAATGATAACTATTGTTATAGGAGAATTCAATTAATGGTAAGTGATCATCCCAACTTCCACCAAAGTCTATTACACATGCTCGGAGCATGTCTTCTAGAGTTTGGATCGTCCTTTCACTTTGTCCGTCTGTTTGTGGATGATATACAGTGCTTAGGTTTAGTCGAGTTCCCATAGCTTGCTGGAAACTTTTCCAGAAATGGGAAGTAAAACGACTATCTCTATCCGAAATAATGGAGAGTGGAACTCCATGTAAGGATACAACTTCATCTACATATAATTTAGCCAGTCTTTCCATGCTAAAGGTTTATTTCATAGGTAGAAAGTGAGCTGATTTGGTTAATCGATCCACAATTACCCAAATCGCATCATTACCTTTTCTGGTTTTAGGTAACTTAGTAACAAAATCCATTGTTATAAGCTCCCATTTCCATACTGGCATTTCTAACTGTTGTAGTAATCCTGAAGGTTTCTGATGTTCTGCCTTAACTTGTGAGCAAGTAAGACATTTAGAAACATAACTGGCTATGTCTCTTTTCATTCCTATCCACCAGAAATTCTTCCTTAAATCTTGGTACATCTTATTGTTTCCTGGATGCATAGTGTACCTAGATTTATGAGCTTCTTCTAAAATCTTAGGTCTTAAGTCTCCCTGCTTAGGTACCCAGATTCTACTTTTATGGAATCTCCAAATTCCATCTGCTCCTTGCTCTAATTCCTTGATTCGTCCTTTCATCCCTTCCGCATCATCCTGGATTGCCGTAGTTTGAACATTCTTCAATTGTTCCATTAAATCTATTTGTAGATTTAATCTGAGAGCACGAACCCTTCGTTGTTTCTCATAATACTTACGACTTAAGGCATCTGCAACTACATTTGCCTTTCCTTCGTGATACTGAATATCACAGTCGTAGTCACTTAAAATTTCCATCCATCTCCTTTGCCTCATGTTTAACTCTTTTTGCCCAAAGATATATTTTAAACTCTTATGATCTGTATAGATAGTAAACTTACTTCCATACAGATAATGTCTCCAAATCTTAAGGGCAAAAATTACGGCTCCTAATTCTAAATCATGAGTCGTATAATTCTCTTCGTGCTTTTTCAACTGCCTTGATGCATACGCAATTACCTTCTTGCGTTGCATAAGCACACATCCATATCCTAATTTTGAAGCATCACAATATACTTCAAAATCTTCAGTTCCTTCTGGTAAAGCTAAGATTGGTGCATGGGTTAGTTTCTGTTTCAAAATCCTAAAGGCTTCTTCCTGTTTAGGTCCCCATTCAAACTTAGTGGATTTACAGGTTAACTTAGTTAATGGTACGGCTATTTTGGAAAAATCCTTAATAAACCGTCTATAGTACCCGGCTAAACCTATAAAACTTCTAATTTCCATTGCTGTTTGTGGAACCTTCCATTTGGTAATTGCCTCTATCTTAGCAGGATCTACATGAATACCTTCATGATTCACCAGGTGTCCTAAAAATTGCACTTCCTTTAGCCAGAATTCGCATTTCGAGAATTTGGCGTACAACTTTTCTTTTCTTAACAAGGTTAAGAGTGCATGAAGATGTTCACAATGCTCTGTCTGACTTTTGGAATAAATAAGTATATCGTCTATAAAAACGATTACAAATTTATCCAAATACGGTTTACAGATTCTATTCATCATGTCCATGAATGCTGCAGGTGCATTCGTTAACCCGAATGGCATGACTGTAAACTCGTAATGACCATACCTAGTTCTGAAAGCAGTCTTAGGTATGTCTTCTTCTTGTACCTTCAATTGATGATATCCAGAGCGTAAATCTATCTTAGAAAAATATCTAGCTCCCTGAAGTTGATCAAAAAGATCATCAATCCTAGGTAATGGATATCGATTCTTAATTGTAACCTTATTCAATTCTCTATAATCGATACACATTCTCATTGAACCATCCTTTTTCTTCACAAACAACACTGGCGCTCCCCAAGGGGATGAGCTAGTTTGTATGAATCCTTTACTTAGTAATTCATCTAATTGCTTTTTCAATTCTAACATTTCTGTAGGTGCTAACCGATAAGGTGCCTTGGCTATCGGTGTAGTTCCTGGAATTAAATGAATTCTAAATTCTACTTCCCTATCTGGAGGTAATCCTGGTAAATCTTCTGGAAATATATCAGAGTATTCCGATACTACTGGTATTTCCTTTAGATCTTTTCCCTTAGTGCTAATGATTACTGAAATCATATACACTATTCCTTGTTTTCGTTCATAATTAGCAACTTTCATTACTGATATGAACTTCATGGGTTTCCGTGGTTTATCTCCTGTAATCCTAATCACTTCTCCGGAAGGTGTTTGAATTTCTATGGAATTCTGATCACAAAGGATTCTAGCATGGTTGGTTACTAACCAATCCATTCCTAATACAACATCAAATTCAGCTAAATTCATCGGCAATAGTCTTGCAGAGAATTTATGTCCTAAAAGTTCTATGTTTCCTTCTTGCAACACTTTGTCTATTTTAACTGAATTTCCGTCTGCGGTTTCAATGGTAAAAATCTGCCTAGTATTGGTTAAAGGTAAACTAAGAGCTTGACAGAATGAAGTATTTATAAAACTTTGGTTTGCACCAGAGTCAAATAATACTTTTGCATAGACGTTGTGAACTAGGAACGTACCCGCTATCACATCCGGAATGAGTTCTGCTTCTTGGGTGGTCAGCTGAAATGCCCTAGCATTCTTTTTAGTAGTTCCTTCTGTTGTCTTTGGTTTGTTGTCTACTGGTTTGACCAATTTAGGACATTCTGTTTTATAATGCCCCGCTTCTCCACAATTAAAACAAATAACTGTTTTCTTTTTGCAGTTTTCTTCACGATGTCCTACAGCTTTGCAAAAATTGCAAGTAATATTGCATCTTCCAAAATGCTTCGTTTTGCATTTCCTGCAGAATGACGGACCTGAAGATTGTCCTGTCCCTTTTCTCTTGAAGCTGTTATTATTACCCACACGAAATCCTTGGGTAATTTTCTGAGCTAGTGCCTTCTTCCTATCTTCATCTCTTGTGCGTACCAATTCATCGGTCAGAGTGTTGGCTAATTCTACCGCATCATCAATAGTGCGAGGTCTCGCAGCTTTAACAATATTGCGGATTTCGCTAATTAGTCCCCAAATATAGCGAGAAATAAGTACCGGTTCTGGCGAAGCCAATGTTGGTACTACTCTTGCATATTCGAAGAATGTCGAGGTATAACCGCGACAATCCACACTCATCATCCGATGATTTAGAAACTTATTCGCCATCTGTTCTTTCTCATACTCGGGACAGAATTTTCTTTCTACCAAACCCTTAAATTCTTCCCAAGTCATAGCATAAGCTATTGCTCTTCCTTTTGATTGTAATACAGTATTCCACCACTCGAGTGCTCCTTCTTTGAACAGATTGGATGAATACATGACCTGATCATCTTTACCACATTTACTTATTGCAATAACTGCTTCGGTTTTCTCTAACCAACGCAGTGATGCAGTTGCTCCTTCATTGCCTGCAAATTCAGTGGGTTTACAAGCAATGAATTCTTTGAAAGTGCAACCAGGCGTTGCAGTTTTCATTTTCTTGGTTAATGGAGCGTGATGTGGTTCCTTATTATGATTATCATGCTTATTGCCTCCATTTACACTATTACTGAAGTTATCTTCAGTAATCTGTTTACTAGGAACAATTTGTTGCGGTTCGGGTGGATTCTTGATAGCAGCGACGAATGCTGGAATAGCATTGGCTATCCCTTGAGCCACAATGTTTTCGATATCTTGCCGAGTCATATATTGATCTCTGGAATGTTGTTCAGAATGATTAACTTCATTAATAGGTTCATCATTACTGTTTGCCATCTGATAATGTATATATATAAATTTTATTAGTAACTGACAAATAATAATTATATACAAACAGTCAGAAAATGGTATAATACAGATATAGTCAAAATAATCGATCTTTTGATTTCATTTATATATCTATTATGCATCATTACTCACAGATATCATACAGAGTTTTATTGGGTATTTACAGACAAACTTTATTAGTACTATTTTACAACTACCATTTTAGCATTGTTATCATCTCTCGTTACTTGCTGTTTTTAAAAACGCATTTCCCTCTCGTCGTATTTCCAAGCAATCTGTCCACCTATCTCCCTCATTCTATTTCCCATATCAAACAACTCTTCGCCAAAGTGGCGAAGTTCGGCCATATTTTCTGTGCTCATGGGTGGATTAGGTAATGGTTCTGGATCGAATTGTGGAAGAAAAGTGTAAGGATCATTGACAATATTTTGAAATTGCCAATCGTTCGTCCACCATTCGTCCATTCCTATGGGTTGGGAATGAACTATTGGATCGGGAATTGCTGCTGGTTCCCAATTCATAGGGAATTGGTTTTCAATAGGATAGGTAAAAAGATTTGTTTGGACAGGCTGAATTGTCTCACAATTTTCCAACAGAAAATCTATCTCGTCTTGAAAAGTTCTTTCCTGGGTCGGATTGGAACTCTCCCCAATTTCTCTCTGAGCTGGTATAGACCCTTGCCCAACTTCCATTATTACTTCTTTAGTAATTTCCTCCATTTGTATTTCTACCTCCTTACCCTTCTTTTTGTCTCCAGTCTCCAATTCTTGTGGTTTGGAATTCTCTCCGGTTACAACTTCTTTTCCCTTTTTCAAAGGATTATTTATTTTGGGCAGTTTCTTAACTGGCTTCTTCTTACGGATTTTCCTCCATCCTACATAAGTTCTTTTCTTCTGTTTTGGCTTGCTCAGGGGTGGAACCTTGAATTCTACTGGTTGTTCAACATCAGGATAGTAGCTAATATATTCTTTGGAAGCTTCGACAGTTACGGGATAAAGATTAAAATTCTGGAAATCTTCGGTTATCTCACTCATGCTGATGTAGCATATATGCAAAATGCATAAAATACTAAGTTAAAATTTACAAATAAACTTTTGTAATTTTATTTCATACTGTGTACTAGTTGATTTACAAAGATAACTGACAAACACACTCAGGTTTCAAGTTTTATTTATCACACAAGGTTTCTAGATTTATGAGAGTAGGGTGCTAAACTTTAAAGATTTATATTTTCTGCTACGGTAGCTAGCATATATAAATTAGCCCATTTCTCATCTAGTTTATCTTCCCAAGGTGATTTATCAATTAATTCTTGAGTTTCCCGTTTAATCCTCTTTTCTCGGATTTTCTCTTTACTTTTCTTAATAATCATTTCCCTCCTTTGAGGAGAAAGTGATTCCTCGTATTGTGCCTTACGCACGAATATTCCTTCTTCAGGAATTTCCGACTGACTCGAGGATTTGGTTCGGGATGAACTTCCTTTTTCATTAGATGTTTTCTCTAATTTAAGATAAATGCTTGACAGCTTTTTCTTACCCATTCTGTAACTAACAAATAATCAAATAATCAGTTAATAATACAATTAATCACATAATAGTAATCAGGAAAAAATTTAAGTATTCTAAATACTTAATCAGCTTAACTCAGTGGCTGTAATCAGGAAAAATGGAGCATTTCTAAATACTTAGTCAGCTTAACCCAGTGGCTCTGATACCACCTTTTTCTGTCACGGCCCCTGACCCGGTTTGACCCGTTTCAAGAGCCGCGGAACAGAAATACTGCGGTATTGATTTAATTGAGTTTTAACAGCGGAAACAGGATCGCTTAAAGCTAAAAATTTTCCCCGATTATTTTATTTCACAATTCGGGATAAAACCCCGATAATTTACAATAGTATGTTTTTAATATAAAAACGTGATATTACAAAAGTATTTATTTATTTTATATTGAGCCACTATCTGTCAGCTTGAAATGCTTCCCAGCACTTTTCCTGAATTACATCAGATTACCTGAAACATGTTTGAAAAAGGTTTTGTCAGCGGGAAATACTGAGTAAATCATTCTATTTACTAAAATGACACATTTGTTATAATATATAGTATTAAGAGCGATTACAATGTTTCTGATATCAATCCAACTACCCACAGTATTTGTCACTCGAATCTTTACGGTGACTGTGGTCATATCACCATTGGCTGCCCCAATGAATGACGAATATCACTAAATTTAGGTTCGCCCACCTAAAGTGATAAAACTGTAATACTGTGCACAATACCCCACATACCGGCTGTAATTTGGTGATTACAAAGACTTAATCCCCGTAATTATAACTTTGAATAAAACACTTTTGTAAATAGATTTGATAAAAAGAGAGAATGACTCACATTGCTGATTTAATATGGTCAGAGTCTAATCTATGATTTAGCCTTGTTAACCTAATATAAATACAATGCACACAAAACTGGGTTAGTAATTAATCCAGCAATTACGATAATTTACGAAATCAAATTATCACAATGAATGTCAAAATGCAATACTTTGTCCATCGAATTAACGATGATCCATTGAATTAACAATGAATGACAATGTATAATACTTTACCCATCGAATTAACGATGATCCGTTGAATTAACAACGAACGATAAAGTATAATACTTTACCTATCGAATTAACGACAATCCGTCAAATTAATGACGAACGATAAAGTATAACCCTAATGTGGGCGGCATTTAAACATGCATTGGATATCTTGATCTTCGGATAATTGAATCGTAGCAGCGATTGTGCTAATACCCTGTTTTGTAGCAGAATTTCGATACCCGGGGGTATAATTTCGGAATAACAGAACGTAAGCAGTGTATTTGTGAGAATTTGGTCGACGTAATAAGTTCAGAAGTCGAGTGCCAATGTCTGCTATTTATAGGTAAAATTTTTCTAGCTTACGGACCGTAAGCTTGACAATGTTGAGGTCCGTAAGGCATCATACGGACCGTAAGGTTGAGAGTGTTGCGGTCCGTATGGAATCAAAATAGGCTATAGGGTAGCCACGACTGAAACTAGCTTTGCTGAGTTAAAATTTTCGAAATTCAGTAACTTGACAACAAATTAAGTGGATAATCGTCCACTAGGGTTTACCCCCTTTGAGTTTTAGGGGCCCTAATCCTGATTCTGAAAATTATGAAAATTTCAGGGTTTGTTCAGAATCACTTGGGTCTCTCAATTAGGGTTTCCTTTTTGACTAATTAATACTTTAAATAGTACTTTTGATGAGAGTTGTTACAAATGTCTCAACAAGAAACACCATATACAAAGCCCGTGCCAAATTGGGTCGAATTCAGCAAGTCAGCGAGACACCAATGCAGATACTTTTCCATCGTTTGACGACAGTTGGGTTTGTTTTCTTCCACATAACATTTGAAAATGACGAAAGGGTACAAGACGTTTTCTTTTTCCACCCGGAATCGGACAGGTTGTAACGCGCCTTCCCGCATGTGTTGCTTATAGACTCCACCTACAAGACGAATTGATACAAAATGCCGCTAGTTCATATTATCGATGTCACATCCACATCCATGTCTTTCTGCGTTGCGCATGCGTTCATAGCCAACGAGAAAGAGGAAAACTTAAGGTGGCTGCTACAAAGGTTGAAAGACTCACTAGACGGTGTTATGGATCCCCGTGTAATAGTAACGGACAGAGATCTCACCCTCATGAATGCATGTGCAAGCGTGTTTCCGAACGCTAGACACTCACTTTGTAGGTATCACATACAACAAAACATCGCAAAATATTGCAAGCCAAGCTTTAAAATGGAACAAGGGTGGGAAAAGTTTTTATACAAGTGGGGCAGGCTGATTAACTCAACAACCCATACGACTACAACTACTGGTACGAGCGTATACGAGCAGGACTGCCAAACAAAAGATGCAACGGTAAGTTTCCTAGTAATTTTCTTATTAATCGTACTTATCTGACTTGTCTTGACTGCATTTCACTTTGTTTTCAGAGATCATGGACTACTTGTTCTCAAACTGGTTACAACCATATGGAGACCAGTTTTTTCTTACTAGACCGACCAACATCTTAACTTCGGACAGCGCACAACCAACAAGGTAGAGAGTCAACATGCGCCCTTGAAGAAGTACCTCGACGAACCCAACCACACGTTTGATAAGGTTGTACCGCTTATCGATCAGCTAATGAACCAGGTCACCGAAATAAAAACCAGCATTGAAGCAAGCAGGAGCCGAACAATGAGTCCACACAACGAACTTGTTTTTGATCTCATTCGAAAGAAAGTTTCACATGCATGCCTTGACCGTATATGCGTGTGCCATTTGTTTACAAGCCGTGGGCTGCCATGCGTGTGCCAATTGGTACCGTGTATACAAAATCGTAATACATTCTTGAACCAACCACGTCTTATAATAAGCGCATTTCATCACACAATGATTTTAACGTTTTCTTTTGTTTTGTTTTATTTTAATGTAGATCAAAAGACTCCATTGGAGTTGATATACCCCTTTTGGCAAAAGATAGATTTGATACCTTTAAACGAAGAGTACGGGGAGGAGTTCTTCGACACAGACAACGAACTGGCGAATCTTAAACAACATTTTTTGGGGCAGCCGAGAGCGATTAAGAGAAACATGTTTCAGAAGATAAAGGAGATGGTTAACCCCAATCAGACAAATGTCAAACTGCCAGTCGTGAAGAAAACCCACGGGGTCCTCCAACCTTAAAGGCTCATTAAGAAAGGAAGGTCGATTCGTTTGTGGAGCCTTCTAGACACAGTTTTATCTCTATTCGGTCATCGGTAGACGCGTATGGTGATTCAGTGGGCATTGCTACACAAGAGTCATACACCCAACTTGCAAGGCATAGCTCGTTTGTCCAGTCACAAAGTGATTATCGTGGAGTGCCGACGTTCATCGACGAGATTGCAAAGGGCGCTACCGCGCTAGGCAATGGAATGGTAAGCAAAAGGTGGCAAAATCAATGGAAGAGGCACTAACGTTACCTTTACTGCCTGCAATAGAGTTTAACATATTCAAGCACTACCAAAGGTTCATACCACCTTGCTTCCATACATACCTAAGTCACATTCAAGATGTTCGGGGCGATGGTAATTGTGGGTTTCGATCTATAGCGGTCGGCTTGTCGCTTCATGAGAATGAGTGGTCGTTAATACGTAGGGAGCTTCTAGGTGAGTGCAACCGACACTAAGACCTGTGGAAAGGAATAGATTCAGTTGAGTTTAAGTTTGTTCGAAACTCCTTCGATTGGAATGGTATAGGGTTTGCACTGGAGCCGAAGTGGCTGCTAATGCCTTTCACGGGAATTATGATAGCTAACCGGTGGAATGTGATTTGTCACTTATTAAGCGACACGGGTTGTACTACGTTTTTTCCCTTGTTGTCAACAGCCGAATAGAGTGTTCCTCATCAAACCCGTATGCTTGTGCATGTTAACATGAACCATTTTATTCACGTCAAGTTAGAGGGGGAATATCCAATGCCTACCCTGTCAGGGTGCTGGGCAAGCTTTTACAAGGAACGTATAACTCGATATCAGAATATCATTGATGAATACAAGACGCGGGAATTCATGGATATAGGTGGGATGTAATGATTAAAAGTTTGAGTTAAGGTGACCAGTTGAAAGAGTTGTTCGGTTTCTGTAGTGGTTGGTTATGATCTTATTTGATGTTTCGACAATTTGTATTGATGAAAAGTTTGAGTTAATGAAAAGTTTGATCTTATTTGATGTTTCGACAATTTGTAATTATAAAAAGTTTAAGTTAAGGTGACCAGTTGATAAACATAAAGCAAAAACAAGATAAGGTTGACCTTATTTCATGTTCTGAACACATACCGACTGCGTTTTCGTGCAATCCAAACATACTAATTAAAATAAAGTTGGTTCATTGTATATGGGTCGTATAACATTATACGGCCCGTATACAAGACATAAAACAGTGCTTGTATATTGAGTATACGAGCGAATAAAAAATTAATAAAACACTGTATACGACCCGTATAAGGTTATACAGGTCGTATTGTAATCAATAAATGATCATATAACAACATATACGACCACATAACAACCATACAACCTCAAAATACACCAAAATTCTCTTGTTTTTCTCTTGGATCGTTCTTGGATATCGTTCTTCGGCGTTTGTGACGTTTTCTTCTCATTTTTTATTATTACGATACGTTTCTAAGCCTCGTTCGTAGAATAAACTTTCAGATTACGTAACTTGTTAGATTATGGTATCGTATAACATATCGAATAGCGTAGATTAGCATAACGAAATTGATTGTTTGATTGAATTTGAAAAAAAAACAAAACATTCAAGTGTATACGGTTGTATACAATATATATGATCGTATACATCTTGAAAGTTCAAGATGTATATGATCGTATACATGTATGCAATCGTATACATCTTGAATTATACGATCGTATACATCTTGAACATTCAAGATGTATACGATCGTATTCAAGATGTATACGATCGTATACATCTTGAATTTTCAGTTTGGTTACTTCTTTTTTCCCTTGATTGTTTTTAGTGTATACGGGACATATAATACGTTCGTATATGAAACGTATACTTGCTGTGCACGGATCGTATACGAGACGCATAATATGTCCATATACGAAACGTATACGCCTGTTGTACGGATTGTATACGAGACGTATAATACGTGCGTATACGAAACCAATATATCGAGTTATGTACAAATCGTATGCACCTCATATAATACCTGCGTGTTAAGCGTATAATCCTCGTATAACCTGTGATTGTTACAGTTTACAGACGATATGGCTGAGTCATCAGCGACTAGAGCACATCGACGAGGGGCAGGTCGGGGACGCGGACGGGGACGATGTCAGGAGGAGGAAGAGGCTGATTATGATTTTGAGGAGACGGCGCAGTCTGTTAGCATGATCACTCGAGGTACGGTTGCCCATAGGTGTTTGGGTAGACTACGAGAGATGGAGCTGGATGCGCCCTGGACCATTGATATTGGTTTTTTGACCGACATTAGATCGATCGTCGGGTCCAGGAGTTCATGCCAGCTACCTCCGCGTGGGCCCGTTTATTTGAGGCCGGCCGAGAGTGGGCCCACAGGGAGATTACATTAGAGTTTTTATATACGTTTGCGTTTACCGAGACCCGGGGTAGGGGTTTACGACATTTTTTGGAGACCCCCGCGGTGTCGTTTACTCGTTGCAGGGCGTCTCGCACGATGATGCTCCCCCAGTTTGCTGTTGCCTTGGGTCTGTACTCAGCGGATGAGGCATCATCCCAGGCATTTTTGGATGCGCCGACCACCACGCCCGTTGACGTGTTGTGGCCCTGGTGGTGCATTATTGGTACCTGGGACTTCGCAACACCGCGTTCGCGATCACCGTAGGCGCGTGTGTCACGCATTTACGACTCGTTGCACTGATACCTATATCGGTGTATCACCGTGACGATTGCGGGTCATCACGATAGCAGGGAGTGGGTCACCCAAAATGACATATTCTTCTTGCACGACCTACTTACCGACCGGGGGGGGGGGACAACTTGGCATACAGGTTGGCCACATACTTCGCCAAGTACGCTTTTAAGCGTACCTTGAGCCACATCAGCCGTGGCGGCTTCGTCACCCATCTGGCGAAGTACTGGCATCGCCTCTTGTCCCCGCATGTGGCTCGGGATATGACCATCACACGTCAGGTTGATCCGATAGGCAGGGCCACAGCAGTCTCGATGGGGATTTCTTACAAGGATAGGGACCACATTTTTTGGTCGCTTGACAACGGTCGTACCGAGTGGTACGAGGGGCAGCCACTGCAGACGGAGATGGAGGTGGCTGGCTACGAGGGCGAGGGAGGTGAGGGTGAGGGTGACGTGGGATACAATTGTATAACATTATATTGCTCGTATACAATTGTATACGAGCCGTGTAAGGTTATACGACCCGTATACTTCTAGGAATGTGAAAATAAGAAAATTGGGATGTGAGAATAAGAAACACCCTATAAAAATGAGAAAAAATCGGATTTTGTTGGCAACTCCCAACTTGTCCATTGAAAGTAAGATTAACTACAGGTTCGAGCCACAACAGATGGTTTCATAAAACCGCATTATATTTTTTGAGTAAACTTCCTTTTTGCTCTCTGTAGTTTGGTTGTTTTAACGGTTTTGCCCCAATTATTTAAAAAGTGTTATTTTGCTCCCCGCCTTAAACGACGTTCATTTCCACTGTTAAATTTTTTGGTCACGTGCCCCTCATATGAGGGGCATTTCAATCTTTTCCAATCCAATCTTTTTATCCTCTTCATCCACCACCCGTTCATTTCACCCTTTCTTTCTTTCTACCTTCTGTACCAATAGTCCAACACCTACCACCCACCACCAACAACCGCCACTACCACCCACCACCAACAGCTGCAACTACCACCCACCACCAACGACCGCAACCACCACTATAAGCCATCATCCAAACCCACTCCACCAGCCTACTCTCGCATCTACTCTCACCGTGCCTCTTTCTCCCTCTCAAAGCCGACCCCTGTCAGCCACCAATAACCAATAACAACCTATTAACCATCAGCCTACTCTCTCTCACGCAACCTTCAATTTCATGCAATTTCAATTTCCCCAATATTTCAAACAAACATCCAAACATCACAGTGAAATATCTCCTCCACAACATCAGAAACTATGTTTGGCTGGAAACTAACTCCGATTCGCTGGGAGCTAACTCCGACGTCGGGAAAATCACTCTGGAAACTAGATTCTCTTCTCTCACTCCGACATCTTCACCATCCCCTGCACCCCTCTTTTGAACATCCCACATGAGATACTTATGGTCTTCCATCCATAGTCGATATATCCCAAATTTCAAAGGGTAAAACTAGAAAGCAAAAAAGATTTAGGGTTCAAAAGGTTGTAAGGGGTGTGACATTCGCACCCCAACCGATGGCGGAATCATCGGGATGAGACGAAATAGATTGCAAGACACTTCATAACGCTATTTGTGACAATATTTAAATCAACCATTTTCATTTCATAAGTCAAATTGTCAACATTACATAGAAATCTCAAATAACAACATGTTCATAACATAATATAACAAGACAAAATTTGATACAACAGTTTAAACCTAAGATGTCTAAATGTGTATCTAGGCATCATTGCTACTTCGTTTCATAGCATCATCATCATCCTCAACCTGTAACATGTTAAAATAAAGTTCAATGCAAAAGCAAAGGCGAGCACACAAGGTTTGAATAAGTATAGCATATGTAGGAAAGCATTTTACTCGAATCCACATGGCAATTTGTAAACAAGGTAACTAGCATGCATAACATCACGACTAACCCAAGTGTCCACTAGTATTTTGCATCCCTCGCCACAAAAGTAACGAGATTGTTTAGTATAATGACTAAACAAGACCCCGACGGGTGGTGTGCTACTCCTATAGCGCTATATATGTTAAGTTGAGGGTTTAGCATGGTAATGGCATAAAGCAAGTATAATCTAGCATGAACCTAAGTAAACAAGTAGCATGTATAACGGATTGAGTTCGTAAAGCATGTTTAAGTGTGTGAAAGTGTAATTTTGTATGGTAACATGTTACAACCCAAAAGTGGTTTAAAATGTAAATGGGTCAAGTGTACTCACGGTTTTGCAAGTCTTCTACTTGGTAAATCCACGAGAGTGTTGGTTTGTTTAGGAGGTTGGAACACCAGTCCTTCTACGCGAAGAAACAAAGTGTATAAGTAACGGAGATTAACGGTAGATTAAGGATTTTAAACACAAGAACATATGTGTATGAAAGTAATCATCCTTTAACATAAGTACTTGTTTTTGACACTATGCAACCTCAAGGGATAATGTTTTCATGAGTAATGTACTCATTAGAATCGTAACAAGTCTTATGCCTTAGATGATGTTATTCTAATATTTTGACGAATGAACACAAGTTCACCATCAAGGGTTCGAATAGTATATGTATGTATAAGTAATATATGTATTATTAAGTCCAATAGTCAAGTATGAGGTAGAAGATTAATCTTCATTTAGGTACCTCTATTGTGTCATAGAATTCATGTAGGAGGTAGGAAGAACAAGCTTCCATTTAGGTACATATTATGGTTCACCACTACCCTTGATGTAAAAACATACAAGGAGGGTCATGAACTAATGTTAATACAAGAATAACAACAACTATACTATGAGAAATCATCAAGTAATGTGGGGATTCTTTGTTGGACAACCCAAGTTAGTCCATAATCACACCTTCATCAAGCTTGAAGCTTGAACATGACTTGTGGGTTAAAAACCCTAAATAAAACAGAAAGTATATGAGGTTTAACCTCTGATTTTGTATGTCTCAACCCCATTTTTAAGTTTAACTAACCATAGAAGTGGTTATAAGCATAAGGACGTGGGTTTGAGTGAGTTAAACTCAAGTTTGAACAAGGATTAGTAAAGATAAATAAAAATAGTGAACTTTGGAGCCTATTTTCCAGAGTTCCAGGTACTTATTCAGTGAGAAACACCCATGGAATCGAAGCTAAGGTCAAGCCAAGTGTTTTGAAAAAAGAATGAGCTAAAACGGATGAGAAACAAAGAAGTTATGTTCACTTTAGTGGAGCTTGATACTTCTGTCCGAACTTGAACTTGCAGCAACGTTTTTGAGAGTTTGAGAGTGTTATGAGGGTGATTGTAAAGTGCAATTGGCTTGGGAGACACTTGGTATTTATAAGGAAGGATTAGGTTAGGTTTTGGTGGGATATTTAATGCTAGAAACAAGTTTAAACTCAAGTTAGGCACCATATCCCGCTCAAATTCGCGAGCTGATCAAGGGGAACCGATCTGGGGGTTGTCTCGCGGCCAGCGTAGCCCTAGGGGTAAGCTTACGCGGCCCGTGACAAGGGGGAGGGGTAAGTTTAAATTAATTGCATTCATGCCCCTGGAGTTTGTAAATTAGTGTTTTTAGGTGATTTAGGGACTAGTTTCGCCATTAAAGCATAGTTTAAGGCCAAATAAAGTATGATGAACATAATCAAAGTATAAATAAGCGTATGAATGTCGTATTTAAGTATCGTATATGTTCGTAATAAGTTTAATGCATAAGTTTCACGTATTTACAAGTTTAGCACATAGTTTCCAAGAATTACGAATAAGCATCAATTGTTTCACGAAATTGAATGTATGAGCATGTATAAAGTATGTATAACATGTAATTAATAGAATACGAGTTTTATTTATGATCCAAGTCTCGGATTTTACAACGGTTACAAAGAAAGAACGATTACAAGAACACAAGGTTTCCAAAAATAGAATTACAAGCAAGACCTTCTAAATATGGAAAGTACAAATAAGCAGGGCGTTACAGTCTCCACTCCTTTAGGGAATTTCGTCCCGAAATTGAGGAAGATGTAGGGAAAAGATGCGGATACTTCCTCTTCATGTGACTCTTGAGTTCCCAAGTGAATTCAGCGCCACGTTTACCTTCCCATCGAACCTTGACGATAGGAATTTTACTGCGCCTCAATAACTTGACTCCTTGATCCATGATTTCGACGTGTTTTTCCACAAAATCAAGGTCTTGTTGACTTGAAGGTCCTCGAGTGGAACTTGAAGTCCTTCGTCAGCTAGACACTTCTTTAAGTTTGACACGTGGAAAACAGGATGTAGATTGTTGAGTTCTTCCGGTAGGTCCAGTCTATACGCAACCTTACCAATCCTTTCAAGGATCTTGAAAGGACCAACGTAGCGAGGTGCGAGTTTCCCTTTGTTACCAAATCGAACCACGCCCTTCCAAGGGGATACCTTGAGAAGTACTAAGTCACCTGTCTCGAATTCCAAGGGTTTGCGATGCTTGTCAGCGTAACTCTTTTGTCGGCTTCTGGCTTTTAGTAAGTTGTCTCGAACCTGTAAAATCTTGTCCGTTGCTTCCTGTATAAGCTCGGGACCAGTGAATTGAGATTCACCAATCTCGTGCCAACAAATAGGCGAACGACACTTGCAACCATACAATGCTTCGAAAGGTGCCATTTGAATACTCGCATGATAACTGTTGTTGTACGAGAATTCGATCAAAGGCAAGTGTGAATCCCAGTTTCCACCAAAATCTATTACGCAAGAACGAAGCATATCCTCTAAAGTTTGGATAGTGCTCTCGGTTTGACCGTCTGACTGAGGATGGAAAGCGGTGCTAAGGTTAAGAGCAGTTCCCATAGCAGATTGAAAAGTTCGCCAAAGGCGAGACGTAAAACGAGCATCACGATCGGAAATGATGTCAATGGGGATACCATGACGACAGAGGATCTCATTAGTGTAGATCCTAGCCAATTTCTCGACTTTGAAATCTTCACGAATGGGAAGGAAATGAGCTGATTTGGTCAATCGATCAACGATCACCCAAATACTGTCATGACCAGAAGAAGTACGAGGAAGTTTAATGATAAAGTCCATGGCAATGCTCTCCCATTTCCAGATAGGAATCTCTGGTTGTTCGAGTAAGCCAGAGGGACTTTGATGTTCGGCTTTTACCTTCGAACAAGTGAGACATTTTGCAACGTAGGAGGCAATATCCCTCTTCATCCCAGGCCACCAGTATGACGTACGCATATCCTGGTACATCTTGTCAGTGCCAGGATGAACGGAATACTTCGATTCGTGTGCCTCCTTCATCAGAAAGTCTCGAAGGTTTTAACGATTAGGGATACAGATACGATTGAGATAGTATAGAATACCATCGGATTTAGACACGAGTTCATGTTCCTTAGCGCCTCGTATTTCAACAGAGAGACTACCTTCGTTAATGGAGGCATATTGAGCTTCACGAATACGGCATTGAAGATCGTTAACGAGCTGGAGACAACGGACACTCTTCACATGAGTTTTACGACTAAGCGCGTCGGCTACTACATTCGCCTTACCTGGATGGTATCTGATTTCGCAGTCGTAGTCGTTTAACAGCTCCACCCAACGACGTTGACGCATGTTCAGTTCCTTTTGGTCGAAGATATGTTGAAGGCTCCTATATAGTCGGTGAAGACCACACACTTAGTGCCATAAAGGTGGTGTCGCCAAATCTTCAACGCAAAAACAACTGCGCCAAGTTCAAGGTCGTGAGTAGTATAGTTTTTCTCATGTATTTTGAGTTGCCTCAACGCATAAGCGATGACCTTGTCTCGTTGCATAAGCACACAACCAAGACCAAGGCGTGAAGCATCGCAATATACGACGAAGTCGTCGTTACCACCAGGAAGCGCGAGGATAGGAGCATTACAAAGCATCTCCTTGAGCGTTTGAAAAGATTCCTCCTGTTCGGGACCCCAAACAAAAGGTTTCTCTTTTTGAGTCAAAGAGGTCAAAGGAACAGTGATCTTCGAGAAGTTAGAGATAAAACGACGATAATAACCAGCAAGACCAAGAAACGAATGAATTTCAGACGGAGACTTAGGTGCGATCCAGTTCTTCACAGCTTCGATTTTAGCGGGGTCAACGTGAATACCAAGTTCGTTGACAGTATGACCAAGGAATTGAACATCTTTTAACCAAAATTCGCACTTGGAGAATTTGGCGTATAGACGTTCAGTACGAAGAAGTTCAAGGATAACACGCAAGTGTCACTCATGCTCTTCTTGTGTCTCGGAATAGATAAGAATATCGTCGATGAAGACGATCACGAAACGGTCCAAGTACGCTTTGCACACGCGGTTCATCAAATCCATGAAAACAGCAGGTGCGTTGGTCAAACCAAAGGGCATGACCACGAACTCGTAATGACCATAACGCGTACGAAAGGCGGTTTTAGGTACGTCTTCTTCGAGGACTCGAAGTTGATGGTACCCAGAATGAAGATCGATCTTGGAAAAGTAGGTCGCGCCTTGCAATTGATCGAAGAGGTCATCGATGCGAGGAAGAGGGTATCAGTTCTTGATAGTGAGCTTGTTGAGCTCACGATAGTCAATACACATACGGAATGACCCATATTTCTTTTTGACGAATAAAACGGGAGCGCCCCATGGAGAAGTACTAGGGCGTATAAAGCCTTTATCAAGAAGCTCTTGGAGTTGACTCGAGAGCTCTTGCATCTCAGAGGGTGCTAAACGGTAAGGAGATTTAGTGACAGGCATTGCGCCAGGCACTAAATCGATACGAAAGTCGACAGAACAGGCAGGAGGCAGACCAGGAAGATCGTCGGGAAACACATCGGGGAAATCACGTACGACAGGAACGTCGCTTATGCTTGGGCCTTTGTCCTTCTTTTCCACAATGTGGGCGAGAAAGGCGAAGGTACCCTTGCGCAAGAATTTGTTTGCTTGGATACACGACATAAGCTTAAGACCTTGAGAAGGTTTTTCACCATAGACGTATAGGGAATCACCGTTTGGAAGAGGTAGACGAATAAACTTCTCGGAACAGACCACTTCAGCACGAACTCGCCTAAGCCAGTCTATACCTACTATGATATCGAAACTACCCATTTGCATAGGTATGAGGTTGATTGAGAACGTATGATCATTAAGGATTAAAGAACAATTGGAAAGGACGGAGTTGACAGCGACGGTTTTACCATCAGCGACTTCGACAGCGAAAGATCTTGGCAACTTAGAGCGTTTACACTTAAGCAAGGATTCGAATTCTAACGACACAAAACTTTTATCGGCGCCGGTATCAAACAGAAAAGAAGCATAAACATGGTTCACAAGGAACGTACCAGTAATGACGTCGTTCGCGTTTTGGGCTTGAGCAGTGGTGAGGAGAAAGGCTCTGCCTCGAGCGGGTTGTTGAGCCTGTTGCTGCCGTTGCTGTTGTGGTGGTTGCTGTTGTTGTTGCTGTTGAGGCTGGTTTCGTTGAGGACAGACGTTAGCTATATGGTTGACATCACCACACTTAAAACACGCTCACACAAGAGCGACTGGTTCTGAGCTTGATTGGGGGCAGGGTTTTGAGTTACAATAGCTTGGTTTTGATCGGCCTTCGGGTTGTAGCGACAATGATTGGCAAAATGCCCCAGCTTGTTACAGGTGGCGCATTTGCGACATGGGGTGCAAGTAGGATGATGGTACGAGCATTGGTTGCACTTGGGCCATGACCCAACGTAGTTTCTTTCTTGAGGCCCAAGGGTTGTGGGGGTAACAACAGTTACAGATTGTAAATGTTGTGGGTTCGCGGAGTGACAACCACGCAATTCTGGTTCGAAGCCTTCCGCTTCTTGCCTTGGTTTTTCTTGGTGGATGCGGAGGGTTCAACAGTGGCTTGATGGGCGGTTTTCAGCGGGGTTTTCGTGGCATTTCTACGCATGACATGGTTACTGTTTAGACGGGCAACTAAACGAAAGGTTTCCTCAATAGTGGCTGGGCAAGCAGCTTCCATAAGGTTCATGAAGGAATCAGGGCAACAGTGGATGTATTTGTTGATGGCTTTTTCAGGTGTATCAACTTGGCTAGGACACAAGATGCTAAGTTGTTTGAAACAGAGGGTTAAACCATCATTGTCGTCATCCACTTGCTTTAGGTGCCAAAACTCACTCTCTAGTTTCCTTATCTCGTGCGGCGGACAAAATTCCTCTTTCATAATCTTTTTCAACTCAGCCCATGGAAATGCGTGGGCGGCGTCCTCACCTCTTGTGCCTCGCTCAGAGGTCCACCAATCAAGAGCTCTTGATGGGAACACTCCTGTGGCATTTTGGGTGCGTAGGTCGTCAGGACAACCACTCTGACGGAAGGTGATTTCCATGGCATCAAACCAAGAAAGTAGTGCAGTAGCACCATCTTTTCCAGTATATTCCAATGGTTTACAAGCCATGAATTGTTTGAAGAGAAAAGGTGTCTTTGGTCTATCCACCTTGGAGTCCACCAAGCCATGAGGTGAATCGGTGTTGGTTTGAATACGGCTAACGATGTCGGGTATAACTCGAGTCATTTGGTCAGCCATTTGTTCAGCAATGAGCCCAACTAGCTCTTGTTTGGAGTTGGATTCGCTGTTGGAACCTTTCTTTGACTTGGTCTTCTTTGATGAGCTTGGAGATGCCATCTAGAAGTTCGAGAGAAAAGGAAAGGATGAGACTTGATCATAAATTTTTAAAATAAATTGCAAGTTTAAGTATGCAAGTATGATGTATCACGTATGGTTCACATAATTTTCATGAATTCAACATGTATTTATCAAGTATAAACACGTATGATTGCGTAAAAAGAGTATAATTTAGTTTGTTCACGAGGATTATTATTGTTTTTGATTGCGCGAGACGTGCGAATTGTGTAACGGTTTTGAAACGAACGAGGTAACAAGTATAAAATCACATATAAATTGAATCACATAAAAGAGAGGCTCATAAAACATAGGATTGTTTCGGGTAGAGAAACGTCGACTATTCCAAAGTGAATCGAAAGTCCTTTCGAATTAGAGAAACGTGCTTTGGCCTATAGGTAAGATACTCTCGTCGAGAAGCGATTAACGGTATCTTACCCTTCCAGTTACTACACGTCTCTAATCGATTGAAACAATCAAAACTTTGGCGAGATCGAAAATCGAGGAATGGGACTTAATCGACAAGGTGCGGGTTTCACCCCTAACTTGACGATTTCGTACCCTAATGTAGTTGGTGCTCGTCGGTCAAAATATAATTTCGACACTTTGACGAGGGTCCACTAGAGTTTGAATTGGAAATTTACAATTAAGATGTGGATTTCACTCCTAGCTTAATGGCGAAATTTCGTGCAAAATAAGAATAAGCGGAATGAGAGTCGTTACCAAATTATGGGTTTCACGCCTATTTTGGTAAACTCGTCTCTTTTGTATAAAGAGGGTCTTCAAGTGTATTGTGTAAGATGTCTTAGCAAAGACATTATGTATGTATTAAGACCAAAAGAAAGGAAAGAAGCAAGGTAGGAAGAATAAACATTTTAAGCAAGAATCAAGAATGGTCAAAAATATGGTTCCTACTATAGACTAGGTCGAACATGGCATTTCTACCTAATTCCCTGTAGTTATGGCTCTGATACCAATCTGTCGCACCCTAACCGATGGCGGAATCATCGGGATGAGACGAAATAGATTGCAAGAGACTTCATAACGCTATTTGTGACAATATTTAAATTAATCATTTTCATTTCATAAGTCAAATTGTCAACATTACAAAGAAATCTCAAATAACAACATGTTCATAACATAACATAACAAGACAAAATTTGGTACAACAATTTAAACCTAAGACGTCTAAATGGGTATCTAGGCATCATTTCTACTTCGTTTCATAACATCATCATCCTCAACCTGTAACATGTTAAAATAAAGTTCAATGCAAAAGCAAAGGCGAGTACACAAGGTTTGAATAAGTATAGCATAAGTAGGAAATCATTTTACTCGAATCCACATGGAAATTTGTAAACAAGGTAACTAGCATGCATAACATCATGACTAACCCAAGTGTCCACTAGTATTTTGCATCCCTCGCCACAAAAGTAACGAGACCGTTTTAGTATAATGACTTAACAAGACCCTGATGGGTGGTGTGCTACTCCTATAGCGCTATATATGTTAAGTTGAGGGTTTAGCATGGTAACGGCATAAAGCATGTATAATCTAGCATGAACCTAAGTAAACAAGTAGCATGTATAACGGATTGAGTTCGTAAAGCATGTTTAAGTGTGTGAAAGTGTAATTTTGTATGGTAACATGTTACAACCCAAAAGTGGTTTAAAATGTAAATGGGTCGAGTGTACTCACGGTTTTGCAAGTCTTCTACTTGGTAAATCCGCGAGAGTGTTGGTTTGTTTAGGAGGTTGGAACACCAAGTCCTTCTACGCGAAGAAACAAAGTGTATGAGTAACGGAGATTAACGGTAGATTAAGGATTTAAAACACAAGAACATATGTATATGAAAGTAATCATCCTTTAACATAAGTACTTGTTTTTGACACTATGGAACCTCAAGGGTTAATGTTTTCATGAGTAATGTACTCATTAGAATCGTAACAAGTCTTATGCCTTGGATGATGTTATTCTAATATTTTGACGAATGAACACAAGTTCACCATCAAGGGTTCGAATAGTATATGTATGTATAAGTAATATATGTATTATTATGTCCAATAGTCAAGTATGAGGTAGAAGATTAATCTTCATTTAGGTACCTCTATTGTGTCATAGAATTCATGTAGGAGGTAGGAAGAACAAGCTTCCATTTAGGTACCTCTTATGGTTCACCACTGCACTTGATGTAAAAACATACAAGGAGGGTCATGAACTAATGTTAATACAAGAATAACAACTATACTATGAGAAATCATCAAGTAATGTGGGGATTCTTTGTTGGACAACCCAAGTTAGTCCATAATCACACCTTCATCAAGCTTGAAGCTTGAACATGACTTGTGGGTTAAAAACCCTAAATAAAACAGAAAGTATATGAGGTTTAACCTCTGATTTTGTATGTCTCAGCCTCTTTTTTAAGCTTAACTAACCATAGAAGTGGTTATAAGCATAAGGACGTGAGTTTGAGTGAGTTAAACTCAAGTTTGAACAAGGATTAGTAAAGATAAATGAAAACAGTGAACTTTGGAGCCTATTTTCCAGAGTTCCAGGGACTTATTCACTGAGAAACACCCATGGAATCGAAGCTAAGGTCAAGCCAAGTGTTATGGAAAAAGAATGAGCTAAAACGGATGAGAAACGAAGAAGTTATGCTCACTTTAGTGGAGCTTGATACTTCTGTCCGAACTTGAACTTGCAGCAACGTTTTTGAGAGTTTAAGAGTGTTATGAGGGTGATTGTAAAGTGCAATTGGCTTGGGAGACACTTGGTATTTACAAGGAAGGATTAGGTTAGGTTTTGGTGGGATATTTAATGCTAGAAACAAGTCTAAACACAAGTTAGGCACCATATCCCACTCAAATTCGCGAGCTGATCAAGGGGAATTGATCTGGGGGTTGTTTCGCAGCCAGCGTAGCCCTAGGGGTAAGCTTACGCGGACCGTGACAAGGGGGAGGGGTAAGTTTCAATTAATTGCATTCAGGCCCCTAGTGTTTGTAAATTAGTGTTTTTAGGTGATTTAGGGACTAGTTTCGCCATAAAAGCATTGTTTAAGGCCAAATAAAGTATGATGAACATAATCAAAGTATAATTAAGCGTATGAATGTCGTATTTAAGTATCGTATATGTTCGTAATGAGTTTTATGCATAAGTTTCACGTATTTACAAGTTTAGCACACAGTTTCCAAGAATTACGAATAAACATCAATTGTTTCACCAAAATTGAATGTATGAGCATGTATAAAGTATGTATAACATGTAATTAACAGAATACGAGTTTTATTTATGATCCAAGTCTCGGATTTTACAACGGTTACAAAGAAAGAACGATTACAAGAACACAAGGTTTCCAAAAATAGAATTACAAGCAAGACCTTCTAAATATGGAAAGTACAAATAAGCAGGGCGTTACAGTATCCCCTCCTTTAGGGAATTTCGTCCCGAAATTTAGGAAGACGTAGGGAAAAGATGCGGATACTTCGTCTTCATGTGACTCTTGAGTTCCCAAGTGAATTCAGTGCCACGTTTACCTTCCCATCGAACCTTGACGATAGGAATTTTACTGCGCCTCAATAACTTGACTCCTTGATCCATGATTTCGACGGGTTTTTCCACAAAATGCAAGGTCTCGTTGACTTGAAGGTCCTCAAGTGGAACTTGAAGCCCGTCATCAGCTAGACACTTCTTTAAGTTTGACACGTGGAAAACAGGATGTGCATTATTGAGTTCTTCAGTTAGGTCCAGTCTATATCCAACCTTACCAATCCTTTCGAGGATCTTGAAAGGACCAACGTAGTGAGGTGCGAGTTTCCCTTTCTTACCAAATCGAACCACACCCTTCCAAGGGGATACCTTGAGAAGTCCTAAGTCACCTGTCTCGAATTCCAAGGGTTTGCGACGCTTGTCAGCGTAACTCTTTTGTCGGCTCTTGGCTTTTAGTAAGTTGTCTCGAACCTGTAAAATCTTGTCCGTTGCTTCCTGTATAAGCTCGGGACCAGTGAATTGAGATTCACCAATCTCGTGCCAACAAATAGGCGAACGACACTTGCGACCATACAATGCTTCGAAAGTTGCCATTTGAACACTCGCATGATAACTGTTGTTGTACGAGAATTCGATCAAAGGCAAGTGTGAATCCCAGTTGCCACCAAAATCTATTACGCAAGAACGAAGCATATCCTCTAAAGTTTGGATAGTGCGCTCGGTTTGACCGTCTGACTGAGGATGGAAAGCGGTGCTAAGGTTAAGAACAGTACCCATAGCAGATTGAAAAGTTTGCCAAAGGCGAGACGTAAAACGAGCATCACGATCGGAAATGATGTCAATGGGGATACCATGACGACAGATGATCTCATTAGTGTAGATCCTAGCCAATTTCTCGACTTTGAAATCTTCACGAATGGGAAGGAAATGAGCTGATTTGGCCAATCGATCAACGATCACCCAAATACTGTCATGACCAGAAGAAGTACGAGGAAGTTTAGTGATAAAGTCCATGGCAATGCTCTCCCATTTCCAGATAGGAATCTCTGGTTGTTCGAGTAAGCCTGAGGGACGTTGATGTTCGGCTTTTACCTTCGAACAAGTGAGACATTTTGCAACGTAGGAGGCAATATCCCTCTTAATCCCAGGCCACCAGTATGACGTACGCATATCCTGGTACATCTTGTCAGCGCCAGGATGAACGGAATACTTCGATTTGTGTGCCTCCTTCATCAGAAAGTCTCGAAGGTTTTAACGATTAGGGATACAGATACGATTAAGATAGTATAGAATACCATCGGATTTAGACACGAGTTCATGTTCCTTAGCGCCTCGTATTTCAACAGAGAGACTACCTTCGTTAATGGAGCCATATTGAGCTTCACGAATACAGCATTGAAGATCGTTAACGAGCTGGAGACAACAGACACTCTTCACATGAGTTTTACGACTTAGCGCGTCGGCTACTACATTAGCCTTACCTGGATGGTATCTGATTTCGCAGTCGTAGTCGTTTAACAACTCCACCCAACGACGTTGACGCATGTTCAGTTCCTTTTGGTCGAAGATATGTTGAAGGCTTCTATAGTCGGTGAAGACCACACACTTAGTACCATAAAGGTAGTGTCACCAAATCTTCAACGCAAAAACAACTGCGCCAAGTTCAAGGTCGTGAGTAGTATAGTTTTTCTCATGTATTTTGAGTTGCCTCGACGCATAAGCGATGACCTTGTCAGTAGATGGTGGTGTTAGTAGACAACGAGACTCTTTCTTTTATAAACTAGTATTTAACCCCCGCGTTGCGGGGCGTAGGTTGTAAAACCGTTCTAAGTAGTAAGCAAACACGAACACAAATCCAGAAAACCGTAAAACAAAAACGCAAATTTATATCGCCATGTGACGTTAAACGTAGGCAAAAAAAAAGCAAACTTATGTCATGAGCTAGTGTAAAACATAAATGAACTTTAATTTATAGCGAGAAAACTTAACTTAAAGATCAAAGAAAAGAAAGAACTTTACAAAGCTAAAAATGAAATGTAAAAAATATAAAGGGTTGAAAATGTAGGAGTAGGATCAAATACAAACCACATTTCGCATTCGAACTGTAAGAACCATTTAAAAAGTGTCACGTGGCATCCAAACAATTATAGAGAAATGATAAAATAATATCCTAAATAATATCAATTATATTGAATTCCCTACAAAATATGCTAACAAGCAATTAATTCTTTATTTGGATGTTCCTTTTCTTTTCAATGTGCTGATTAATATCATTCAAATATGTGCTAAAATCAATTATCTTGAGTAATTTTCATGTGCTAATATAATTTAAATGTGCTAATTTTATGTATGTATAGTTTTGGTATGTGCTAATTTAACTTTTTTTAAGTGTTAGGATCTGTTCTTACAGTTTGTAGGATAAATATGGTTTATACCGGAACCAACCCCTGAAAATGTAAACCACAATAAAAAAATAACTCCAATACAAAAACAGAAAGAGAAAAAAATACCACCCTCGTCGGTCACTACAGCCACAAACCACAATAAAAAAATAACTCCAATATAAAAAACAGAAAGAGAAAAAATACCACCCTCATCGGTCACTACAGCCACTATTTCGATTAACTTTGTGATGCAAAAATAAATAAAAAACAAAATGATCGCATTTTGGTAATAAAGTATCAGAAAAGAGGAGTTTCTTTGTGTACTATATATAAGAAACGACTCTAAGGTGCTGTTTGTTTTTTTAGAGGTAAAACATCTGCAGTCTGCAGACATCTGTAGCTGAAGAGGTGGACCAAACCTCTGTAGTCTGCAACAAGAAGACTGTTTGTTTTTTAACTGACTCTACATGTATATAAAACCCTCAAACAAATATAGCTTCAATCCAAAGTGATTTCTCCTCTTTATTATCACTTTACTGATTGATAAGTCACCGATTATCAGTTTCACAAAGGCATAACTATTTGATTATTATCATACAAGTGTTGTAATTCAATCCTTAACCAAACCCTTTACAATCTAGCAAAAATTAATTCATCATAGATACAACCCAATCAATAAAAATTCAATCCTTAACCAAACCCTTTTCAATCTAGCAAAAAACTCAACAATTTCCAAACAAGAAACTTCAAGAAAAGATTATAAAAGTTACCAATTTGATTTTGGTATCAACAAAGTGCAAGAAAGTGGTGGGTGAAGATATGAACAGGTTCGACAATGTTACAGGAGCTTCGATGCAGATGAGGGTGGTGGTGGTTAAACCACAGTCGATGGTGGAGGCGGCGACGACAACTTGAGTGGTGGAGGAAATGTGGTGGAGGGGAAGAGGTGAGAAGTTAGAGTGGTGGAGGAGAGTGGGTGTCGGCTGGAGTGAGGCGGCGGAGGTGGAGGGGCGGCGGAGGTAGAGGTGGTGGAGGACGGTGGGTGGAGGAGAAGGGGTGAAGAGGTGCTAGGGTTTTGTGAAGAAGAAGAGGTCTGCAGACCCATGAAGACATTGGTCCATGTCTGCACCAAGAAGTGGTCTCACAGACCTTTTTTAATGAAAAGTCTTCTAGAAAACAAATAGTCTTCAAACCCAAAGGTCTGCGCGTGGTCTGCGCGACGCAGACATAAGAGGTTCTTAAGACCTTTTCAGGAAAAACAAACACCACCTAAGTGTATATATAATAATGTGTGATTTTTACAATATATATGAATTAAATTAAATTTAATAATTAATGAAATCTTTTATCTATAAATTACCAAAACACCTTTCTGATTATATATAAAATTACTAAAATACTCTTTTAAATAATAAATAATTTAAATAATTTGGACGCCGGAGCAAAATGGTTACTAAACTAATGGAGGGAAAAGAGTTAAAACGGTCATACCTCAGCAGCAATCAAAAACGAAGTTAACTCTATTTTCTTTATTATATATATAGTTTTTTTTGTAGGTTTTTAGTTAGTTACGATGTATACCGAATCAAGTTTTTAAAACATTGCTTAAAGCCAATTCTACACATAAAGTATATTAAACGCATAACGTATACCATCATATTGGTAACGAGATTAGAATCAACATGAAATAACCAATTAACATTAGAAGTATGTACAAAGTTGAATCTTTTATTAACAACGCTTTTGAAATTACATAAATAACTAACTAGTTAATACGGAACGATGGTCTCAAAACAGTTGACACCATCAAACTCCGGTGCGAACCGGGGCCTGATTCGTAGTTCCGGTGGTTCCTTGACCCCAGAAGAAGATGAAGACGAAGACGATGATGAATTCTGATGGCATTCGTTGGTCTTCAGAGTCTCTGTCGATGAAAAATGTTTGGGTGTGTTGTTGGCGGTGGTGGCTGCAAAAGGAAGCTTTCGGCCCATTGATTCAGCACAGAAAGCATCAATGAAGCTGAACATTGACATTAACATGGTCAAGGTGTTGATTGACGAAAATAATTGCGTCGGAAATTGTTCAATTTTTTTAGTAGTGAGTTTGAAGATAATTGTGGGTGGTATAAATAGTGATGGGAATATGTGGAAGTGTAGAACAATCGAGAAAGAAAGGAATACGTGAGGGGCAACAATTACTTTTTGTTATGGAAGAATCGAAATAATTCGAGAGTTTGCCAGGTGGATTAGCTAGTGAAAGCTTTCAAGCAACCCTAACCGACACCTGTAATAAAATATTAAATTACTAGCCTAAGACCCCGCGAGTTTCGCGGATGGCTAAACACCAACTAAACACATAAAATAATTTAAACGTAGAAGCGTTAAAGTGTGATTTGTTAAGCCTAATATTTTGAGACAGTTGAGCACGTCCCAATAGTACATCTACATAATGTTCGATACAAATTAAGCTTTTGTCAACTAAACCTTCATGATGTTTTCATGATGTCTTCTTTAACTCCACTATCGCATTCATCCTCTGACATTATCAATTCCAATCAGGACGACTTAGAATTTAAAGCTCTATTGCTAGATTATTAAAAATATACATGAAATTAATTTGAAAAAAATAGATTCTTACTTAAGTGTAAGAACAACTCAAACAGGTTCTTAGAGATATCAACTGGTTGGCTACCCTCCAACACTTGATTTGCTATAAATCCCTTTTGCTGTTATTGAAAAAAATAAGGTTAATAAATTAAAATACCCAAGATACCAATAACCAAAAAAAACTACTATCCTACATCATCTTGAATTGCAAAACTTTATAGATTACATGTAGGTCTTCTCCTCAAATGCATAGCATGAATTAGATGATAGAGAGCTGCACAATTCATTATAATTTGAAAATTTTATGAAGAAATAGGTTATCTCCCGTGAGTACTCACGGGTTGTGAATCTTTTTATTTAATAACAACAGATGTACATATCTAGGTTATCACCCGCGAACTTCGCGAGTAGAAAAATTTAATCTACATTATCACAAAGTGTATAAATATAAATACAAATACAAAAGTAATACATTACATAAATTACTTATTGACAAAGTGAAAATATACTTATTGCGGCCATCACTGTAGATCTGCAAATTAAAAGACAAACATTAAATAACATCACAAGGTAACTAAGCTCTCAGTGAAAGATATGGTCACAAAAAGTAAAAAAAAAAAGCAAGTTGACAAATAAGATGTGCATATTTTCCAAATATTCACATATATATTCTATTAATTGATAGGCCAGCTTTTAATAGACGCATCTCTTATTCTCTTACATGTATCATGTATATATTAATAATAGGTTATCACCCATGAATACTCACGGGTTCGGATATTTAAATTTAATTAAACACAACTTTATATATATTTTTTAAAATGAATAATGGACGGCGAATAAGATATATTAATTAAACGTTAACGTCTTCAAAATAAAAAAAATACTTATCAAATATAAGAGAAAGGAAACAAACTTGACATATTTGTTTACATGATTATTAAAAGAACCTTAATTTTAAATTAGTGGAACCCATATTTCTTTAAGCATAACTAATCTTAATGAAATAAATTTGTAGCAGATTAAGCAAATACTGTTAAATGATGACTATCAGTTGCATCATGAACCAGCGGAATCGCCATGGCTCCATAACCATAAGCTGCAAAATACCAAGATTACTTAATTAAAACATACACTATGTTGAAAAAATCATATTGTTACTTTGATTTTTACTGCAAAACTTAAATATGTTGGGAAAGCATCCACAATTTGACCTAACCCAACATGTACCTTAAATTACACATTTTGACCCAACCTCATGCATTTGGAATAAAGAAAAGCACCAAGCAACATGTGGATCATCAGATTCACTACAAAGTGGAGGTTCATTTTGTTATCTTCCTTAGGTTTATGATGAAAAGCCACACTTACTTTATAACTTTCATCCTTTCCAAACTGCCTGAACCTCCCAGCACACATTGACTTGGTTAATTTGTCCATTGCTGCCAAAATCATTATTTGGGTCACACATATTAGATTAATGTCAGACCATAGCATTTAGGTTATCATAATTGGCCTACCATATGTATTTTTAAAGTCTCTGGCATCCTTCGGCATCTTCAAAGGATCGAGCATACCTACACAATAAGGCCAGATAAGTTGAAAGTTGACCAGAGTGCAATCCAAATTTCAAATGCATAGTCTTCATTTATTATTATTGTTATAATCTTGTTTATATAACCATATTTGACCTATTAATTATATATTACGTTTAAAAAGGGATAGAAAATGAGCTTAGGTCAACTATACATCATAAAATAAGGACCGAAGGATTTCATACCCAATTCACTAATTAATCAAGCAAAGAACGGTGACTTTGGCAAAAAAGGAAGAAACGGATGAACGGATTTTTAAGTATGCATATTACCTAATTTAGTTTTAATCTGCATAAGTTTGAAAGTACATTAGTAAAGAAAATCAGGTAAGAATAATTTTTTACTCAAATTCGTAAAAACCAAATATGAATATATTAAACAGAATTGCTCAAGAATGATGAACATAAAACCCACTCACCACAATTCCAACAACCCTTAGATTGGAAGAAAGCTTTATCCCGGTTAACACAATAAGAATAAAGGGACTTTAAATATGATTTTGTTCTATGTAGAACAAAATCGGAAAGACGATTGAAAATTTCTAAAGGCATAATAGGTAACCATTAAAGTAACAGACTCACAGTACTATTTTACTAAGAAACAACTAAGATAAAAAAAATCTTAATATGAAATCTTAACACACCTGCATGTCATGAAAATGTCAGCATAAGGATTAACTTCAAACAGTGAAACTACACGCTTATGATCAATTTGCATAACCAGACCAACCTGTAAATAAAATAAACGAATAACATGTAAGTTGCGTCAATTTCAAAAATTACAAAAAACTGGGCACTTTATACTTCATATAGAATAAAATAAAATGAGGCATAAATGTATAGTTTGCTTGTAAACATGAAAATTCTCACACCTTTTCACGAATGGCATCATGCAAGTCATTTTCCTCGATAAACTCAAAGATATCGGGTTTCATAAGCTGAAAAACAGAATTTAAAAAATCAAAAACTAAAAATATAAAAAATCAAAAACTAAATAGTTGTAGAAGCATCGACAGTTAAAAAAAGCCTTAAATTTTCCTCAGACGCTTTTCTTTATAAATAGTTGTAGAAGCATTTTTAATTAAAAAATAAAAAACTAAAAATATAAAAAAAACAGTTAAAAAAAGGCTTAAATTTTTTTTATAAAAATGATTTTTATTGGAATAGTTTCTACCCAAAGACTCCACACCGACGCCATAGGCTTCGTATAGACCAGCTTCTTACATTTTTTTGCTCCTAGTGCTGTCCACAAAACACTTAAAATGTCCGGCAGCTTGTTCATGTTCTAAGGCATCGACAATCTGATCCAATTAAAAATCTCCCACCACACGCTTTTCGCCATTAAGCAAGAAGCGAAAAAATGGTTTGCAGTCTCTTCCTCAATGCAAAAGCGGACACAACAAACGTCGACCAAGTTTATACCCCGAGCAACCAGACGTTTCTTAGGCACCACCCTTCCCATTTGAGCGTTCCAAACCAAGTAATTAACCTTTAAAGGAGCCGAACCGTTCCAATCAAAAATCTGCCCATTCTCCTGACACGTGATATTGTTACCAGATCAAACCGAACCCTTTTAGCCGAAAAAACCACTCCTTCCTAATTATCCGAGTACCAGTGATCCCTTTCTTCTTTTAAATTAAGCCCATTTAGAAGAGCCATAAGTTCTCCGGTATGCATCGATTCACTCGAGGAGGAAGAGTCCTTAGTCCACTACCACCTCCACAACCTGCTGGACACCTAACTCTCCATATAATCTGCCACTTTTCCATTGAAATAGTGAACAAACAAAGTTAGTGACATAAAGCGATGAATAAGGTTGCTCAAAATTGGTCAAGGGTTCTTTGTTTTCTGTAGTGACGTCAATGATGCTAGTTTTATCACCATGGTTAACTTTTAGAGCATGATCTTTATCAAACTTTCTTTAAGCAATTTACCAAGAATTTGATTTCTTGTTTCATCGAAGACATATGCATGCTTTTAAAATTGATATAACAAAAAAATTTCCTTTAAAAATAGAGTTCTTATTTTTCAATAATATATATAATGCAATATAAGAATGATTCATGAAACTTAATTTTGAATACACTTAAGAGCGACTTTCGACACATTTCATTGTAGCCAAGTTTAATATCCCCACCTAAATTGAATCAGAATGGAGAAGAAGATTACCGCTGGAGTTTAGTGGAAAGAAAAAGTGCATTCGTATGAATTGGCTCGTTTCTGCGATGATGCGTGACTACCATAAGAAGTTGTTTCGGTCGAATTTTCAAAAGATAACGATGCATCATTATTAGAGAGTACACTAAGCTCAACATCAAACCAATATGCAAACCCATGAAAAGTAGCTAAAACAAAAAAAAAATGAGAGAGAGATAATCAAATTATTGTAATCGAAATAAAAAAGATACCAAAGATACCTTAAAATTGTTTGAAAGGGACTTTACCGTGCATCATCATTTTGTAGTTTAAAGCTTGTTGTAACTGATTCTAGTTCCATATATAAGGAAACCTGCACAAACAAAAACCAACATAAATAATCTGTGAAGGGCCATATTCTACAAATTAAAGTTGTAATTTGTCAAACTAAAATAAGCTCAAAGATATAAATAGCATTATGAAGAAAAAATACCATGTTTGCCTTCCTTTTCATGGCATCCATAGGCATATTAATAAGCCATGGAGAAAAGGCACCTTCTGGCATTCATAGTGCTTTTCATTCATGTGATAAATTTTACAATCGTTGAGCTGTCATAGTTGGCACTCGTGTTTATGAACTTATCTCTAATGAAGCATTTGACACTTGCCAAACAGTGGGAATGTAATCAATTATAGGTAGACATATACTTGAAAACTATATACATACATCCTGAAACTTATTGGACAGATGCATCAGTAATTCGTGTATAACTTTCAAGTAAAAGGAATCAATGTCAGTGTGTGCAAATTATTACCCGAAATAGACCCAATTACATATCACTGAAAAACATGGCAAAAATCATATCAGATTTAGTCAATAGAACATTATGAAAAAGGAACTTTTAGGCACAATAAAATTAAACTGGTGAAAATATATATTGAACAAAACGGTGTTAAAAGTAGCACCTTTAAAATCTTACAGATGAATCAATAAGAATGGTTAGTCGAAATCCTACAAAGACCAAAAATAAAATTAAACTGGTGAAATTATATACATCCAACAAAACGGTGTTAAAAGCAGAACCTTCAAAATCTTACAGATGAGTCGATGAATACATGAAAGGTTAGTCGAAATCCTACAAAGACCAAAAACCGAATTAATTTATAACAAATAAGTGAATTATAATAGATTAACAAACGGATTAACATGTATCAAACAAAGATGTAATACCTAATGGTTGGTTCCACTCACGATTGAAGATGAAGAAATCTAGGGTTCAGGAGATTGCAAATAACATATTAAAGATCGATAGATGATATCTAGGGTTTAAGGAAGAAATAGATAGTGTTTAACAATGACAAAGAAAAATCAAAGAGGGAAAAGAAAAATAACATACCTATGTTTTTCGAAGATCAATCGATGAAGAAGGAAGAACCGGATGCAGGAGATAGGTATTAGGGTTTTGGAGTGGAGTGAAGCGTATTAAAGAAGCTAAGGAGGATGGTTTTGGCGAAAAAAGCAAAAAAAAAGTGTAACAACTCTCATCAAAAGTCCTAATTATTATTTTATTTTGTCCAAAAGGAAACCCTAATTAAGACCCCCGAGTGATCCTGCATAAGCCCTAAAATTTTCAGAATAATCGGAATCAGGATCAGGGCCCCTAAAACTCAGGGGGGGGGGGGTAAACCCTAGTTGATAATATCAACACAGTTTTACGTGTAATTCGAAATTTCACGAACGACCAACTCAGCAAGCCTACTGGGACACGGGGCTACCCTATGGTAGGGTGGCACCCCTCGCGTGTAACATCCGTCAAAATGGATTCCCGAAATCCGACCCGTTTTGAAATTCGAATCCGAAACTTTAGCCAAATTAAATTAATATTTCAATTTAAAAGATTTACAAACCCTAGTTTACATATTTAGTTTTGGCTAAATAACAAGTAACCTAGTTAACTTTAGTTAAGTTTCAAGGTTATGTAAATTAACCCAGTTAAGTTAATTATTTAAGTAACTCTTTAAGTTGAGGGACCATATGTGTATTTACTTGAAAATATAAAATACCCTATCCCTAACACTTGTGAGCATCAGCCGCATACGTACCCTGCTCCTTCATCTTCTTCTTTTGCTAAACCCTAGTCAAACACCATAACCATCTCCTTCTTCTCCTGAATCGACACCCACATAACAACCAACACCCTTGTACTATCTATCACCTGCTCAACCCCCCCCCCCCCCCCCACCTGTTCGATTGATCGACAACGAAAGATTAAGAGCGACGACGGCACCCGGCGAGGGCCTCCGGTGCTCGGTGGTTGTGAGCGACGGCCAAGAAAGAGGAGAGAGAGAGAGAGAGAGAGATGGACTGGAGGAGAGCCGCCGACGGCGGCGTGGCAGCGGTCGGTGTCTCTGGCCGACGATTTCGCAACGACGTAGGTGGTGGTGGCTCGGTTCAGATGCAAACACGTGGTTCAGGTCATGTGCTTTAAACTCGGTTCCAATTCAGGTCTCGGGTTCGAGTCCGGTTGATTCAGTCACCCCGGTTTGAGTCCAGGTTTTGGTTCGAGTCACAGGTCAACGGCTCAGGGTCGGGTATCGTGGTTCAGCGTTGTTTCGGGTTTCAGTTTGCTTCCGGGTCCGCTGTCTCAGTTCAGGTTCGAGTTCTCGTTTAAATCTTTGTTTCCGATTTCGGTTAGTTTACATGTCTCGACTCAAGAACCGGTTGCTTGTTATTTCAGTTGGTTCGAGTCTCCGGTCAGAAGCGGGTTCGGGTCAACCTTGGTCAGACCTGGACAGACAGTCGACGGGTCAGATTCGATGTTCGGTAAAACCCTAGAGTCATGAAGTCCGTTATAACATGTTATTGTCATTTTAGTCACGGAACAGAACCAAATACATATCTTGTACATAATTTAGAAACATAAATGGAAATATATATTTATATGCATTGACATTGAGATTGTTGAGTTTTGACTAATATATCGACAACTTATGTTGTCGGGATCATCCAAAAACAGAGGAAACTCTGCCCGTTTTTCGTAAAATTCCGTAAATCGAACGCGTTAATTTTATAAAACGAAACCTTTCGAAGTTCTAATATTTTTATAAATAAAATATTTTATTAATATTCTGTGTTAATTAATGGTCGAACCACTAATGAAAACGTGTTGGATTCAATTAAATTTTTATAACAATGATTATAAACGTAAATCTATTTAATTAATTATTTATTTAATTTCTTTTTTTTTGACAACTTCTCTAATATTTTTGATAAACTTAGATTAAAACCCTTGTATAAACTTTATATACGAAAAATATATATACTTAACCATCGACTAGTTATACTCTAAGTGCTACTTCGAATCCTCCGTCATAATTTCCGAATACTCATACACCTTCGCTTACCCATATAGGGTGACATCGGTGTTCCACCATCCTAACCTCACACTCGTCGACACTTGAATAATCGGAAGACTTAGCAATAATGTGAGTATACTCGTATTCCCCTTTTTACTTTTAAACACTTTGGGTGCAACATGTATTCTATATCAAAACACTTGACACTTGAAACTTATTTGAAACATACTCTATCCATTTAAGCATGAAACATGAAACTTGTGATACTTATCTTGTGCTATGTGAACGTTTAATCCTTGTGAAGGGTCCGCTCTAACGATTGGTAGTACTATGCATAGGCTATAGGAATAATGCACCTCCCCCGTTTGTACACGAGGGGTATTGTTAGGGTATCATTTGAAACTCCCGTTAAACTTGGGGAGAGACACTTAAACGCATTGTGAAACTTTGGGCTATCACTTGGACTGCGTAAACTAGCATGGCTGAAACTATTTTTATAATGTTTATATTGGATATGAGTTTTTATTCTATTATGCTATGTAATCAAACTTGTATACTCGCCAACTTTTTGTTGATTTTATTTTAATACATGTTGCAGGTTGATAGTCAAGATTATGAAGGAATCAAGTTAGGATGGCTAGATACACACCTTTAATCTATCTATCTTTGGATGTTATGTTGTTATTTCTATTTTAAATGTTGTATGACAATTTAGCATTGCAATGAAATTGAATTAAATAAATATTGTCACATAGTGTTATGAAGTCTCGAGCAATCTTCACACTTCGTCTCATCCCGATGTTTCCGCCATTGGTTGGGGTGTGACAGATTGGTATCAGAGCCATAACTATAGGGAATTAGGAAAAGTAGGAATGCTTTAACCTAGTCTATAGTTTTAGAGATTTATTCTTACGCCTTGCTTGAAACTATTTGCATGCTACTCTATTTGCTTTTATTTATTCGCTTTGACGTTTTAAACATATATGTCGCTTGTGTGTTAATACATGACGTGCTATTCTTATGTGACAATACTCGTCTTATTATGTGTCGATACTTGATCTATTGATCTATCCTTTGTGTGCTATTCTCGACATGCCTTTTATGTGCTTATACTTGTTCGTTATTCCCTTTAACATACGCCTTTTTCCAAGGCATTATACTCGATTTTTGTCAAACACGAAAACATTCATATTATACAAACGAGACGAGTTTGCCAAAATAGGCGTGAAACCCACAATTTGGTAAACGACTTTCATTCCGTTTGATTCTATTTTTGCACGAAATTCACCATTAAGTTAGGAGTGAAATCCACATCTTAATGGAAATTTCAAATTTAAATTCGTCAAGTTAGGGTATGAAGTCGTCAAGTTAGGGGTGAAACCCGCACCTCGTCGACTAGTCCCACTCCTTGATTTTCAAAACTCCCACCAAGTCTCGATTTTTTGATGTATTGGGAACATGTAGTAACTGGAAGGGTGAGTACCGTTAGCCGAGATATCGGCAAGAGTATTCCACCTATTAGGCCAAAGCATGTTTCTCAATTTCAAAGATCTTTCGACCACTTTGGTTAGTCAATGTTCCGTTTGGAACCATCCAAGTTTTATTCGAGCTTACGCTTTATTATTTTCGATCTTTTGACAAATTTGAATAAATTTTTTTGAGATTTAATTTTGCGCACACATCATACTCTTACTTTCATACGATTATACATTATTAGCATGCATGATTTCACGTAATTTTAATTACACTTTTGTAACGAGCAGAGACATATCATCGAGATAGGAGTGATTTCCTTACCTTGACGATTAACTCCGCTTCTTTTCTCATCTTACAACGACCTCACCAACGGATTAGGGGTGATTCCCTTACCTAAGTGATCGTTACCAACGCTTTCTTTTAATAGGCTATATTATGTAAACACGATCATGTTTATACCTAAATCATTTATCATGTATTTCAAAATGCTTCATTTATTTAACGTACCTCTTATTCTATAATCTATTTTCACATCACTCGCATATACAAAAATTTTAAATGTTACCATAAACGCGTGTTCCTTGATTTTCAAAATTTCACGAAATACTACTTGTCAGCCTAGTCGGTTTAACAAATCCGTTGCCCACAAATTCACCAATCAACGTAAACATTGAAACACGCTCCCCTCACACCATTAAACTAGAGATTGTTATTCTCAATTGAGAATCAAATCAACTTTTTCGCACACACCTATAAAATATTACCAATATTATTTAATCATTTACTAAAATTCCTTTTCAAAACCAATGAAACATTTTTCAACAATCACTAAGTTCATGTACCAAATTCCTTTTTCTAAGGATCAACTTTTTCACTAGAAGCTGTAAGTTTCAAAATTTTCTAAAACAAAGTTACTTAAAACAATGCAAACTTATTAATCTCTAGAACTTTTCAAAACCTCACTCGATACGTCAGTTAAATTCAAAACACGTGGGCAAGGAAACTTCATAAGAACCGACAAATTTTCAACTTATGTAAACTCTTTTAAAATCGCAGCAGCAATTCCATTCCTTTACAAAGTACCTTCCACATAACCAATAACCGTTTTATACTCTCTTACATTCACAAAATAGAGTCTATATTTCGTGACAACTCAATCTATTTTAACTTCACGTTTTGCGCAAACAACTATATATGCATATCATATTACACATTATAGTCAACATCTCACGACAATCTCACGCGCGTCACTCATTCCCTTTTCTTTCATACTCAAAATTTTTAATCTTTTACGTGCACAAACTCATGTATATTGATATATACTATAAACAAAATCATTATTTCCTACATCCATACTTATACATTTTATGTCTTCACTAATGTTCACACCTACACATTTATGTTATACTCACGATTCAAAATTCATGCGTTTTACGTTATACATACACCCATAATTATACATTTACGATGCACTTATGACGGGTGGTCCGTTGGACAACCCTTAAATGGTTTAAAAAGATTAAAATTCCATGCTTTACTTGGTTATTTGCTTGAACTTAGTAACTACGAGTGTTCGTGTGTTTTGCAGGTAAATCGCTTTATTCGGTTAAATTGGAACCCGTAGGCTACGAAGTAAATACACTTCAGCATAAATATGGTGATGGCATTTAATATGTTTTAAAGGAAAAAGGTTTGACCAAAACCCTAAAGTGGACGTGACTTGAGAGGGAGTTGATTATTTACTTCATTAACAATTAGTGGGACATGAAACATCATCATCATCATCGAAGTCAGCAATGAAGGATGGACTTAGTGGACTTTTGGCACCATATGTTGGAACAAATTAAGAGGACTTCTTAATTCACATAACATCATGCAACATCAGCCAATATATATATACACGCATGTGAAGAGGAGGACAAGGAAGTCAAGTCACTAAACCCATCATTGTATATCACGTGGCTTTATGGATGGCAGATAATTGTTTTGTCAACAAGCAACAACATTAAAACTCAGCATCATCTCATGCAGACATGGTGGGGCCGAGAAGGGACACAAGACTTTGAGACAACATGGGCCGCACATGGGCTCGAACGGCGGCATAGGTGAATGGTGGATTTTATTGATTGGGCCAAAGTCCACGCAAGAATAAAAATAATCATCACCATTAGTATCGATTTGAGGGGTAGCAGCCACTTGAGGTTCTTTAGTCAACAACAACATTATCATCATTCACATCCCATCATCATTAATCTCATGCAGATAAGGAGAGCAGCCATCACATATGCACATGGGCTTGACGGTAAGGAGCATTGTGGATTTGTTTGATTGGTGTTTTTGGGCGGCACATGTGAAACAAAAGATGAAACGAAGAAGAAAATTCATCACCGTAAATTACGGTCTCTCCGTAATTTACGGTGGACCTGATGTTGACCTGAAGCTTATCGTAAATCAGAAGATTTGCACCGTAACACTATTAATTCCACCGTAAATTACGGTGGAGCCGTAATTTACGGTGGAGGCCGCGATCAGAATTGTAACTGCCTTCATTTAAGCGGTTTTATGGTGTCTTTTGAGTTATTCTCATCATTGGACGGTTTTGGATCATCTTGGGGGCGAATTTTGGTTACTTGCTTGGTTTGTGAACAATTCTTATCATCCGGTTTGTATTTTCGATTCGTATGAACATTGGTTTGATTATGATGATGATTCACCGAGCCATGTCCGGCTAAACTCTTCGGTGATCATCTTAGGTGAATGTTTCTTGAACTTTTGTGTGTTTTATTTCTGAATTTCTAGAATGATAACTTGCGTTGCTTGAATATCATGGTGTATGTTTGATTGCTTGTAACTTGTTAATCGATAGTGCAATTTCTAGTCTCAATCGTACGTTCTTGGTGCCGTTGGCAATCGAGATATCACGGGAAGGGTTAGGGTTGGTTATTGATTAATTGGTCATCGGGAAACAACCTCGCGTTTATATAATCCGAGTACTTTGTCCCCTTTTATCACTTCAATCATCTATACACGAGTTATGTCTATGTAACTCTTTCTAGTTGGAATTACACACAATTGTTTAAAGAAACTGAAACCTAAGATGATCATTGTTCTCTCCTAATTTGTTTACAACCAACATTTGATTTGCAATTAGTTTTAATTTAGTTTTCTAAAACAAAAATCCAAGTCATTGATCTTTAATTTTCTGCAAATTAGGATAATCGTAGTTTAATCGCAAAGCTATAAAATCAACACACTTTCCACATACTCCCTGAGTTCGATACCCTACTACCGCTATCTATAGTTGTATTTGGGATTAAATTTGCGTGACCCACGACAATCACGTCAACTTACATTCATGTTTATATTACATTCATATTAATGTTCATACGTTTTATGTTCTCATTTACGCATATACAACCTTGTTTACACTTATATGCATACAACATATATTTTATTCATCCTTAAACCTTCATGTTTTACACCTATATTCACGTTCATACGTCTTATGTTCACACTTATACTCGTATTCATACTCATATGCTTTGTGTTTATACTTATACTCATGTTCGTACTCACACTTATACTTATTTTTCATACACATCATGCTTATCCTTTTTCTCATACTCATGTCATGCGTGTGGTGTCTATGCTCACGTGTGTATTCATATTTAAACTATGCTATGCTTATGCTTCATTTATACACAAGATTTATACTTTCGCACCCATACGCGAGCGAAACCTGAGGGATTCGCTTACGTTGAGCTTATGCTATTTGGAACACAAACATGCTTATATGCTACATTTCTTTCACACGCAATCTTATTTTCAGAATTTATGAATACCTTAAATTCATACGCAACTAGTACAAGCTATGCGGATCATGCGACGATTGGTATAATCACGGGTGCACACGGGATTATAGTGATGGGCGTATGAGAACCATAGAGTGTACTACTGCGCATGGTAAGACACGGAACGTAACATGACACCGAATACGAGACGGACGTCACATGGTCAAAACATGGTGGATACACCGTGGGTACTTCCTATATATAAGTGTTTTCATCATGTTACCAAACTTTCGTAAAACGTGCCATGGAAAATTCAGTGTTTTACAAACCTTTTTGGACCTAATATGTAAACTTTAACAACTCACAAACGTATTATATCCGATTATCCACGACGAGACTTCATTCTTAATACATTGCTTTCATCTATCCAACACTTATGCTATTATTATACTCATGATCGTTATTAGATCAATTGTTTACCCTTATACCTCAATTATACTCTGTTGTCTCAAACTCCAATGCCTCAATTTTAATCAATCCTCTTCTGTTTGCTAAAACCCTTTCAAGTCTTCCTTCTGAATAAATTTCGGGACGAAATTTCCTAAAGTAGGGGAGACTGTAACATCCGTCAAAATGGATTCCCGAAATCCGACCCGTTTTGAAATTCGAATCCGAAACTTTAGCCAAATTAAATTAATATTTCAATTTAAAAGATTTACAAACCCTAGTTTACATATTTAGTTTTGGCTAAATAACAAGTAACCTAGTTAACTTTAGTTAAGTTTCAAGGTTATGTAAATTAACCCAGTTAAGTTAATTATTTAAGTAACTCTTTAAGTTGAGGGACCATATGTGTATTTACTTGAAAATATAAAATACCCTATCCCTAACACTTGTGAGCATCAGCCGCATACGTACCCTGCTCCTTCATCTTCTTCTTTTGCTAAACCCTAGTCAAACACCACAACCATCTCCTTTTTCTCCTGAATCGACACCCACATAACAACCAACACCCTTGTACTATCTATCACCTGCTCAACCCCCCCCCCACCTGTTCGATTGATCGACAACGAAAGATTAAGAGCGACGACGGCACCCGGCGAGGGCCTCCGGTGCTCGGTGGTTGTGAGCGACGGCCAAGAAAGAGGAGAGAGAGAGAGCACCGTAGAGAGAGAGAGAGAGAGAGAGAGATGGACTGGAGGAGAGCCGCCGACGGCGGCGTGGCAGCGGTCGGTGTCTCTGGCCGACGATTTCGCAACGACGTAGGTGGTGGTGGCTCGGTTCAGATGCAAACACGTGGTTCAGGTCATGTGCTTTAAACTCGGTTCCAATTCAGGTCTCGGGTTCGAGTCCGGTTGATTCAGTCACCCCGGTTTGAGTCCAGGTTTTGGTTCGAGTCACAGGTCAACGGCTCAGGGTCGGGTATCGTGGTTCAGCGTTGTTTCGGGTTTCAGTTTGCTTCCGGGTCCGCTGTCTCAGTTCAGGTTCGAGTTCTCGTTTAAATCTTTGTTTCCGATTTCGGTTAGTTTACATGTCTCGACTCAAGAACCGGTTGCTTGTTATTTCAGTTGGTTCGAGTCTCCGGTCAGAAGCGGGTTCGGGTCAACCTTGGTCAGACCTGGACAGACAGTCGACGGGTCAGATTCGATGTTCGGTAAAACTCTAGGGTCATGAAGTCCGTTATAACATGTTATTGTCATTTTAGTCACGGAACAGAACCAAATACATATCTTGTACATAATTTAGAAACATAAATGGAAATATATATTTATATGCATTGACATTGAGATTGTTGAGTTTTGACTAATATATCGACAACTTATGTTGTCGGGATCGTCCAAAAACAGAGGAAACTCTGCCCGTTTTTCGTAAAATTCCGTAAATCGAACGCGTTAATTTTATAAAACGAAACCTTTCGAAGTTCTAATATTTTTATAAATAAAATATTTTATTAATATTCTGTGTTAATTAATGGTCGAACCACTAATGAAAACGTGTTGGATTCAATTAAATTTTTATAACAATGATTATAAACGTAAATCTATTTATTTAATTTCTTTTCTTTTGACAACTTCTCTAATATTTTTGATAAACTTAGATTAAAACCCTTGTATAAACTTTATATACGAAAAATATATATACTTAACCATCGACTAGTTATACTCTAAGTGCTACTTCGAATCCTCCGTCATAATTTCCGAATACTCATACACCTTCGCTTACCCATATAGGGTGACATCGGTGTTCCACCATCCTAACCTCACACTCATCGACACTTGAATAATCGGAAGACTTAGCAATAATGTGAGTATACTCGTATTCCCCTTTTTACTTTTAAACACTTTGGGTGCAACATGTATTCTATATCAAAACACTTGACACTTGAAACTTATTTGAAACATACTCTATCCATTTAAGCATGAAACATGAAACTTGTGATACTTATCTTGTGCTATGTGAACGTTTAATCCTTGTGAAGGGTCCGCTCTAACGATTGGTAGTACTATGCATAGGCTATAGGAATAATGCACCTCCCCCGTTTGTACACGAGGGGTATTGTTAGGGTATCATTTGAAACTCCCGTTAAACTTGGGGAGAGACACTTAAACGCATTGTGAAACTTTGGGCTATCACTTGGACTGCGTAAACTAGCATGGCTGAAACTATTTTTATAATGTTTATATTGGATATGAGTTTTTATTCTATTATGCTATGTAATCAAACTTGTATACTCGCCAACTTTTTGTTGATTTTATTTTAATACATGTTGCAGGTTGATAGTCAAGATTATGAAGGAATCAAGTTAGGATGGCTAGATACACACCTTTAATCTATCTATCTTTGGATGTTATGTTGTTATTTCTATTTTAAATGTTGTATGACAATTTAGCATTGCAATGAAATTGAATTAAATAAATATTGTCACATAGTGTTATGAAGTCTCGAGCAATCTTCACACTTCGTCTCATCTCGATGTTTCCGCCATTGGTTGGGGTGTGACATCGCGCCACGCGAGGGGGCTGTTTTCTCAGTATATATAGAGGGGTGTGGGACTTGCAATTCTGCGTTAGTTCGAAGTTAAAAATCAATACGTACGCTGAGATATTGTCCAATTACTACAAAACACACACAAATCTCGAATTTCCACCGCGATAACAGGGTAATAACTCGATCGCTTCTACGATTCAATGTCCGATCGATTGAAACTATCCAACGGATGTTTAAGTGCTGCCCACATTAGGGTTATGCTTTGTCATTCGTCGTAAATTCGATGGATGTTTAAGTATCGCACTTTGTCATTCATTGTGAGGGTTTAATCTCGTGAGTTATCATAAATGCTGTATTAGTTACTGACCTAGTTCGTGTGCATGTTATTAATTTAGGTTACAAGGCTAAACAGTAGGCTTAAACTCTGCCCGTTAAATCTGCAATGTGAGTCATTTTCCTTTTATCAAAAGTATTTTACAATACTCCATTTTCAAAAGTTATAATTACAGGGATTAAGTCGTGGTTATCTTGAATCACTGGCTAATTGGGGTAATGTGCACATTACTAATTTCTCACGGGTTAGGCTAATAAATCCTAACAGTGATAAACGTCACTACTTGGGGAAAGACCCAATAGTGGTATGACCATCGTCACCAGGTGACACGGCGCCAGATAAAAATAAGATAGAAGCCATTGTAATCGCTCTTATGCTGTAATTCATAACTATGTGTCATTTTGTCAAAATGAATGATTCACCAGTATTTCCCCGCTGACAAAATATTTTTAAAACATGTTTCAGGCGACCTGCTGTAAATCAAGGAAAACGTGCTATGGAGCACTAACAAGCTTGAAGAGGTGGCTCAGTTAAAAATGAATAAACATGTTTTAATAAATCAGGGAATTTCCTAGTAAAATTCCTCTATTGTAAATTACGGGGTTTATCCCGAATTATGAAATAAAATAATCGGGCATTTCAAGTTTTTAAAAGATCCTGTTAAAATCTTCCGCTGTCGCATCAATTAAATACCACGGGTTCCTGTCCCGCGGCTCCTGACCGGGTCAAACCGGGGCTGGGGCCGTGACAGGAAAAGGTGGTATCAGAGCCACTTATTTAAGCCAATTAAGTATTTAAGAAAATACTTAATTTTTTACTAATTGCCATTTTGTGATTACGTGTTTTATTATTTGAATATTTGTTTACAGTATAGGTAAGCAAAGACTTTCAGACATCTATCGTAAAATAGATAGTACACCAAAAGAAAAAGGAACTTCATCCTCAAAATGCCCAACAAATACTGAGGAAGGAATATTTGTCCGTAAGGCACAATATGAGGAACCACTTTCTCCTAATAAAAGAAGTTTGATTATTAGGAAAAGTCAAGAGAAAATGAAGAAGTCACAACCAAAAGAAGTGAGGGTTAATCAGGAAACCCAGAAATTAGGCAATAACCCACCATGGGAAGATAAGTTAGATGAAAAATGGACAGATCTCTATATGTTAGCTACGGTAGCAGTAAATGCTAATATTTAAATACCCTGACCCAGTCCTAGCACCCATATCACCTACAAGCCAGAAACTTTACCCAGTAAATAAATAAGTTTACAATAAACCCTAGTATGTTTTAATTGTCAGTTGTCCTTTGTATTAAATTAGTTACACGATATGCAATAATACTTGAATGTTTATCTGTGAAATTTTGTTATAAAATTTTAACTTAGCATTTTGTGTGCATTTTTGCATATATGCTAATCAGCATGAATGAGTTATCTGAAGCCCTTCAGAATCTCAATCTCTATCCGGTGAAAATAGAAGTTTCCAAAGACTTTACTGGTTACATACCCGATGTGGAAGAACCTATGGAATTCCACACTCCACCTCTGGAGAAACCAAAGCCTAAGAAAAGGAGAAGATTCGTAGGCTGGAGGCGTGTACGCAGAAGGAAACCAGCAACTAGAAAGGTTCCCAAAATAGAGAATCCCATAGATAAAGGAAAAGGAATTGCGATCGGGGAAGATTCCAGGCAAGTAGAAATGGAAATTGGGGAAAGTTCTAAACAAGTCGAGGAGTTTCCATTACAAGAGGAGTTGGATCACATATTGGCAAGCTGTGATATCATTAGACCTATCAATACCAACCTTTACCCTTATCCTGCCGAAACTCAACTTCCAATAAATTTGGAACCAGCCATCCCAGAACCTTTGATCCACACCCAACCTCTAGGAATGGACGAGTGGTGGACTAACGACTGGCAGTTTCAAAACCTTCTCGATAACTCTTATACCTTTTTCCCTCAGTTCGACCCAGAACCTATACCAAATCCACCAACGAGTAATGAAAACTTAGCTGAACTCCACCATTTTGGCGAGGAGCTGATAGGTGCAGGGAATAAGATTCGGGAGGTAGGAGAACAGATCTCCTGGAAATACGACTAGAGGGAACGTCACTTCTAAAATGCCTAGGAATAGGATGGTGGTGAAGCTGTGATTGTATAATAGTAAAAGTAATAATAAAATAAGTCTGTAAAATAACCTACAAATAAAACTTTGTAAGATAACGATGTGTACTGATGCATAATATATATATAAAATGGGAATCAAGAAATCGATAATTTTGGATATATATATGTGTGTTGTGAAATTTGTATGATTGTTTTGTGTATAATTGCCATTTACTCTATACTAATAAATTATATATATTAATTATCAGATGGAAAACGCTAATAATGAACCAGTTAACGAGATTAACCAATCTGAGCAACACCAGGAGGATCAATTTATGACTAGGCAAGATATCGAGAATATCGTTGCTCAAGGAATAGCCAATGCTATTCCAGCAATCCTTGCTGCTGCCCAGAAACCTGTTGAACCTCAACAAATCATTCCTAGTAAACGTACCCAAGAAGATAACTTCAGTAATAGTGTAAACAGAGGTGGGAATCATACTAACAACAATAATGATCCACGGCAGGCCCCACTCCCTAAGAAAATGAAAGCTGCAACACCTGGTTGCACTTACAAAGAATTTCTTGCTTATAAACCAGCTGAATTTGCAGGCAATGAAGGGGCAACTGCAGCACTGCGTTGGTTGGAGAAAACCGAAGCAGTACTTATAATAAGTAAATGTGCTGAGGAAGACAAAGTCATGTATGCGTCGCATCTTTTCAAAGAAGGGGCGCTAGAATGGTGGAATACGGTACTTCAAGCCAAAGGAAGAAACATGGCCTATGCCATGAGTTGCGAAGAATTTAAACAGCTAATGGAAAGAAAATTCTCTCCCGAATATGAAAAAGAACAAATGGCGAATACGTTCCTAAACCATATGATGATAGGTGTAGATTGTCGCGGGTATACTTCGACATTCTTCGAGTATGCGAGAGTAGTACCAACTCTGGCCTCGCCAGAACCTGTACTTATTTCTCGCTATATTTGGGGATTGATTGGCGAAATCCGTAATATCGTTAAAGCTGCAAGACCTCGCACTATTGACGATGCGGTAGAATTAGCTAACACCTTAACTGACGAACTGGTACGCACAAGTGAAGAAAACCGGAAAAAGGAAGTAGCCTAAAAGATTACCCAAGGATTCCGTGTGGGTAATCGTAGTAGTTTCAGGAGAAAAGGAACTGGACAATCTTCCACTGTTCCATTTTGCAATTCCTACAAAAGAAAGCATTTTGGAAGATGCAAGAGATATTGCAATTTCTGCAAAATTCCAGGACACCAAGAGGAAGACTGCAGGAAGAAGAAATCAACGGTTTGCTACAACTGTGGAGAAGCTGGACATTTTAGGTCAGACTGCCGGAAATTGGTCAAACCAGCTGACAACAAAGCCAAAACTGCAGAAGGAGCCACTAAGAAGAATGTAAGAGCCTTCCAACTGACTACTTAGGAAGCAGAGCTAATTCCTGATGTTATAGCTGGTACGTTCCTAGTTCACGACGTTTATGCAAAAGTATTATTTGACTCTGGTGCAAACCAAAGTTTTATAAATACTTCATTCTGCCAAGCACTTAATTTACCTTTAACCAACCTTAGGCAGATTTTTACAGTCGAAACGGCAGATGGGAATTCTGTTAACATAGATAAGGTTTTGCAAAAAGGAAATATAGAACTTTCAGGTCATAAATTTCATACAAACCTATTACCAATGAATTTAGCTGGGTTCGATGTTGTGTTAGGAATGGATTGGTTAGTAGCCAACCATGCTCGAATCCTTTCTGATAAGAATTCTATAGAGATTCGGACACCCACCAGAGAAGTGATCATGATTACAGGAGATAAGCCACGTAAACCCATGAAGTTCATTTCAGTAATGAAAGTTGCTAGTTATGAACGAAAGCAAGGAATAGTATATATGATTTCAGTAATCATTAGTACTAAGAATAAAGAACTTAAGGAGATTCCTGTAGTCTCAGAATACCCAGATGTATTCCCAGAAGAGTTACCAGGATTACCACCAGATAGGGAAGTAGAATTTAGAATTCATTTAATTCCTGGAACTACACCGATAGCCAAGGCACCTTATCGGTTATCACCCACAGAAATGCTAGAACTAAAGAAACAATTAGATGAATTGTTAAGTAAAGGATTCATACAACCTAGTTCATCCCCGTGGGGAGCGCCAGTGTTGTTTGTGAAGAAAAAGGATGGTTCGATGCGAATGTGTATCGATTATAGAGAACTGAATAAAGTTACAATTAAGAATAGATACCCATTACCTAGGATTGATGATCTTTTCGATCAACTTCAAGGAGCTAGATACTTTTCTAAGATCGACTTACGCTCCGGATATCATCAATTAAAGGTACAAGAAGAAGACATACTTAAAACTGCTTTCAGAACTAGGTATGGTCATTACGAGTTTACAGTCATGCCCTTCGGATTAACGAATGCACCTGCAGCATTCATGGACATGATGAATAGAATCTGTAAACCATACTTGGATAAATTTGTAATTGTCTTCATCGACGATATACTTATTTATTCCAAAGTCAGGACAAGCATTGTCAGCACCTGCATGCACTCTTAACTTTGTTAAGAAAAGAAAAGCTTTACGCCAAATTCTCGAAGTGTGAATTTTGGCTACAGGAAGTGCAATTTTTAGGTCACATGGTGAATCACGAAGGCATTCACGTAGATCCTGCTAAGATAGAAGCAATCACCAAATGGAAGGTTCCGCAATCAGCAATGGAAATTAGAAGTTTTATAGGGTTAGCCGGATATTATAGACGGTTTATTAAGGATTTTTCCAAAATAGCTGTACCATTAACTAAGCTAACCTGTAAATCAGTTAAGTTTGAATGGGGACCTAGACAAGAAGAAGCCTTTAGGATTTTAAAGCAAAAGTTAACAAATGCTCCAATTCTAGCTTTACCAGAAGGAACAGAAGATTTTGAAGTATACTGTGATGCTTCAAAGCTAGGATTAGGATGTGTGTTAATGCAACGCAAGAAGGTAATTGCGTATGCATCAAGGAAATTGAAAAAGCACGAGGAAAATTATACAGCTCATGACTTAGAGTTAGGAGCCATAATTTTTGCCCTTAATATTTGGAGACATTATCTGTATGGAAGTAAGTTTACTGTCTATATGGATCACAAAAGTTTAAGGTACATATTTGGGCAAAAAGAATTAAACATGAGGCAAAGGAGATGGATGGAAATCCTAAGTGATTACGACTGTGATATTCAATATCACGAAGGAAAAGCAAACGTAGTTGCAGATGCTTTAAGTCGTAAATACCATGAGAAACAACGACGAGTTCGTGCACTTAGATTAAATCCACAGTTAGATTTAATGGAACAACTAAAGAACATTCAAGAAACAGCAATCAAGGATGATGCTGAAGGAATGAAAGGACGAATAAAGGAATTAGAGCAAGGAAGTGATGGAATTTGGAGATTCCATAAAAAACGAATTTGGGTACCTAAACAGGGAGAATTAAGAGATAAAATTTTAGAAGAAGCTCATAAATCTAGGTATACCATGCATCCAGGAAACAATAAAATGTACCAATATTTAAGAAATAATTTCTGGTGGATAGGATTGAAAAAGGACATAGCTAGATATGTTTCTAAGTATCTTACTTGTTCACAAGTTAAAGCAGAACACCAGAAACCTTCGGGTCTACTTCAACAACTAGAAATGCCTGTGTGGAAATGGGAACTCATAACAATGGACTTTGTTACTAAGTTACCCAAAACTAGAAAAGGGAATGATGCAATTTGGGTAATTGTGGATCGATTAACCAAATCAGCTCATTTTCTACCCATGAAAGAAACCTTTAGCATGGAAAGGTTAGCCAAGTTGTATGTAGACGAAGTAGTATCCTTACATGGAGTTCCACTCCCCATTGTATCAGATAGGGATAGTCGTTTCACTTCCCACTTCTGGAAAAGTTTCCAGGAAGCAATGGGAACCTGACTAAATTTAAGTACGGCATACCATCCTCAAACAGACGGACAAAGTGAAAGAACGATCCAAACTCTGGAAGACATGCTTAGGGCATGTGTAATAGATTTTGGTGGGAACTGGGACAACCATTTACCATTAATTGAATTCTCCTATAACAATAGTTATCATTCAAGTATTGAAGCTGCCCCATTCGAAGCACTATACGGACGTAAGTGTAGAACTCCAGTATGCTGGGCAGAAATAGGAGAGAGTCAATTATCAGGTCCTGAGATTGTACAAGAAACTACCGACAAGATTACTCAAATCAAGGAAAGACTAAAGACTGCTCGAGATCGTCAAAAGAGTTATGCCGATAATCGACGCAAGCCACTCGAGTTTCAAGTTGGAGACAAGGTACTATTAAAAGTTTCTCCTTGGAAAGGAGTAGTTCGATTTGGTAAGAAAGGAAAGCTAAGTCCAAGGTACGTAGGACCATTTCCAGTAATCCAACGTATAGGACCAGTTTCTTATCGCTTACAACTACCAGAAGAGTTAGCTGGAGTACATAACGTATTTCATGTATCCAACCTCAAGAAATGTCTATCTGACGAATCTCTGGTAGTACGTCTTCAAGATGTAGAGATAAATGAGAAGCTAAAATTTGTGGAGAAACCACTGCAGATAGAAGACCGAAAGATCAAGTTTCTCAACCACAAACGACTAGTGCTGGTCAAAGTTAAATGGGATTCAAGGAGAGGACCTGAATATACTTGGGAGCTAGAATCAAAAATGAAACGGAAATATCCTCAATTATTCCAGTAAATCTCGAGGACGAGATTTTTATTAAGGTGGGGAGGATGTAACAACTCTCATCAAAAGTCCTAATTATAATTTTATTTTGTCCAAAAGGAAACCCTAATTAAGACCCCCAAGTGATCCTGCATAAGCCCTAAAATTTTCAGAACAATCGGAATCAGGATCAGGGCCCCTAAAACTTAGGGGGGGGGGGGTAAACCTTAGTTGATAATATCAACACAGTTTTACGTGTAATTCGAAATTTCACGAACGACCAACTCAGCAAGCCTACTGGGACACGGGGCTACCCTATGGTAGGGTGGCACCCCTCGCGCCACGCGACAGCCCCTCGCGCCACGCGAGGGGGCTGTTTTCTCAGTATATATAGAGGGGTGTGGGACTTGCAATTCTGCGTTAGTTCGACGTTAAAACTCAATACGTATGCTGAGATATTGTCCAATTACTACAAAACACACACAAATCTCGAATTTCCGCCGCGATAACCGGGTAATAACTCGATCGCTGCTACGATTAAATGTCCGATCGATTGAAACTATCCAACGGATGTTTAAGTGCTGCCCACATTAGGGTTATGCTTTGTCATTCGTCGTAAATTCGATGGATGTTTAAGTATCTCACTTTGTCATTCATTGTGAGGGTTTAATCTCGTGAGTTATCGTAAATGCTGTATTAGTTACTGACCTAGTTCGTGTGCATGTTATTAATTTAGGTTACAAGGCTAAACAGTAGGCTTAAACTCTGCCCGTTAAATCTGTAATGCGAGTCATTTTCCTTTTATCAAAAGTATTTTACAATACTCCATTTTCAAAAGTTATAATTACAGGGATTAAGTCGTGGTTATCTTGAATCACTGGCTAATTGGGGTATTGTGCACATTACTAATTTCTCACGGGTTAGGCTAATAAATCCTAACAGTGATAAACGTCACTACTTGGGGAAAGACCCAATAGTGGTATGACCATCGTCACCAGGTGACACGGCGCCAGATAAAAATAAGATAGAAGCCATTGTAATCGCTATTATGCTGTAATTCATAACTATGTGTCATTTTGTCAAAATGAATGATTCACCAGTATTTCCCCGCTGACAAAATATTTTTAAAACATGTTTCAGGCGACCTGCTGTAAATCAAGGAAAACGTGCTATGGAGCACTAACAAGCTTGAACAGGTGGCTCAGTTAAAAATGAATAAACATGTTTTAATAAATCAGGGAATTTCCTAGTAAAATTCCTCTATTGTAAATTACGGGGTTTATCCCGAATTATGAAATAAAATAATCGGGCATTTCAAGTTTTTAAAAGATCCTGTTAAAATCTTCCGCTGTCGCATCAATTAAATACCACGGGTTCCTGTCCCGCGGCTCCTGACCGGGTCAAACCGGGGCTGGGGCCGTTACAAAAAGTGGTCTAAGCAAATGCCACGTGGCAAAGATTGTTTTGCTTTATTAGAAGTAGTAGATAAGCGCCAACCTAAATGAAAATAATTCATCATGAAAATAATTAATAAATTTAACTTATTTGGAATCATGGCAGACTTACAAATCGGTATGTCAGGACGCACTCGACTTCATACACATTGGCAACAGGTAGAGGGGGTTCTCGTGAACAGCTAGTACTTCATCAAAATGCTGGTCGTCGTTAGGAGTAATCCGGATCAGGTACTTCAACAACAGTGTCAACATCAACATCTTCAGGTGGATTAAATGTATAATCTTCAAGTTTTTTAAACACCAAACAATCCCACCTCAGCAAAGAAATATCAGTTGAAATATGTGAGAAGTCGAGTATGTAGTAATGAATATTCCACCACTTGTTAATCTTAAAAGTCCATTCAGTAGGCCCATAACGAATGGTGACAGTATTTTTTAAAAGGTCGTCATTAAAGTTATTTTCCATGAATTTTCTTGGCAGCCATTGCAAATAGTTAAAATAAAAATTATCATCAATCAAAGAAATATAATAAGATACAGAAATTCTATTAAACATAACACAGTAAATCATGTGTTAAAAAACTTACCAGATTTTCTGCCGCTGGAAACAACATTATATGATAAAACATATTTTTCACATCCAAATCACGGTCAACCTTGAAATGGAAGATTTCAAATGTGTTATCAGCAACAACGTCAAAAAATATAAAATCTGTGTCCTTCACATCAAGATCTGTAACAACTTTTGACCATCCATCTGTGATGAAGCATCCGCTAATTGTCACTTCCACGTAAACATGCCAGAGATGCGAACCTCTTATCAACGTCACATGACCAACAGGATAGCCTATATATCCATCACCATAGTTGTAAAAAGGAGGTATAGGTTGTAAAAAGGAGGCATAGGTTGTTACCAGATATGATGATGAAGCATATCCTGAATAACCTTGATAAACCCTGGAACCATTGCTATATATTGCTATACAAAAAAATATTACTCATTAGTCATCTTTGAATGTATCGGCTATGCATGCTAAGGAACATTACATAAGAACAACTTTGGCAAACACTTACATAAAATCAGCCAACAGAAGGCACACGTACAAATCATCAGACATTATATGCAACTTAAAACAAACATCAATAATAAGATTCTTGAAAGAAATACAAATAAATTCTGGTAATGTTAATATTATCTTAACATTATATAAAGAAGTTTAAAAGAAACATCAATAATAAGATTCTTGAAAGAAATACAAATAAATACTGGTAATCTTAATATTATCTTAACATCATATAAAGAATCTACTCTGAGACGAAACACACGATGGATTTGTTATTTTTTCCCAATTAAGACAAACTTCATCATGAAGATTATGAAATACAGGTTTGAATTAAACAATAAGAAAAAAATTCATTAACAATTCCAAATACAACTTTCAAGTTAAACAAATCAAACAACACGGAATCAAACATTACGAAAAACAAATAAATCCTGCACTTTATTTTCGGAGGAATTCAATACAAGTATAGTTTATAATGTACAAAATCAATTAAAAAAAGGATTTTCAATAAGAATCGGCTGATAGGGTTTTATAATAACATCAATAATTAATAACATAAACATAGATTACTAAACAAAATTAAAGGAAAAGCAGCTTTCAAGCTACACAAAACAAACAACACAGAATCAAACATTACAGAAAACAAATTAAACCTGCACTTTACTTTCGGATGCATTCAATACAGTTATTAGGGTTCATAATGTACAAAATCAAATCAAAGAAAAAGGATTTTCCATAACAATCGGACAATAGGGTTTTATAATAACATCAATAATCTATTACATAAACATAGATTTACTAAACAAAATCAACGGACGAACACATAATGGATGAATTAACAACGAATTTAAGAAACATACCTTAAAGATATGATTGAGTGATCGATTAACAACCGAATTGATGAAGAAACAGAGTAATGTACGTAATTCATTTATAGATCTAGGTTTTTTTATAACAATCAGTCTTACATATGGAAACTGATTCATATTTGGAAGATGATTTGAGAGAAGATGAAAGGACGATTGTGTGGGATTTGGGATTCTTCTGGCGTAAGTTATCAATCGTAGAATAGGAAGAGTGCATTGAGATTTGCCGCTCAAAGGAAAAATTGAGGAAACAATCAATTGCCACGTGTCAGACACATGGGTAAGAAGATGACATGTGGCCTAAGATTGTTTTGTTTTATTAGAAGTAGTAGATATAGATACATATATATAGATACAGATTTATTTATATAAAATTTGGATAGAGACAAAACTAAATTATCCTAAGTGTATATAGTAATTTGAACCTTTGATTTTAGTATTTTTACTTTTTTTAATCGGTTACCGTGAGATGGAATGCTAAAATCTTAAGTGATATATGGGTGGTAAGATGGATTAGGTTCTTAAGTGATATATGGATGGTAAAATAGATGGATTAGGAAAGTTTGGGTAATAGGTTAGGCTAAGTTTGTGTTAAAATAGGTTTGGTTTAGGATAAGTTTATTGAGAAAAAGGTTATGAAGGGTTTGGGTTAACATAAGTAGGGGTGTTCATCGAATCGAATATCGAATTTTCGAATTATTGGAATCGAATTATTCAAATAATTTTTATTTTCCCTTGAATTTGAATTCGATTAGAATTCGATTAAAACATACCGAATTCGATTCGAATTCGTATTCAAATATAAAAACCCAATTCGTATTCGATTAAATATTCGAATTCGAATAAATTCGATTTGATTCAAATTCTTTTAAAACATGTAAAAAACTATTAAGATGAAACATAAATTTTAAAGCAACCATAAAGCACGATATCACATTACAAAGTTCCAAATAAAGTACCACTAGGTTAATGCCCGCGTTAAACGTGGCTTCAACCAAAAACATATTATTTTGATTCAAATTTATTACTATGTACGCATGGACTTATAATGGAAATCTGAAGCCGAACATTAAGAACACAATTCGGAAAGAAAAACAACTTATAATATGTTAAAACATGTTTCGGTACATTACACTAAATATGGGTGTCAATTCGCACCCAGAAACTTCCATTTAGTTAACAGATTAAATATAAAATTTCTTCTTACTTGGGCAAACCGTTGAGCGGGTCAAGAAGAGCTTTAGTTTCAACAGACAGCACATCAATTTGATTTCTAGGTTGGTGGACTGTTGTTATCTTTGACTGGGGGACGGATCAAACCTTCCACATCCTTCGTATCCTTAAAACCAAAAAACCTAAAAATATCAACAGAAACAACATATAATTGATCAAAAAAACTTACTCGAGTGCCAAAATTAGGCTCGAATTCAGCTGATGACCAAACCCTAGCTCCATTGATATTACCATAATCAAAATTGGACGGCTGAGATGAGATGATCGGATGAATCGGCTGAAAATCACAAAATTGGATGGCTAAAAATCACAAAATTTGAGAAACAGATAAGTGAAAGTTCCTCAAGCACATTCATAATCTCACAAAAGATCAACATATTTCACACACAAACTTATGAATTGGTTAAGGTGCACTATGCTCTATAGTTTGTATTCTAAAAGCGAAAAAGACAACATGAATTCTGTAAAAACAATTTAACAATTCAGCATTTCTGTTTAGGTAATGGTGGCTATTTGTTGGTAAAATAAATCTAAACCCACCATAAAAGTATGGGCAGGGAAGACCAGCCCAAACCAATTTCCTTTGACTTTCACACAGAAATATACCCTTTGACCCACAATTCATTTTGGCGCGTTCCCCAACCCGCAAAATTTGCCCATTCTGCCATGAGTAGTTAAACACATGTAAATAATAATCACTTTTTTGTAATATATTATATGTATATAAAAATAAAATATATTATAAGTAAAATAATTCGAGCTAAGCCGAGCCGAGCTACCAAGCGAGCCAAACCGAGCCAAATTTGGCTCGTCACGAGCCGAGCCGAGCTAGGGTCACTTTCTAACCGAGCCGAGCTGGCTTGGCTCACTTTCAAACTGAGCCATATCGACAATAGTCTATATCAACAAATACATAGTTCACCTGTTTATGAGTACATCGATGATTTAGTACACGAAGCTCATCTGGCTGTATGGTTAGCAACTTAGCAAGCATCAATAAGCTAAAGAATATGAAAAAATAACAATAAGAATATAAAGTACTTGCCTTAATTCTATATGTTCGAGGGCGTAACTCCTTTCGTATTTCAACCATCTTTTGTTCCTCCTTGTTCAATCTCATTGACATCAAATACGGGTGTAATAACCCCGGTGTATCATACATTTTCGCTTTAGCAGATAACACCCCTCCAATTCTAAAAATACCAAGTGTCGTCCCAGGAACCGCAGCTTCAGTAAGCCTAGTAGCTTTCACCCCTCCTTTCTTAGCAAACGCATTAATCAACGTCGATTTACCAGTATTTTGTGCCCCAATCACCCACACATGCCCTCTAGGTCCAGCCAAATCAAATAACAAACGTCAGCAAATTCCTAACACCTAATTCCTTCCGCGAACTAACCAGATACACCCCGTTTAACCTAGGTGCATAGTGAGCCTTAGCACGGTGTCGAACCCATTGGTGTAGTCTAGTGGGCGATATCTGTAAAGGCAAAAGATCGACTTTCGTAGCCACCAGAACCAGTTTAGGCAACGTTTTACTTCTCTGCAAACCATCACGACCCCCTTCCAACGACTCAAACAAAGACTTAGCAGCTTGTTTCGGAAATGAACCATCAAAATCCACATAATCAACAACCATTACTACAACTGTGGAATCCGCATTTTCTGTCGGTTTCAATAAACAGGTACTAATCAATTTGTCGAAATCAAAATCCGGTATCAAGTTCTCAGCAGTCTGATTCTTAACCTGACCATAATTTCTCAAAGAATGACATCTTGCACAAACTGTAACTTCCTCTTTCTCCAAGTGAGCTAAATATAAACATTTTATGTCAAAAACTCATAGTGATTCCAATGGTATTATCACTCCTTAGATAAATAAGATCTGGTGCAGTATCCCACAGAGAGACTTTTTATGTTACAAACATGATCCGTAAATATAAAAATTAATACCTTTCTGAAGAATATTTACGCTAACAAAAAAAGTGCAATAAAAACCCAAATTAGAATAATAATAATACCTTACTGAAGAACACCATACTTTCAACCATTTAAGTGATTAACGGCTACCGAATCATGAGTTGTAGATAGTCTTGACTGCAACCAAACAGGTTCTTAAAGTTAAAACATGTTTGGCATTGCTTATAAAAAGGAATAGTCCATATGAGCTTCAAGGAAATAGATAAATAAACCTTCCGAATGGTCTCATCCTGTGAGACGACAGTAAATAGTAACTCTCTTCCTGGCCTAGTTACAACATATGTTACCACCTGTGAAATGATATCGAGAAATTAAGTTAAAGAAATGAATCTACAGCTTCAAGGAAATAGATAAACAAACCCTCCGAACGGTCTCTGAGATAGCGACTGCTACATAAGTAGGCCAAACAACAATTGAGATTGAATTCAAGAAGGCAGTGAATGGTGCAGCGCAAAGAGCTATAGTAATCCCAGCAACCGTAAGAATCCGACCCTGGATTTAAATAGAAAGATGTGAATACAACAGTTCAGAGAGAAAAATATAACCATTCCACTTGGTAAAGATCCCACTTCCGGTGCCTGGTTATCATTTCAAGTAGTTGAAACATTAAATGCCTCTTCCGTGACTTAAAAACAATAACAAAATAAACATTAAATGCAGTTAACATGAATTCAGCATACGACTCAAACGGTGTAAAGTCCAATAAAAAACCATGCTTCAAACCAAGGTCATCAACAATGGTTTTCCAACCATCAGTAATTGTTATATCCTCATTAACACCCTCATTAACCCTCTTATATCTAAGAACCCATGAACACATTCCATCAAATTTGAGTATGAATTGATCATTCAACACGACCCGTTCATGTTTTTTGGACATAAGCTTTAGGAAGTACCTTGATAACTAAAAGAAAATAAATCAATAAACAAAACATCACATGTATAAATACGGCCATGGAATGAAAAATACCAATTGAACCCTTTCTCGCAAGACTTTGAAAAAAGCCTCCATAATCTTTCGGTTCACAACCTGTATAAAAAAACACTAAATATTCGTTATTCCCGACCTCATTGATCAAACAGATGGTTAATTCAATAAAAGAACTCGTTAACATGAATATCAAAACAACCATGTCGGTCACACCCATATATAATGAATTATTACATTTCTATACCAAAAATCAAACTACAACATAATACACAATACAATAGATCTAACATTAATATAATTAAATGTGAACGAATAAGAACAACAACATAATACTCATTCCAAGTTGTAACAGACTATTTTTATTAATAAAAAATCCTAAATCCATACGATGTTATAATCCATTAGGATTAAGAACATCACGAAACCCTAGGAAATTAGGTTTCTTTTAGGAACGACTATAAATTTACGATCAACAAACAGTAACCTAACCTGTAATCAGATGCGGCAACCTGACGTGCAGCAAGAGCTTCAGATGCGTCAGCGTGACGCTGATCATCGTCGAGAGTTATTCCGTAGTCGCTTTTGATTGACCAAGAATCAGCGGAAATAGAGCGGTCATCGTCGGAGATCAGATCGGCAGTTAATGGCTGTCGCGTCGGCTGTGTGACATCGGTGTCCTCCGGTGGCAATCGGTTTCCGGCCATACTTGGAAGCTGATGCTGTGAGTAACAATTTTTGGTAGACGTTGCTCTGATCCTTCAAATCGGAAGAAACTATGTGAGAAGAGATAAAGAGGCAGAGTAATTTTGTTCTAGGGTTTGGTTTAGAAGGCGATTGAAGATTGAGAGAGAGAGAGTCCACAATCTGATTACAAAACTACCCTAATACACCATCAATACTCGTCCCTTATGCAGCCACGTGTAATGATTTCATTTAGAGAGATAAAGCATGTGTGGTTTAACCAGGGGGTGACATATGTCCCCTAATGGTTTAGTTTATTAGAGACACTAGTGGTAAGACCCGTGTGCAAACACAGGTCGTTTCTTAGAAAACCATGCATAACACATATTGACAGAGAGTAAAAAAATAATTAGTGCAGACTTACAAAATTGATATAAATTAATGATCAATACGTTTATTCAACATCAATTCCATTATGTTGATAGCAAACCACTGTTGTCTATTAACTGTTAAAAACTTATGTTGCTTTCCAACAGACTTTACTAAGAACTGTCATCCATTATCTCCAACAGAGCTTGCCAGATGGATAGATAGTAACTATCAGATGTTAGTCAACCCATGTTAAAAAGGTCAGTCAACAGAAATTACAAAGGTTAGTAAACAGATGTTAAGAGAATAATGTTATTAACAACATGTGTTCTCAGGATAGGCTTAATGCAGAGAAAGTATCAGATGCTTTCAAAAAGTTGTATTGCTTTCCAACAAACATTTCCTAACAATAGTTCCTCCATTATACCCAACAGACGTTGCCAGTTTGACAGATGTTTAGTAACATCATAGATTTTGTAAAACTTCTTTGTAAACCACATTAGTAGTGGTTGTACAGACTTGTTTCTCTTTATCACAAATCAAAATTTTCAACCCCTTCCTACTTTTTACTCTAGACACAACAACATAGAGCTGGCCATGACTAAACACTGGATGTGGAAGATATAAACCAACACGCTCCAATGATTGTCCTTGACTTTTATTTATTGTCATAGCAAAACACAGTGAAAGTGGGAATTGTCTTCGAGAAATCTTCACTGGTATTCTTTTATTAGAAGGTGTCATCTTCAGTCTTGAAATCAAAGTATGATGACCTATATTAGTCCCTGTGATAATGTTTGCGTCAATCACAACTTTTTCGAGCTGCGTGACTTGTAAACGTGTACCATTACACAATCCATTTGCCTGATCAATGTTTCTGAGTAACATCACTGGAGCACCAAGTTTCAGTACTAATTTATGGTTAGGTAAACCAGATAAACGAAGATTGTTTAACACATTAAGAGGAAACAATGCCATATTAAGCTCTGATTCTTCCTCCGATTGGCATAAACTATCTGAACTAAAATAAACCTTTTCTTCACCAGGCAGACTCTTTAACAACTCTTTATTTATTGAATCCACTACTTCATTAGTTGGAGCAAGAATCGCTCTTTGTTGGAAATACGTTAAATCCCGCAAAAACTTATTCATGTTCGGATATATAAATGAAATGAGAGAAGAAATAGGATTGACTTGGTCATGAATAAGTAAATCATCTGGTATTTCAATATCAATCTCACCATCATTTTCTTCACCAAGCAGACCATCACCAAGCTTTAAAATCCATTCTCCAAATTCCTTTATTTCTTTCAAATATGCTTCCTGACAACCAACTCTTAATCTCATATTCTCAGTTAGCTTTAGTACTTGACAGTGCCGCCATATATAAGAAGAATTCAAAGAAGCATTGACTATCATTGTTCTGGTACCTTTAGGATGACCGGAAGAATTTGTCTAAAATCACCACCAAACAGAATTACCTTTCCCCTAAAAACGGCTTGGATTGCATGTTCGGTTGACTGGAACGTGATATGTCTCTCATTGTTCTATCAAGAGCCTCGAAACAATGCTTGTGAGTCATAGGTGCTTCATCCCAAATAATCAATGTTTCTTTTTTAATTAAATCACCTAACTCATTATTAGGCTCTGTCGAACATATTGAATTCTCATTAATGTTGATTGGAATTACAAACCTTGAATGAGCAGTTCTACCACCATCCAGCAAAAGTGAAGCAATTCCACTGGATGCAACATTCAATACAACTTCACCTTTTGATCGTAATGCATCTGAGAATGTCTTCCAAAGAAACGTCTTTCCAGTTCCACCATAACCATATACAAAAAACACACCTCCATCACCTTTATCAATCGCTTCCATAACAATTTTATATATCCTTTCCTGTTCGGCAGTTAAACACATTACATAACCATCATGTTCCCTTTGAAGAGCTAGTCTGTCATACGATAATTCTTTCATTATCAATCGATTGTTCGACGATGAAACATAATTGTTTGGAACACTTGGCATATCATCAAAGTTTCTCACTGTACTTCCATTGGTAAGTAAGCAACTTTTCAATTTCAGATAGACATATATTTTCAAGTTCTTCTTGTTGAAGATCCAAATCTAAAACAAATGTTGAAAAAAGTATTAGTTTTTTTCCCAATAACAGAGCTATTGCATAATTTTAATGTAGTTGTATATAACTTTAATAAAATAATCACATTACCTGCAATACCAGTTATCTTTCGTTGCTGATACAGAATGTCTTCACATAACAGGGACTTCGTTTCCGACCAAAAAAACCAGGATGAGATATCGAATTTGACAGCAACAACATTACAAAAAAAGTCCTCAAGAAATCTCCGGTTGACCATGTGCTAGCTTCTTTGACAGCATTAACATATTCTTTATCATCATCCAACAGTCCCCGTGCAAAACATGTATCTTTAAATGTTTGAAAAACCTGCCCATCAACTGTTTTTATATCTTCAAAACAGGTTGGTCCCTTAATATGATTCAGTAAAATCCTTAAGTAATAACAATCACCAAGTGATGGTGGGACATAATGTATATTACCCAATTGATCCATACGGATGCTTTCTTCGATTCCATTTGCGATTTTTAGCATTCCATACATAATATCCCGGAAACTGAACATACCTCAATGTCTTGGAAAATTCATCGACTTTATTACAATTCATCCACTCTGTAAACATTGTCATTTTCACGGTTGGATCAGTAATAATATCACACAAATTATCATGATCGTTATACACAATACTCTGACCATCTTCACAATGAAAAAGTAATACTTCAACAGCTGGATATCTATAATGTATATCATACATGAATATTCTCCAAGCAGCTTCACAAGCAGAGATATATCTACAATCAAGGTATGCTTTTATCTCATCTACAGCTACATTCTGTTCCGTATCATTCTTGGTGCTATTGGCTTGAAAAACAGAAGCAGTTACTCTATCAGGCCCCTTATTAATATATTTAAACAAATATTTGATAGAACCTGACTGGTTGCACCATTCAATGTTAACGTGGCACTGATACTTTCTAAGCAGGAGAGCATTGTAAGGAACTACAAATCTATTATCAAGTGTCACACCATTCTTTACTACTGTATTACTTGTTTGACGACGACGATAGACAGGATATCCTTCAGAATCAACACAAGTCACATCTACATATTTTTTGGGAAACTTTTTAGAACATTTTTGCTGAACCATACATGGACAAAGTGGGTTGTCTGTACCACATGGTCCATGAATCATAAATTGCTTGACAAGCTCATATAATTCAGGATCTCTTTCTTTATCTGGTATCTCAGCACTAATAACACAATCAATATCAGATGCAGTTGGAAATTTGCTTTCAGCACCCAAGAACAAACATATGTGAGCATGTGGGAGTCCACGCTTCTGAAATTCCACTGTATACATAACTGAAATTTTTGAACAGTGAGCTGTTAGATAAATATAATTAGATGTTCAAAGTAAAAAATATAACTAAAGGGTACCTGCTTGTATATCACCAATGAATTTATCTTTCTTGAAATCTTTTATAAGATGATCCAATTTACACTTGAATAATCTAGAGATAATATCCGGTCTGTCTTCAACATTAAGAGCTTTATCGTGCAAACACCTGTAAATCTCAGGCTAGTTTGGATTACAAGTCACCGTTATGAATAAATCGAGATATCCAACAGACTTGCAAATTGCCATAGCATCCAAGTACTTTTGCATCATATATCTAGAACCACCAGTAAATGTTGAAGGTAAAAGTATAGGTTTACCACAACTTGAGGCATTATTCTCTCCACTTTCAACAGTAGCATTCAAGTTCTTAAGACTTTGCGTTATAAGTTTAGGTTGTTGTGTCCTTATATAATTCAACCTGGCATATTCTATCATCGTGTATCCATCAACCAAAAACTGTTGAAATAGTTTTTTCGCATTAAGTAACAATGAAAACTGATTCTGTCTATTTTGAATTTTGTAACAAAAGAATTATCTAATTGTAAGATTGGTTCTAAGTACCTCATTATCAATCGCAATCCCTCTATGTTTAATACCAACTCTATAACCATCTTCTGCATATGGGAAAATAAGTGGATATTGCAAAGCAAGGTAAGAGGGATGAAGCTCACTGATTCTTTGAAGACCACCAGACTTCTTTCTAACAACAATGCCCCGTTTATCAAATGCTCCATCAAAATCACCAGTTATTAATGCAGCAATTTCTAATGTTGTTGGCAAATTGTGAACTCTTCCATCCTTATCTCTTGTTCCAATAAGCTTCAAGCTTACATCTTGAAATTCATTTTCTTGAAAACAATCTCTTACCATTCTAAAGGACTGGACAAGAGGATTGCAAGAATCCAACATATCTTTAAGACCCTCTATGGTTGTACTATCAAGCTGGTTGTTTCTTGTAGTTTTGCATTCTATCTGAGAACTGCCAGAAATATAAAATGTTAAAATTTACATTCATTTCAAATGATAATGAATGTAAATATACTGAAAAGCAAAATATGTATTCATAAATACCACAATTATCATAAAGAAATTACCTTACTGCTTTTTGACGATTTACCACTTCGTTTGTAAATCATATATGTAAAGCTGGGAGAATTTGGGTTCTTCCCCATCGTCCGGAAGTAGACTACCCATTCGATGATAATTCTGACCTTGTAGTCTAAATACATAAGGACCTTTACCTCTCTGATAACTTTTGTCAACCTTCCCACCAAGAGTAGTGAAGGAAAACATCATGTTATATGCTCGAATATTATCCATGAAATTGCGAGACTGTGAGGTATGACTTTTATATAAATAACGTAGTAATGGAGGAGGTATAGGCGGTCGTGGTAGCTCAACATCTCCATTTGAACAACAAAGAGAATAAGATGTTTTCTTACGTTTTTGATTTCCGCTAAGCATTTCATCTTCCCATAACATTGCATCACATTTAGAACACACAAAGATGGCATCTCCATGATCAATATAATCTATAGACTTAGCAAATTTATAAGTCAACATAAGTTATCTACATATTGAAAACTTAACAGGAATTTACATTCGTATCTTATACCTTTAGAAATTCCATGAATCTTCTTAACCACAAAATCTGCTAACATCTCATCACTCATTTGTAATTCAATTTTAGATATTCCACCTATATTGAAGTTGTAAAATAAGACATATATAAGAATTCATAAAACCTAAGATTAAACAAATATTTTGTTTCCAAAAATTTAAAACATACAATTTGTAATATCTGATAATGGAGTCCTCTCAACAAAATTGGTTGTTTGCTTAGTACTTCCAAAAGGAGTGTGATGGACATTCCTTGATGAGATTTTTCTTGATAAATCTTATAATACAAAAGTATATAAAATAAACGAACAAAACTAAAATTCATAATTAAATTAGAAAAAAATATCTGCAGTAAGTTTACCTTTTTCATTTGTTGATTAGTGACACACATTACTACTAATATCTGGAATAGCATAAGTAGGAAGGTGATACACATTCCTTCTTTCGACATTGGTGGTTGAAGCTTGTAAAATAGAACATATGTAAGGATTCCAAAAACATAACATATACATACATATTTCTTTTAAATTTTGTTTGCAAAACTATAACACATACCACTTGAAGTATTTGAAAATGGAATCCTTTCAACAGAATCAGATGTTGATGCAGGATGACAACCTATGTTGTTTCTATTTTGTTGAAGAACATACTTCCTTTTTTCTCTTTCTTCAGCACACATTTGACGTTGAATTGCTTGAAGGTCAACTTCATACTTACTTGAAATTGTGTTATCTGTATCCATAATTTAAAATACTTGAATGAAAAAGATTGTTGACCACTCGAGAAAAGAACTTTGAAAGTATTGTGAAAATTATTTGAAATTACCAAAAAATATGTACAGTAAGTATACCTATTACTTGTGTAGATGAGTGAAACAAATTACTACTAATATTTGGAGTAGCATAAGCAGGAAGATGATACACATTCCTTCTTTCAACATTGGTGGTTGAAACTTGTAAAATAGAACATATGTAAGGATTCCAAAAATATAACATATACATACATATTTATTTTAAATTTTGTTTGCAAAACTATAACACATACCATGGAATCCTTTCAACAGAAACAGATGTTGATGTAGGATGACAACCTGTTTTGTTTCTCTTTTGTTGAAGAACATACTTCCTTATTTCTCTTTCTTCAGGACAGCTTTGACGTTGACTTGCTTGGAGGTCAACTTCATACTTACTTGAAATTGTGTTATCTGTATCCATAATTTAAAATGTTGGTGCATGTGTCTGTCGACTTCGTCTTGTATCGAATCTTGTATGTAAATAGATAGATCATGGCACGGAAAACGAGAAAATAGGTTAGAAAGTTAATTTCGCTTGAAATTGGCAATAGCCATTTCAAACGAAATTACATGGCTAATTCCGCTCGAGATGGTAATTCCGTGTGAAACTGATTCCGCTTGGGCTTGTTCAAGCGAAATCAGTCTGCCTATAAATAGTGATCATGTGATTTCGTTTAAGAGAGACTTGTTTGTGTGATTCCGGAGCCGAAGTGCTGCCGAAGTGTCGTCTTGCTGTAAAACTTTGTCAGATCAATCAGAAAGACATTTAAAGTGAATATCTAGCTGAATCGAACTCGATATGTCTGTTTCCGCCTTTCATATTGAGTAGGACGCCTCTGAACGACTCGTTTTGGGTCAGAACATGATCCTACATGTGGTATTAGAGCTCAGGAGGGGGAGTTCTACCGTTTTCAGCTTGATTTCATCTGATTTTCTAACTTCTACATCTTCTTTTTAAAATTGAACTTATTTTCACGGTTAAAATGACTTGAAATTCTCTCTGTATATGCGCATTTATGTTTTAACAAACCCTTGAGAGTTTCAGACCTAAATTCTGATTAAAACCTGATCAATTTGTAATTTCGCTTGAAAAGTTTGTTTGAAATGATGATGTCAGCATAATTCAGTTTGAAATTACACTTAATTCCGCACAAAATTAGTAATTCCGCTTGAGTGATTCCGTTTGAATTCAGCTATTCCGCTCCAAATTGGTATTTCGTTTGGGTGATTCCGTTTGAAAGCCTGATTCCGTTTGAAAAGCTTATTTCGTGTGTAAGTGATTCCGTGTGAGTTGTTATTTCGCTTGAAAGTGTTGTGTTGTAATTCCGTTTGAACAGTGATTCCGTTTGAAAGGGCTATTTCGCTTGAAAGTGTCAGTTTTGAAAATTTTGCCGTAACATGGAAGAAGAATTCTACAACGCATTTGCTACATCCCCGACTACTCCGGCTGACATTGCTAAGAACATGAACATGGAAAATGAAACTGGAACAATGCAAAAACCCCCGAAACTCATGGGCATTGAGGAGTATTACGGTTGGAAAGATAGGTTTGAAAACTGGGTTCAAGCTAATCATTTGAGATCGTGGGAATGCGTTGAGAAAAAGTATGTTCTACCACGTACAGATTTGGGAGTTGAGAAAAAGATTTATGAATTCACAGATAAAGAACGTGACATGTACAAAGCAGAAAAGATGATGATCAGTTTACTCCAGCAAGCTATTAAAGAAGACATATTTGTTTTGCTTCAACATGATAAGACTTCACGTTCAATCTGGGAAGCACTACGAATTAAGTTTGAGGGAAGTGAGAAAATGATCAAGAGTAAAAAGGCATTACTAAAGAAAGAATTTGACTTGTTTACAGGTTTGCCAGGAGAAGATACAAAGAAACTGATTGAAAGATATTGTCACTTAGTTCGTTCAATGTCATTGTTAGACATCAAAAAAGATCGTGAAGAATGGGTTGACAAACTAGCTGATGCTTTACCTCAGAAAGAATGGGGTACATTTTTTATGATATTGAAAAATACTGGAGAATATGATGGATTGACAATTTCCCAGTTCATTGAAAAGATTGAAGGTTAAGATCTGGAAGAGCAAAAGATTGCAAGAATGAACAATCCAAGTGCACAACAAGATGTTAAGATGTACTATAAAGGGAGTGTTCAGAATGTCGAAGCTAGTCCGAAAATCCAAACTGCTTTCAGTGTTGAAAATTCATCTGGATCAGTCAATCAGAGTCCAAACAGTAGTAGTGGATTTTCTTCATATCCGAGTGTTAATCCGAAAGTTTCAAGCTCAAGTCATCAAGTTCAAAGCTCAAACAGCAACAATGGTCATGTCTTAAATTGCAACATAGCATTGCATCTTCAGAATGGTCAAAATTTTTCTGAAGAAGTTGTCAAAAATCATACGGCGTTACTTGTTACAGTACTGGAATCTTGGTTACAGGAAGGATTGGAAATCCGATGTTGACAAAAGAAGATTATATGAAAAGAGAGAGAGAATTTATTGTTCAATCTCAATTATGTGAAAGAATCATATGATGTGTCGAATAGAACGGTAACTGGTTTATAGAAGACAAACTCTGAAAGAGAGGATGCGTTGACCATGATGAATGTTGTGATGATGACAAAGCAGAAGGCTATTAATCATTATATTGAAGAATGTGCTAAGTTGAAGGAGTTGGAGACAGAAAAGATAGAAAATGAAAGAATTAGACGATTACTGCAAAGTTATTCTAGTTCTGATTATTTGATTGATAGAATTTATCCAACTGTTGCAGGTATGGAAGCTTTTCAAGACAAGAAGCCTGAAGAAAAGGATACTGGTAAGAAACAAAGTGCAAATTATAACAAGTGTCCGCCTCTGATTTGGGAAGGTTATTCTCCCAGAAAACCAAATGATGAGCAAGTAAAAAAGGTTGTCAATATAAAGTTAAAGTCCGAAACAACCGATGATTTACCAGAAAACATTGACGTCACGTTCACATCGTCTGATACTGATCATGAGTTTGAGTTAATAAAAAAGATGGTCGATCAGGTGTTGGATAAGGATGAGGAGTCAGAGTCAAAGTCTGAGTCAGAAAGTTCGAGTTCGTCGGTCAACAGTTCAAAACCATCGGTTAAAAGAGTTTACAATAAAGAATTCTTGTTATCAAAATCTAATTTGAATGATGAACCAATCAAAGTGGCATATACTTTGATTGATTCAGACAAATTATATTCTGATGAGGAATTTCCAATAAGAGGTGTTAAACAAGACATGATCAAAAAGGTTTTCAAACTAACAGAAATTAATATTTCTGAAATAAAAGATGTAAATCTTTCTGAAAAACCTAAACCTTACACCTCAAGAGTTCAACAACGTTTAAACAAGAAAAAAGGTTACAGTTCTGGTTCAGGTTTTCTAAAGAAACCAAACCACAACGGTATTTACAAAAAGAAAGGTCTCGGTTTTATTCCACCGAAAAATCATAAAAATTATAAAAATGATAAACCAAAAACTATATATGTTTCAGGGACAAGTTCAGTGGAAGAACAAAAGAGCTCATTCTGGAAGCAAACAAACAAAGAGTTCTTTGCTGAGAGACAAAAGTTTGAAAAGAATAGAGCTTATCTGAGAAAGGAGACAAGAACCTGTTATCGATGTCAAGAAGTTGGTCACATTGCCTAGAATTGTCCTAAAGCAACCAACATCAAACAGGAAGTTGTTTCTAAACTGAAAGAAAAGATTGTTGATAAAAATGAACCACCAACTGAAAAATTCAAAGTTTTTAAAAATTCAACATATGAAGTTGGTGAATGTTCAAAGAAAAATTTTTACAAAAGAAGAGTGAATCTTGACAACCAGATGTGGGTTGTTAAGAAACCAGATGTGAAATCTGGCGATGAATCTGATTCCACAAAATCAGAAGAGCCACAAGTTGAGATAAAACTGGAAACATCAGTACCGCCAATGGATGATGTCAATTTTCCACCATTGCGGGCTGAAAATTTTAAACAAAAATTTGGAAAGGTTGAGATTTCGAATCAATTCTATTCTGAAAAGAAAGAATTTGATGTTGAAAAGGTTTTTAATGGAAATGTTAAAAAGATTTTTGGGAAGATGGTCGATGGGAAAGTAAAAGGGGTAAAGGATTTTTATAAAACAAAGAAAGCATCTTACTACCCGAGTGAAGTTGAGGAGGAAACATCCAAGTTTGGTGAAGCTTGGATGTCTGTTTTTCATAAGTGATAAGTATGACTTGCCGGAGCTTCCAGGTTGGTAAGTGTGAAGCAGGTATCGGCATCTTTCTTGAGAAATTCACGAAAGTGATTTCATTTTACAAGTGGTAAATCAGGGACATTAAGTTGTACTTGATTTTCTACAAGTGGTGTTTGTTGATTGATCTTAAAATTGTTATATTTTTCAAGTGGTTGATAGAACAAGGTGATGGATAGATTCCCGAACCTACATGTGGTTTTATTAAATCAACAAAACTAATTTTCCGTAAAAACCATTTGATTAAAACAAACTTAAGTGTTTTGAAATCATATTGGGAAAATTGTTTGTTGTGAGGGGGAGTTCTGATTGTTCATGCCAAGTGGATGGCGAATTGAGGCAATTCGATATCAGTTGTCACGTTTCTTGTATAGTTTGTTTTCAAATTTCTTTAAATGATTTTGAATTTTAGGGGGAGTAAGAATTTTCAGAAAATCCAAAAACATTTGAAAATTTGAAAAAGCCAAAAACATGATAAATTTTAAAATGAGTTTTGTTGTGAAAAAAAGGTAATGATAGTACATCAGTGGACATTCACGGCATGCTAAAGAATTAGAAAGTCAAATGTGATAAACGGTCTCACTGATGATGTGCCAGTAGGTTTTTACACATTTAGTAGATTCTGACGAGATATAAACCTAAATTTCAAACTTGCTTATATTGTGGGGAACATCTCTCGGATATATGGGTAACCCCTGAAATCTTGTTTGAAAGGTCCCTTTTTCTGAGATACTAGGTCTTTATACTCAGTGATATCTGGGGTATTATCCCGGGACTTCTGATTTTGCGGAAGCAATGGCCTCGTCCCCGTATAATACTTTCTGCATTTGCTTGAAATATAGTGTCGCCCTCAGCATAAAAAATGATGAAACATTGAAAAATGCTAATCATGTGCTGTTGAAGAAAAGATTCTCTAAAGGGAACACACCTAAAAGTCGAGCCGTCATCTCTCTGCTGAACGGAAGTTCTGACCTGAGCTCTCACGGTCTCGCATTTAATCCTTTACAGATATCATCTGTGGTATACTCACCTGTAAGACTGAATATTGGGATCTGGATACGGGAGTATATTCTGAGGTGGGACATGCGAATAAGTTTAAGTTCTTAAAACATTAATCTCGTATCTCGAAACAATTGAACTTTCTGTGAAAATTTAAGTGGATCAGTATACTGACAATCTAAGTGAATCGTTTAGAACTTAAAATGTTTAAAGCTTAACGGTGTTGGTAATTTGTTTCAAAAACTGATATGATCCTCTTACACAAGCTCACAAAAATATTGTTTGTAAATATTTCTTTATTGCATTTTTACTTACTGAAAATCTTAGAAAAATCCAAAAAGATTTTTAGTGTGTTTTAGCATAAAAATTTTAAAAAATCCAAAAAGATTTTCGACAACTGATGTTGGAGAGCTGATTTTCAAAATTCCAAGTGCTAAACATGATGAGCATTTCGTAAGGGGGAGTCTGTGTTTAAATAAGAAAATATTTTAAAGGGTTTTTCTTACAAGTGGTTCATCAGAGATTAACTTTGTAATATCATTTATTGATTTGTGTATCCAATTGATAAGCAAGAGTATAAATTTGTCAAATTTTAAATTTGAGAAATTTATTGTGAGGTAGAGTTTGTACAGGATTGAAGATTGGAGAAAGCCAGGTTTCTGATCCTAAGCTTAAAAAGAATCAAGAGATCTGATCAAGAGAGTTAGAGAGATAAGAACCAGATTGAAATCCTGGAGATGAAAAAAGAGATTGAGGAAGTTTTACATTGTCAGATACTTCAGAGAGAGCAGAAAGACTGATAAAGACTGAAGATGTTGAAGACTCGACACTGAAGACTCGTCAACATTCGAGGGGGAGTCTGTTGGTGCATGCGTCTGTCGACTTCGTCTTGTATCGAGTCTTGTATATAAATATATAGATCATGGCACGGAAAACGAGAAAATAGGTTAGAAAGTTAATTTCGCTTGAAATTGGCAATAGCCATTTTAAACGAAATTACATGGCTAATTCCGCTCGAGATGGTAATTCCGTGTGAAACTGATTCTGCTTGGGCATGTTCAAGCGAAATCAGTCTGCCTATAAATAGTGATCATGTGATTTCGTTTGAGAGAGACTTGTTTGTGTGATTCTAGAGCCGAAGTGCTGCCGAAGTGTCGTCTTGCTGTAAAACTTTGTCAGATCAATCAGAAAGACATTTAAAGTGAATATCTAGCTGAATCGAACTCGATATGTCTGTTTCCGCCTTTCATATTGAGTAGAACGCCTCTGAACGACTCATTTTGGGCCAGAACACGATCCTACATAAAATACTTGAATGAAGAAGATTGTTGACCACTCAAGGAAAGAACTTTGAACATACTGTGAAAATTTTTTGAAATTACCAAAAGATATTTGCAGTAAGTATACCTTTTACTTCTGTAGATGAGTGAAACAAATTACTGCTAATATTTGGAGTAGCATAAGCAGGAAAATGATACACATTCCTTCACTCAACATTGGTTGTTGAAACTTGTAAAATACGAAACATGTGTAAGGATTCCCAAAACATAACTTATAAATATATATTTCTTGTAAAATTTTGTTTGCAAACCTATAAGGCATACCACTTGGAGTGTTTAATAATGGAATCCTTTTAACAGAATTGGATGTTGATGTACGATGAAAACCACTGTTGTTTTGCTTTTGTTGCAGAACACGCTTCCTTTTTTTCCTTGCTTCTGCACAGACTTGACTTTGACTTGGTTGAAAGAGAAATTCATACTTACTTGAAATTCTATTATCTGTATCCATAATTTCAAATATCTGAATGAAGAAGATTGTTGAGCACTCAAGAAAAAGACTTTCAAAGTATTTTGAAAATGGTTTGAATTATTTGAAAATGATTTGAATTATTTGAAAAGGAAAGCTATATTATTAGGGGGTAAAATGTAAGTTCCTTATCTCAATGGCGGTAAAATGTAATTTATTATTCCAATGGTGGTTTACCTTTTTACATAGAGGCAGATAGAAACATACTTTACCTTTTTAACGACTCTCCAAATCCCCTTTACAAAATTGTTTGTCTGATCTCATAAAAAGTGCTTCAAGTTTTAATCATCGATGTCCATTTCAATATTGAATCACTCCACTTGAATACTTCTTACTTTTGACATCATCAACAACTTCGATCAAGGTATAATAATATTTATTAAAATTTGTATATACATTAGTTTCATATGCACATGATTAACAACTGTTATGAAGACTGTTCTCAATGTACTGCATGTTTTAGATGATATATCAATTTAATTTTACAAGCTTTTTTATTTTTTATAATGTTTCCGATTTGAAGTTTTGTTTGATATCGTGTTACATTTGGATTCTTGAAAGCAATCGATAAGGTATATTTTGTTGTTTTTTTACTTGATATTAAAGAATATGATTAAATGACAAATCTTTTATTTATGGACTTGCAAAAAAAAGTTATTGACAGTGGTACTCGATTCTACAGTTTTTAGAGGAATCTTTATTTATTAATATACTCTAGATAGATCGATAAATATTAAATGCGTTATCTGAATGACATAGATATGTTAAACATTGTTGGTTCACATTTGTTATCACAGTCTTTATAAATAATGAAGTATCTGATAAAATACATTGTCTCATTTTTTCTTTGATTTTTAACCAGAAACATCATATCTTGGAAGATGTCTTTTTATAAATATTTGGATTCTCTTAATTCCAAAATCTTGGTGAGATAACATTAAAACCATTTTCTACAGTTTTATTGTTAACAATTAATTCACATATAACACTTGCCAATACTTAAATACTTGAACTCAACAGATAATACCACAAAACTTTGCAAACAATCATTTACTCAAAGAAGTTCCTGGTAACGTTGGTGTTATAGAGTGTGTAAACGGTATGAGATGGGATTACCGATTCTCAAAACACAATGGAACTTTTGCTCTAAAAGAAGGATGGTCCTCAGTTGTCTCTGACCTTTCATTGTCTGTTGGTATTTAAAAAAACTGCACCATATACATATCTGCTGACACCTTTTGAAAAAGTTCATCACTATCCAACAAAACTTCCAATGATTTCTATGTTCACATCAATATCGTTTGAGAGGAAGTTTGGATGTATGGATTCATTCTCCCATAGTTTTACTGATGTTTGTAAGGACGTATTGGTAAGTTTTGGTATTTTAATCCAATACTTAAATGTTACTATAGTAATTAGTGATATAGTTGTTAATTTTACTGTACCTTTGTTGATTTCATAATTTTATACGTTTTTGTTCAGCTAATACCCAAGGAGTTAGTCAACGTCAGTATTGGAGTTGGTAAACTTAAAGAGACATTTAAGATCTACGTGAATCAATGGGACTCTTTTGATGTACTACTTCAACGTGATCCTCTTCGGAATTGTTACTTTATAACCGATGGATGGGAAAAGGTTGTACACTACATGGGTATGCAAACAGGAATTGTACTTGTTTTAAGATATGTAGCGGATTACATCTTTCTGCTTACTGCCTTTGATTTGAATGGATGTGAGATTGTTGCACCCAAATCCAATGACAATCTGATAAACGATACTTCCTCACCCAATTTAGAAGTTGCTCCAATTACCGAGGATCTGCATCACCAGTCGGATGTTGAAGAATCCAATGACACAGATTCTGGTAGTGATTATGCTGTATCGAATGAATCATCCGATGATATCGACGACACATATTTTGATGCCGCTGTCTCAGATTATGAAGCTGATCCTGATGTATACCCCTTACAATTCGTATGGTACTGCAGCAAACATTTTGTAAGTTTATTCTGTTAATATATTATTCATCATTCTTTGGATGTTAAATGTTTGTTACAATTAAGCTGTTTTTTTTTTTGTTACTTTACTTAAATACATTATGTATTTCTTATTAATTATTGGTATTTTATATTTATTTTTAAGCGTCTGAATGTGAAAGTAGCGTCTTTATCAAGGATTCATAGAACATTGAAGATGGCAGTTGAAAATCTGAATGGAGTTGACACTGTAATTGACTTTCGACGGGAGAAGCATGGCAAGGGATTTAGATACGCGGCTTGTCAATTCACCAAGAAGTTCACAAATCCCAATGGTATCTACAGAAATATGAGATGCAAATTTGTCTACTCAGAAGAAAAAGCCAAGCTGTTCTTAAAGAAAGTCTACAGATAGTTGTGGTTGTTGGTATTATCTCATTTGAGATAAATTATAGGATGGTGATGTATCAAACTTCTATATTTTGAAAACTTACGACTTACGGATATTTAAATTATAATGATGTATGCTTATCTTGTTATTTATATTAACTTAAACCTTTGTTGTACATTCTCCATATATTTTAATTGCCTCTTCATGATACATTACAACTTGAATTATACTCTGTAAATTTATGAGCAGTCATGGATACTTAAAAGGCTTCAAAAAATTTATGGACAGTCATCGACACTTAAAAGGCTTTTCTTAAAAGGCTTCAACAAATTTATGGGCAGTCATCGACACTTAAAGGGCTTCAACAAATTTATGGGTGATCATTGTCATAACTTCACTTGAATTAACCTCTGGCTACAAACAAATTTTTGCACTCAACCTCTATTTAGATAAAGTCTGACAAACCAAAAACTCTGTCAAACAGAAAATCTGTTCAAGCAAAGTCTGTTGTTCCAAACAACCTCTGTTGATAAACACAAAGACTGTTATAGCAAATAACCTCTGCTGATAAACACAACCTCTGCTGCTGAATATGAATACAAAAACATCATAAAGCTAACATCTGCTATTACTTAAAAGGATTTTCTTAAAAGGCTTCAACAAATTTATGGGCAGTCATCGACACATAAAAGGCTTTAACAAATTTATGGGTGATCATTGTCATAACTTCACTTGAATTAACCTCTGGCTACAAACAAATTTATGCACTCAACCTCTATTTAGATAAATTCTGACAAACCAAAAGCTCTGTCAAACATAAAATATGTTTAAGCAAAGTCGATTGTTCGAAACAACCTCTGCTGATAAACACAAAGACTGTTATAGCAAATAACTTCTGCTGATAAACACAACCTCTGCTGCTGAATATGAATACAAAAGCATCATAAAGCTAACATCTGTTGTTACTTAACAGATGATACAATCTTTAAACATTTTGACATCTGTTGTTGAAACAAAGGTCTGCCAAACATAACATCTACTGATCATTCCACAGCATAGATTGCTAACATCTGCTGTTCCTTAACAGATGATGCAGTTCAACAGAGGATTTCAAACATCTGTTTACACACGCATCATGATGAACATCTGCTGATAAACACCGAGACGGTTCAAGCAAAGGTCTGCCAAAGAGAACCTCTTCTATGGACTAACAGATGATGCAGTTCAACAGAGAATGTTTAACAGCAGTGCTTTAACAAACCATGATCAACATATGATAATATAATAACAATAATATTCAAACTGTAGCAATTACATAACATACCATTAATCGAATCAACATACCATTAATCGAATCAACATGGGGAGATTGTATATACATAAACTCTAGGGTTTGCCTCGAGAGATTGTATATACATAACATACCATTAGTCGAATCAACATGGGGACCAGTCAATCATGGAAGCAACATAATTTTCATCATAGACACTGAAGTATCATAAAACTGTGAATGAATATACCCAATCCGAAATTGTTAGACATTTTCATAAATCTAACAACCATCATCGAAGTTGTAACAAAATCTAAACACTGATACACTAAACACTGTTACATAAGAAAAACTGATTCATAAATACTGGTGTTGAATCCGCTGTAGATACTGAACCACTGCTGTTACTGAGCAGTCGTTTTCCTTTGGTTGATCAGGCCTTAGGTACATAAGTGCTTATCTTTAACAGCTTTGTCTTCAACAGTGGATAGGTCTCATCAGTCTTTAAGTCCATCAGTCTTTATAATGAGCAGTGGTTAGTTATAACAGTTCTTAGCATGATCAGCTATTATAACCACTCCATAACCCTTTGAGAGGAAGCAAGTGTTCGTCTATTCAATTGAGAGGAATCATTGCATTACATCCCTGTTGAAAAATAGAATCAATAAATTTAGGGAAAATGGGTTTGAAAGATGATAACCCAACAGTGGAGGATCTCATTCGACAGCTCCGATAAATTCAATGGTATTCTCAAATAATGCTTCCTAGATTTTTGAAGACCGACAAAGACCGACAAATGTCCGCAGTGATGCTTCTTTGGACATTTGTCGGTCTTCAAAAATCTAGGAAGCATCATTTGAGAATACCCTTGAATTTATCGAAGCTGTAGAATGAGACCCTCAACTGTTGGGTTATCATCTTTCAACCCCATTTTCCCTAAATTTATCAATTCTTTTTTTCAGACCTCCCAAAGCCACCTATCCGCCTCCAAAGAGATCGAGACAGCTTGAAGCATAACCTGGACTCGCTGTCATTCCACCAGTTGAGTATTTAATCCCAATATACCAACTGAAAATCAATCTACTCGTAATCACATGGTACACCAATGCAAGCATCTGAATAAACAATAACAAATCAAAGACAAAATCAAAAGCTACAAACATATCAAACAAATTTCATAGAATCATGATTTATTTTAAACACATATACATCTATTTTCAAACACAAACAGACATTACCTCTTCATCAATAAAGTTGAGATCCATTTTATAACCTTGATTACATTCGGAAGTTCGGCCAACGAACTCAAGACTTCACACCAAATAACAAATCCAGCAAGATCTACCTGAAGAACATTTAGCATACAAACCTTCAGTTTGTGATAAAAAGAAAAAATCAAAAAAATATCTATTTTTAAACTACCGTTGGTCTGTATAATATTCAAATCGATCTTAAACGTGATGAATAAACAGACATCACCAGCTTTTCTTATGTCATTGGGATTTCTCCTTTACAAACATATCAAAATCAATCTACTCGTAATCACATGGTACACCAATGCAAGCATCTGAATAAACAATAACAAATCAAAGATAAAATCAAAAGCTACAAACATATCAAACAAATTTCATAGAATCATGAAAGAAATTAGGTCACGGATTGTTACCAGATTTAGCGAGAGAAGAATCGATGGAAGCATTGGAGAAGATGACGATTTGAAGAAACTTCAATCTGGAAAACATGTAACAAAGCTCAAGAAACCACGAAGAAGAAGAAGAAGAAGAAGAACTGATTACAAAGTGTATTAACAATTACCAAAAGAATAACAATTACCTGATTTATTTTAAACACATATACATCTATTTTTAAACACAAACGGACATTACCTCTTCATCAATAAACTTGAGATCCATTTTATAACCTTGATTACATTCGGAAGTTCGGCCAACGAACTCAAGACTTCCACACCAAATAACAAATCCAGCAAGATCTACTTGAAGAACATTTAGCATACAAACCTTCAGTTTGTGATAAAAAGAAAAAATAAAAAAATATCTATTTTTAAACTACCGTTGGTCTGCTTAATATTCAAATCGATGTTAAATGCAACGCCTCCGTCGTCTTCATCCTCTTCTCTGTATCTACAGTTTTAGAGATAGAGAGTTGAGAGAGAGTAGACAAAGAGATTGAAATGGGTTTTTGAAATTATGATCGGGTTTGGATTTGGGTTTGAATTTATATTGAAGCTCTGATGACATTAAATGCAAATTACATATCCCTATAAGTTTTAAATTTCAAATTACCCTCTCATTTTAATAAAACATCAATGATTTGAATTTTAAATGAATATCAGGGGTTTCATAATTGAATGTGGGCCAGACCTTTGAAATTTGAAAGTGGGGCAGTGGTTTAATGGCAGATCTTTGAATTATGATGTCACTATGCTCCCTCTATGGCTGCCACCTCATCGTTGATGACATAAGAAAAGCTTTGTTGGATAGCCTCTTCTGCTGACACATCAGCTTTTCTTATGTCATTGGGATTTCTCCTTTTATAGAAAGTATAGATAGATAAGAATTAAATTCAAAACAAGAAGTCGGGACTAACCACTCCTCAATTACAAGTTTATATTTTTAGGGTTAAAAATCTATTGATCGATGTTACTTAGGTTTTAGTTATGGTCATGTAGTGGGTCTGGTAATAGGTAATTTTAATACTTGGAATAAATTTTGAAAATAATTTATTGTATAGCCCAATAAAAGTTATATATGTATTATATTTAAAAATAATAAACAAAAATGTATAATTTCTATTCGAATTTCGAATCGAATTTGAAATTATAAATTCGTATTCGATTTACTTGACTCGAATTGAATCGAATTCGAATTCTTGATAACTGAATCGATTTTGAATAAAAAAATTCTATAAACCCAGAAAAATTCAAAATAAATCAAAAAAATTTAAAAATTCTAAAAAATCGAAAAAATTCAAAAAAAAAAAAAAAATAGAATTTTTTTATATTTTAGAATATTTTTATTTTTTTAGAACTTTATGAATTTATATTTTTTAGAATGATTTAAGAATTTTTGATTTTATAAATTTTAGATTTTTTTTAATTTTTTAATTTTTTAGAATTCTTTTTGAATTTTTTGATTCTTTTAATTTTTTATAATTATTTTTTGATTTTTAGTTTTTTTTATTTATGGAAAATTGGTATTTAATAAACCAACCTTTGCCCAGTTGGTAAATAATAATCCAACGTACATAATTGGTATATAATAATCCTACCTATCAACATGTTGGCACTCAATGGACCTCCGTTAGTTTTTTTTAACTAAAGTTAGTTTTTAAGTTTTATTTATTACACAAACAGTCCCTGTAGTTATAATTTACTAGTTTTAACTATGAGTTAATAGCCAAAATGGTCCCTGAGGTTAATAGCCACAACACCGCCACCACCACCACCACCACCACCACACCGCACCGCCACCACCACCACCACCACCACCACCGCACCGCCACTGCCACCACCATCGCCACAGCACCTCCACCACCGTAACCATCGCCACAGCACCACCACCACCACCACCGCACCGCCACCACCACCACCACCACCATCTGATAATAATACTTTGTGAAGGAATTCATGGAAAGTATGTGAAGTTCTTTTTATTATGCTTGATTCCTGTGTTTTATCAGAGTCGATTAAGGTGTCCAAAGGGATGCGGAATATGGTTTTAAAGCTCTGTGAGCTCGGGTGGTTGTTTCGGAAGGTGAATCGCTATGTTTGTGACGATATCAGTGAGAATGTTGGTAAATCGTTTCGCGTTGGTTTGCAGGATGAGGTTGTGGAGTATCGTAAGTTGTTGACGGTGCTTCAATCGCAGTCGTTGAATCTTTCTTTGAGGAGACTTGCGGTTTGGTTTGTTGAACCGATGGTTAAGATGAGGCGAATGGCTCTTCTTGTGGACAGCTGTAAGGATCTCAAGGGTGGGGCTTTGGCTGGAGAAATTCATTTGCATGCTCAACATGGTGATCCTTTGCTTCATGAGTTCATGAAACAGTTACTTCTTAAGGTTTCTTCGCTTGTTTTTGAAATGGTGAGGAGTTGGGTAATGCAAGGCAATCTTCAAGATTTACACTCTGAGTTCTTCGTATCCGAACAATCTGTCAAACCAGAGTTATTATGGAAAGAAGGTTATCAAATTAATTATCTTATGCTTCCATCTTTTATATCCAAATCGCTTGCTACTCGCGTGTTAAGAACAGGTAAGTCGATTAATTTCCTTAAAGTTTGTTGCGAGGATCATAGTTGGGCAGATTTAGCACCAAGTAGAGGTCTTGGATATGGTGAAGTGCTCGCAGAGCCTGCTAAGACGATCAGCTTAATTCATTTATCTGGCCTTCTCCACTAGCCCAGATAAACTAACGGTGGTGGTGGCGGTACGGTGGTGCTGTGGTGGTGGTGGTGCTGTGGCGATGGTTACGGTGGTGGAGGTGCTGTGGCGATGGTGGTGGTGGTGGCGGTGCGGTGGTGGTGGTGGTGGCGGTGCGGTGGTGGTGGTGTTGGTGGCGGTGCTGTGGCTATTAACCTCAGGGACCATTTTGGCTATTAACTCATAGTTAAAAGTTAAAACTAGTAAATTACAACTACAGGGACTGTTTGTGTAATAAATAAAACTTAAAAACTAACTTCAGTTAAAAAAACTAACGGGGGTCCATTGAGTGCCAACATGTTGATAGGTAGGATTATTATATACCAATTCTGTATGTTGGATTATTATTTAACAACTGGGCAAAGGTTGGTTTATTAAATACCAATTTTCCTTTATTTATTTATAATTTTTGATTTTTTGAATTTTTTTTAAATTTCTTCTTTTTTTAAATTTCTTAATTTTTTTTTAATTTTTTAGAATTTTTGATTTTTTGAATTTTTTTTTGGCTTTTTTAGAATTTTTTGATATATTTTTAAAAAAAATTTTAAAATGGATGTGGATTCGGCCGAAGCCTTGGAAAATATGTGCCTGACTTGTCCGTGGTGAACAAAGATAGGATTGTGGATGCTTTGTCAACGAAGATGTCTTTATTTCATATTAGCACTCCCGCCGAGCATTTCCATTATAGGAAGATGAGTGGGTCTGAGCTCGGAAACGCTTTGATGCTTAATTAGGCTCAGTAAAACTCTCTGGCGGTGGAGACATACAAGAGGTGGGTTGAAGCCGAATCTAGTTGCCGGAGGTTTGAGAGGGAAGTGGTTGTGTTAAAGAAGCAAGAGAGGATGAGCGCCAAAGTTAAGCAGGAGATTGCCTCGCTTCATGACAGCGTGGGTTGCTTAAAAGAACAAGTTCTAGAAGCGAAAGAAATCAACAAGGCTTCTCAAGCTTTGGCTGCGGATGCGTATGAGGCGAGGGATAAGGCTGTGGAAGACTGAGAAGTTGTAAATTTAATTATTCAAGAAACCCAGTCGAAGCTGGCCGAAGTCGAAGATAAGTGGAAGACGGACCGCCATGAGATGCAGATGGCATATGATAAACTGTTGGCCGACCATGTTCAACTTGAGAATGGTAAGATTCTTTCCTTTTTTTTTTTCGAATCACAAGTGTTCCTCTGTTTCTTAATTTTATTTGAATTACCTTTTTCTTTCAGAGAAAGAAGAGGTGGAGAGGTCGAGGAACAGGATCTCGGAAGCTCACCAAGAGGTGCTAGTTCGGATGACGGAGCTGCTGAACCGATACAAAGGCGAAACAACTAAACTATATGGCCTCGTATCGAGCTGATTCTGATGAAGCAGTGACTCCTTACCGAAGGCATAGAATGGGTGGTGCGATTGGTGCACAAGATCCCCGAGCTAGAGAAGGTGGTCGTTGATATTACCAACTCTGTTAATGCCTATGGTGTTAACGAGGGAATCAAACAGGGTTATCATGCGGCCAAAACAACTGACAGGCCCGTGACCGAGGTGTTGGGGTACGACGAGGATGCCAAAGTCGCCCTGAACGCTGCCATTGAAGCTTTTGACAAGTTCAACATCTCATGTCTTCTTAAAGTGGCAGCCTTGGTGAACGGGCCTCTGTCAAAGATCAAGAAAATGAGCGAGCTACTGATCGTGGATGAAAGCTTATAGTCGTTGTTTCATTTTCTTGTGTCTTGTATTGGTCGTCTTTGTAAACCGTGCTACTGAATGCCTTTATATGTATTAATGGATATTTGGTTTAGACAAATTTATTCAAGTTTTGATATAAACTGTTATGCCCGGCGATTAGCTTGGTTCACGTCGGAACCAAACTTTTTCCGTTGCAAACACTTGTTATTTTAGATGTTTGCTATGCCTGAACCGTCCCGTGTTTTACGGCGTACTTGATTTGGTTATTTGATTATCCTGCTAATCAGACATTGCATGTTTAAGGTTTGTTCGGTTCGAACCATTTTGTTTAATAGTTTTTTTCTTTTTTAACTAATAAACCTTCTCGATCGGCGCGAGGTATGGGTTGTCGCCCGTAGTGCACTTATTTATTTGAGCTCTTAGAATAATTTAATCATAAAACTAAGATATAAATATCATATTCCATCAATAATTCGATCACTTTATTAACTGTTTTATAGAAAGCAGTATATGTCACACCCCGACCGCGTAAAACAACAAATCGCGGCGGAAACATCGGGGCGTGTTGCGACAGAATTAATTGTTTCATAACCATGGCACACAAAGTGTATTTTATTTATTAAACAAGGGTGTTACATTGTCTCGAAACAGTAATTTAAGAGTTCAGAACATAATTAAACATAGTCTATCTTCTTTTAAAGTCTCTAAGGCACAGGTCCGCCCTAGTGTCATGATCAACATCCTATGGAAAAGCACCTGAAAACACATGTGAAAATAGGTACGTCAGCATAAAAATGCCTGTGAGATACATAGGTTTTGTGAAAATAAGATTCATGACTTTTGTTTGAGAAAATGTTTAGTCATGAACCTTGTTATTTGCTTTGTCTTGTAAATCATTTGAAAACAATAAGATCAGATGATATGTATAAGTAATTGTCAGGTTAAATAAATGACCATGTAAAAATGTGTTTGTATAAGATAAGTTGTTTGTAAATCGATGTCTTGTGAAAAGTATGTTATTTGTATAAAATGTTCTATGTCTCAAACTGAAATGATTCAAATAACGTTACGCCATGTAATACCATACAAACACTTATATATAGGAAGTACTAGCGGCGTATCCACCATGCTTGTATCATATTACACACGCATCGTTACTTAATCACTTAATCAAACCAAACCAATTGTCAAATGTATTGAAAAATATGTCAAAGTGTTTATGTCAAGATGTAAATCATGTCAAATGTCTATGTCAAATATCCATGTCAAATGTCTATGTCAAATATCCATGTCAAATGTCTATGTCAAATATCCATGTCAAATGTCTATGTCAAATATCCATGTCAAATGTCTATGTCAAAATGTCATGTATGGCAAGTGAAATGTCTCAACTAAACCATATGCACGAAAACAAAGTATTGAAGTAAAACTTGGTTTAAATCAAAGCTATGTTTTGTGTAAATGCATGCAACTATTTAATATGAACATTTATGCGGTATTGTGAAAATGCATACATCCAAGCCTGGCGACTGTGGTGATAAACCCTTTAAACAAATTAAAGGTCTATCTGTCTTAATGTCAACGAATTCGGTCATTCCTTTCTGTCCCCTTACCCTGGGATGTCCGGAACGGGAGTTGTCAATTCCTATGGTACCACTACCTACTAACGAACGGCGTAGCTAATGTTAATGAATGTATTGTCCCATGTAAACAAACCAAATGTCATACCAAAATGTAAACATGTGAAAACAATGCACTAAGTATGTAATCAAATGAACATACATAGCGTGAAATGTCATGTAAAACAATGTACTAAGTAATGCACACAATGGGCACACCTAGCAGGAAATGTCATGTAAAACAATGTACTAAGTAATGCACACAAAGGGGCACACCTAGCAGGAAATGTCATGTAAAACAATGTACTAAGTAATGCACACAATGGGCACACCTAGCATAAGATGAAATGAAATCATGTACTATAATGTACTAACGAACATAGCAGGTATATGATGTGAAAACAGGAAAGCATGAAAGTAACAAGTAGGCACATGTGTTCCACCCCAAAACAGTTTGGAAAACAGTAAAAGAGGGGTCTATGTACTCACTTGAGATTGCTCAGTTGTATAAAGATAACCACCAAGCAATGCAAGAGATCTCGGAATCAAACGGCACCTAGTATAGGTAACTATGTTAATAAACCGGACCTATCTCGGAAGACTGGGTAGCATTAGGGTTTGTAAACCGAATGAGTGTCGGAACTCACGTGATATGGTTTAACAAAGCCTACATGCTAAATGAAACTTAACATAATTGTTTACGACCCATTACGACCCGTTTAGGAAGCTTATGCTACTTTAACGTGTCGTGCGCGTGAAACGCGTTCGGACCGCCTAACTAGTCCTATGACAAGTATTATATGCCTAAACATGTTAAATAATCAGTTATGTGACAAAGGTTTAGGTTACATATGCTTAATTACCAATTTTACATGAAAAGGGTATTCTGGTAATTTACCTAAGGCATATAAACTACCTATCATACAACTACTTAAACGTCGTGACCATAAGGTATAACCTCGGAAGGTTATTCCCTACACTATGGTCACCTAATGTATTTGGTCGGATCCTAATGATCGACCAAACTGGGTCGGGTTCGAAGGTATAGGCGATTTATTAGATCGCCTACCCTACGACCCTAGACAACGTGGTAATCAGTAGGCATAGTCCCAAGGGATTATGACCATCGTGATTACAATCACGTTGCGAAGTTCAAACGAACTTCGCATTGACCATTACTGGTCAACGCTGAAAGTCAAACAAAGTTTGACTTTCTGACTCGAAAAGCAGTAAAAATAAGGAAAAGAACGAAAGAATACTTACGAAGGGTCCCCGAATGCTAATCTAGATCAGTATAGTTCAGGTATGAAACAAGGTTTCAACTTAGAACACAACTAATAAGATTCTAGTGCTTAAAAACAATGAAAGGCATGGGTTATATATAGTATTCGGGTAACTGTTAGGATCGTTTCTTGAATAACGTGATCGAATCTCGTGCGTACACTTGTCGGAAAGTTATGGTGCCACAAATGCTCCTTAACTTAGTGACACATCACTTAAAACATGTGGTTAAGGATTGATTAGTTGCAACTTGCATTTAGAAACATTGAATCTGTCCAGCAAGTCAGTCGCGTAGCGCGACGGATAAGCCTCATGGGCTCGCGCTACGCGAGCACCTCTCCTGAATCAGCAAGTTTTGAAAATTGGCAGCAATGGTCCCTGTTGTGTTTTAAGCGATTTTCGATGCGTTTGAACCCCGTTAACCTCATTTCAAGGCTCTAAAATGAAGTTAAAGTATAGGGAACTCAAAACATGCTCAAAAATATGCCGGAGGTTGGTTCGTTTGGCCGTACGAACGCGATGTTCGCTTAATTACGACGGAATGCGCATAAGCGCGAAAAACGATCCAAATGACGCAACGAATGGATTTTTCTTAAGGCGAACACTAAAATATAATGTAGTCATGCTTACATAAATTTTTGGATGTCCAGATGTATTCAGAACGTAAGTTATGCGCGAAAATGCAAACTTGTGCACTTTTTGACACTTTTAGTCCCTGAATGTCCCAAAAGTTTATTTTAGCACACCAAACCCCTCAAAGCCTATTTCTAAGCTATGTAAAGGATATTTAAGGTGTGTTTAACTTATGGTCATGTTCCGGAATGTTCGTTACAGTTCAAATTGACATACTTTCGCAGTTTGTCATATTTAGTCCCTGTAAGCGAATTAACTTGATTTTGCCATACCAAAGCCTTCAAAACTTATTTCTAAGTTATGTAAAGGTTATTTAAGGTATGTTGAGTATATGTTGATGTTCCGGAGTATTTCTCGCATTAAACTGAGTACGTTTACGCAATAGTTTGCGTATAACTCTCCAGAAAGCGATGTAGAGTTTGAAATTACATAAAAGTCAAAACATGAAAAATGTATAACATAACAAAACAAACATTGGGATCAAATAACATTGTTTTATTGATAACAGAACTGTTCATAGTGATTACAAGCACAGTTGTTACAGTCTCCCCTACTTGTGGAAATTTCGTCCCGAAATTTATTTAGAGGAAACTCGTGGAAAAAGATGTGGATATTTCGCTTTCATTTGATCTTCGCGTTCCCAAGTAAACTCAGGTCCACGTTTTGCTTCCCAGCGAACTTTGACCAAAGGAATGCGCTTGCGTTTAAGCCACTTGACTTCACGTTCCATGATTTCCACTGGTTTCTCAACAAATTTCAGTGTTTTGCCAACACGAATTTCGTCAAGTGGTATGGAGTAGTTCTCATCAGCTGTACACTTCTTGAGATTGGACACGTGAAAAGTTGGGTGAACATTTCCCAGTTCAGGAGGTAACTCAAGTCTGTAGGCTACCTTTCCGATTCTTTCGACGATCTTGAATGGTCCAACGTATCTAGGTGCAAGTTTTCCTTTCTTTCCAAATCTGATCACACCTTTCCAAGGTGAGACCTTAAGTAATACTCGATCACCGACTTGAAATTCCAAGGCTTTGCGTTTTGGGTCCGCGTAAATCTTCTGACGGCTTCTAGCTGCCTGAAGGTTATCACGAACTTTCTTGACCTTGTCAGTTGTCTCTAAAATGAGGGCAGGTCCAGTAAGTTGAGCCTCGCCAATCTCATTCCAGCAGACTGGTGAACGACATTTTCGACCATAGAGAGCCTCGAAAGGAGCCATTTTGATGCTAGTGTGATAACTGTTGTTGTAGGAGAAGTCAATCAATTTAAGATGTGAATCCCAGCTACCACCAAAATCGATCACACAAGCTCTTAGCATATCCTCCAGAGTCTGGATTGTTCTCTCAGATTGACCATCCGTTTGCGGATGATAAGCTGTGCTCAGATTAAGTTGGGTCCCCATAGCAGATTGCATGGTTCTCCAAAAATGAGAAGTGAAACGAGCATCTCTGTCAGAAATGATGTTCAAAGGAACACCATGTCGAGCCACAATTTCATCTACATAGATTTGAGCAAGTCTGTCAGTAGGAAAATCCTCGCGGATTGGCAAGAAATGTGCTGACTTTGTAAGACGATCAACGACTACCCAGATGGCATCATGACCTTTCTTTGTGCGTGGAAGTTTGGTAACGAGATCCATAGTAATGTTTTCCCATTTCCAAACTGGGATCTCCGGTTGCTCCAATAGACCCGAAGGACGCTGATGTTCAGCCTTAACCTTTAGACAAGTAAGGCATTTGGATACGTATAAGGCAATGTCTTTCTTCATACCAGGCCACCAATAGTGAATACGAAGATCCTTATACATTTTATCTGAGCCCGGATGAATAGAATAGCGAGACTTATGGGCTTCATCCATAAGTAAGGTACGAATATCATCCTAGCTTGGGACCCACAAACGGTCCATGAAGTAATATGACCCATTGTCCTTCAGTTCCAAAGCAGGCGTTATGTGATAGGGAAATTCCTTATCCATTAAACCTTGTGAAACACAAGATTGTTGAGCCTGAGAAATACGGGCTTGGATATCAGATCGAGCTTGAATAACAGATTGAACACGTACACAATGAAGCTTAGTACGTTCCTTACGACTCAATGCATCAGCCACGACATTCGCCTTACCAGGATGGTAGCGAATTTCGCAGTCATAGTCGTTTAAAAGCTCAACCCAACGTCGTTGTCTCATGTTGAGTTCTTTCTGGTTGAAGATATGCTGAAGACTTTTGTGGTCAGTGAAAACCACGCATTTTGTACCGTACAAATAGTGTCTCCAGATCTTGAGAGCAAAGACAACTGCACCCAACTCAAGATCATGAGTGGTGTAGTTCTTCTCATGTATCTTCAATTGCCTTGATGCATAAGCTATGACTTTGTTCCTTTGCATAAGAACACAGCCAAGACCCAATTTCGATGCATCACAATACACGACAAAATCATCATCACCCTCAGGCAATGATAGAACAGGCGCATCGCAAAGCTTCTGCTTCAGGTGTTGAAAAGCTTCCTCTTGTTTGAATCCCCAGTAAAAGGGCATTTTCTTCTGAGTTAGAGCAGTTAGAGGAACTGCAATCTTAGAGAAGTTTTCAATGAAGCGGCGATAATAACCCGCTAGACCAAGAAAAGAACGAACTTCAGTAGGAGTAGTAGGCGTATCCCAATCCTTAATCGCACTGATCTTGGAGGGATCTACATGAACACCTCGTTCGTTGATAATGTGTCCCAAAAATTGAACTTCTTTAAGCCAAAATTCGCACTTGGAGAATTTGGCGAAAAGTTGTTCTTTCTTTAGGAGTTCCAGAGTAAGACGAAGATGCTGCTCGTGATCAGCTCGCGTCTTAGAGTAAATCAAGATGTCATCGATAAAAACAATGACGAACTGATCCAAATAAGGTTTGCAGACCCTATTCATTAAGTCCATGAAGACAGCAGGAGCATTAGTCAAACCGAATGGCATGACTGTGAATTCATAATGCCCATAACGAGTACGGAACGCTGTCTTCGGAATGTCTTCTTCTTGCACCCGAAGTTGATGATATCCAGATCGCAGATCAATCTTCGAAAAATAAGAAGCGCCTTGTAACTGATCAAAGAGGTCGTCGATGCGAGGTAGGGGATATCGATTCTTGATGGTAAGCTTGTTAAGCTCACGATAATCGATACACATCCTAAAGGATCCATCCTTCTTCTTGACAAAAAGAACGGGAGCACCCCACGGTGAAAAGCTAGGACGGATAAAACCTTTGTTAGAGAGCTCCTGAAGCTGTTTAGACAACTCTTGCATCTCAGATGGTGCAAGACGATATGGAGCTCTGGCAATGGGGTTTGCACCAGGTACGAGATCAATGCGGAACTCGACTTGGCGTGCTGGAGGTAGACCAGGTAAGTCTTCAGGGAACACTTCAGAATAATCCCGAACGACAGGAATATCTGAAATAGCCTTTCCCTTGCCTTTATCTTCTGTAACATGTGCTAAGAAAGCCACATAGTTCTTCTGCAGATACCTCCAAGCTTTAAAACAAGACATGAGTTTGAGACCACCGGTGGGCTTCTCACCTTGAACCTGCAGGATCTCGCCTGTCGAAAGTGGCACACGAACAATCTTCTTAGAACAAACTATCTCTGCGTGATGCTTGGATAACCAATCCATTCCCACAATAACGTCGAAGCTTCCAAGTTGCATAGGCGCGAGGTCAATAGGAAAAAGATGGTCGTTAAGATTCAACTGGCAGTTGTGAAGAACAGAATCAAGAATAATGGGTTCACCACTAGCAACCTCTACTGTCAAAGATTTGCCTAGTTTCGTTCTAGACACGCGAAGCATTTGCTCAAAAGACAAAGACACGAAACTCTTATCGGCACCAGAATCGAAAAGAACAGATGCAGGCTGATTATTAATAAAGAACGTACCGTTCACCACATTATCGTCAGCCTGTGCCTCTTGGGCATTCATGTTAAAAACTCGGCCTCGAGCCGGAGCCGGATTCTGGTTCTGGTTGGCTAGCCTTGGGCACCGGTTTCTGTAGTGGGTCAGATCCCCACAATTGTAACAAGCACCTGGTGGGTATTGTGGTCTTGCAGCTTGACCCTGTTGCGGGGCAGGAGGCTGAGCAACTTGTTGATCCGGGTTCTGAACCGCGGGATTCTGAGCAGATCGACAAACATTGGCGAGATGGCCTGATTTCCCACAGTTAGGACAGAAACGGCATGGAAGTTGTGGCTGGTGGTGACTGTTGCATCTATTGCACAAAGGTGCATTCCCTGAATAGGGTTTCTTCGCTGGAGGCTGTGCAGGTTGGTTGGGAGCTACCTGGTTAGCTTGAGCAGTGATAGCAAAATTTTGGGAAGCCTTACGCTTCTTTGCCCTCTTTGAAGAACCAGAGTTCTTTTCACTCTCGTTTTGACCTTTCTTGCTATCCACCTTATCTGCCGACTGTTTCTTGCCCTTGTCACCCTTCCGGTGTAACTTGTTCTTCCGGATCTGCGACTCAGTCAATGTCGCAGATAACTCGATCGCCTGACGAAGTGTGGCAGGGTTACTACCAGTGAGAATGTCTTGTACCGAGTCAGGTAGACCATCGATGTATCTCTCGATAGCCTTGTCGAGTGGGGTGACCATTGTTGGGCAAAGCAAACTCAACTCTTCAAACCGATCAGTATAAGCCCTGTGCTCACCACTATCTTGCTTCAACACATCAAACTCTTTCTCCAACGCTCGCTGTTCATGGCGAGGACAGAATTCCCTCATCATAAGGGCTCTAAGTTCAGCCCATGTCTGTGCGAGAGCAACTTCTGCACCCCGGTCTCTCATAACCCCGTTCCACCATGTCAAAGCCCTCTTCTGAAATACGCTCGAGGAGAACTCGACCTTGCGATTATCCAGACACTGCACATGGCGAAAAGTATTCTCTATGCTCTCAAACCACTGAAGAAGCCCGGTCGCTCCCTCAGAACCACTAAACTTGAGTGGTTTAGCCTGGTTAAAATCCTTGTATTTGCATGGAACGTTGTTGTTGTTGTTGGCTTGGTTCCATTGAGCAAAGAGATTTGGAAACTGAGCAGCCATCTGCTGCGCAATAATTTCTGCCAGCTCGGCAGTTGCTATTTGATTCTCGCGTCGAGGAGGCATTCTAAAAGAGGAAAACATGAAAAGGAACGAGTGAGATGATTTGATGAAAAGAATGAGATGATAAAAACAAGAATTGCAAACAGCATAGATGGTGGTCATTCGTCCGTATCACAAAGCAAACAAACGACTCACAGTGACTAATCAAAGTAAATGGGTCAAAAATAATGTATAATGAAGACATGCTCGCCTATAAGTGAACACTCATCCCAAGAATTCCCAGGTAAGCACAACTGGTCTCGCGTCTGGTTGAGATGTATACGAAGTGCTTGCCTAGACAGAAAACCCAGAATACAGGCATTCACCCTTCCAGTTTGCACATGTTCACATTATTTAAAACCCAAAACGTTTGACGGGATTTTTGAAAATTAGAAGGCACAAGGCCAAAAACCAAACTTGAAAAGGGTTCAAAACCATATAACAGAGGGTTCAAAACCTTACAATTGAGGGTTCAAAACCTTGTAAAAATTTATTCAAAAACAGATGATTGTTTTTCAAAAATCGTTTCGGAAAAATAATTTGGTTCCTTGTTTTGTTAATCACCTAAGGATAGGTGATGTACATGTTTTAAGATCTAAACACAAGATAACTTGTGTTAGGTTCCTAGAAAAGTTATAGTCTAGGTCAAAGCATTACTAATAACCTAATTCCCTATAACCATTGGCTCTGATACCAACTCTTCTGTCACACCCCGACCGCGTAAAACAACAAATCGCGGCGGAAACATCGGGGCGTGTTGCGACAGAATTAATTGTTTCATAACCATGGCACACAAAGTGTATTTTATTTATTAAACAAGGGTGTTACATTGTCTCGAAACAGTAATTTAAGAGTTCAGAACATAATTAAACATAGTCTATCTTCTTTTAAAGTCTCTAAGGCACAGGTCCGCCCTAGTGTCATGATCAACATCCTATGGAAAAGCACCTGAAAACACATGTGAAAATAGGTACGTCAGCATAAAAATGCCTGTGAGATACATAGGTTTTGTGAAAATAAGATTCATGACTTTTGTTTGAGAAAATGTTTAGTCATGAACCTTGTTATTTGCTTTGTCTTGTAAATCATTTGAAAACAATAAGATCAGATGATATGTATAAGTAATTGTCAGGTTAAATAAATGACCATGTAAAAATGTGTTTGTATAAGATAAGTTGTTTGTAAATCGATGTCTTGTGAAAAGTATGTTATTTGTATAAAATGTTCTATGTCTCAAACTGAAATGATTCAAATAACGTTACGCCATGTAATACCATACAAACACTTATATATAGGAAGTACTAGCGGCGTATCCACCATGCTTGTATCATATTACACACGCATCGTTACTTAATCACTTAATCAAACCAAACCAATTGTCAAATGTATTGAAAAATATGTCAAAGTGTTTATGTCAAGATGTAAATCATGTCAAATGTCTATGTCAAATAT